>CM067373.1:4353162-4444539 GCA_034401795.1 Chaetoderma sp. LZ-2023a | reverse complement strand
ACGACACGACGATGTTAGAACATACACCACAATAGCAGTGGCGTCACTAACAAGAACATACACCACAATAGCAGTGGCATCACTAACAAGAACATACACCACAATAGCAGCGGCGTCACTAACAAGAACATACTCCACAATAGCAGTGGCGTCACTAACAAGAACATACACCACAATAGCAGCGGCGTCACTAACAAGAACATACACCACAATAGCAGTGGCGTCACTAACAAGAACATACACCACAATAGCAGTGGCGTCACTAACAAGAACATACACCACAATAGCAGCGGCGTCACTAACAAGAACATACACCACAATAGCAGTGGCGTCACTAACAAGAACATACACCACACTAACATTGGCGTCACTAACAAGAACATACACCACAATAGCAGCGGCGTCACTAACAAGAACATACACCACACTAACATTGGCGTCACTAACAAGAACATACACCACAATAGCAGCGGCGCCACTAGCAAGAACATACACCACAATAGCAGCGGCGTCACTAACAAGAACATACACCACAATAGCAGCGGCGCCACTAGCAAGAACATACACCACAATAGCAGCGGCGTCACTAACAAGAACATACACCACAATAGCATTGGAGTCACTAACAAGAACATACACCACAATAGCAGCGGAGTCACTAACAAGAACATACACCACAATAGCAGCGGCGTCACTAACAAGAACATACACCACAATAGCATTGGAGTCACTAACAAGAACATACACCACAATAGCAGCGGAGTCACTAACAAGAACATACACCACAATAGCAGCGGCGTCACTAACAAGAACATACACCACAATAGCAGCGGCGTCACTAACAAGAACATACACCACAATAGCAGCGGCGTCACTAACAAGAACATACACCACAATAGCAGCGGCGCCACTAGCAAGAACATACACCACAATAGCAGCGGCGTCACTAACAAGAACATACACCACAATAGCATTGGAGTCACTAACAAGAACATACACCACAATAGCAGCGGAGTCACTAACAAGAACATACACCACAATAGCAGCGGCGTCACTAACAAGAACATACACCACAATAGCATTGGAGTCACTAACAAGAACATACACCACAATAGCAGCGGAGTCACTAACAAGAACATACACCACAATAGCATTGGCGTCACTAACAAGAACATACAGCACAATAGCAGCGGCGTCACTAACAAGAACATACATCACAATAACAGTGGCGTTACTAACAAGAACATACATCACAATAACAGTGGCATTACTAACAAGAACATACACCACAATAACATTGGTGTCACTAACAAGAACATACAGCACAATAGCAGCGGCGTCACTAACAAGAACATACACCACAATAGCAGCGGCGTCACTAACAAGAACATACAGCACAATAGCAGCGGCGTCACTAACAAGAACATACACCACAATAGCAGCGGCGTCACTAACAAGAACATACACCACAATAACATTGGCGTCACTAACACGAACATACACAACAATAACATTTCCGTCACTAACAAGAACATACACCACAATAGCAGCGGCGTCACTAACAAGAACATACACCACAATAACATTGGCGTCACTAACAAGAACATACACCACAATAGCATGGCGGCATTAACAAAAACATACACCACAATAGCAGCGGCGTCACTAACAAGAACATACACCACAATAGCAACGGCGTCACTAGCAAGAACATACACCACAATAACATTGGCGTCACTAACAAGAACATACACCACAATAACATTTCCGTCA
Organism: Chaetoderma sp. LZ-2023a; assembly: GCA_034401795.1. Classification (NCBI taxonomy): domain Eukaryota; kingdom Metazoa; phylum Mollusca; class Caudofoveata; order Chaetodermatida; family Chaetodermatidae; genus Chaetoderma; species Chaetoderma sp. LZ-2023a. The sequence goes on along the minus strand of CM067373.1, from coordinate 4,442,766 downwards.
CTAACAAGAACATACACCACAATAACATTGGCGTCACTAACACGAACATACACAACAATAACATTTCCGTCACTAACAAGAACATACACCACAATAGCAGCAACGTCATTAACAAGAAAATACACCACAATAACATTGCCGTCACTAACAAGAACATATACCACAATAACATTGGCGTCACTAACAAGAACATACACCACAATAGCATGGCGGCATTAACAAAAACATACACCACAATAGCAGCGGCGTCACTAACAAGAACATACACCACAATAGCAACGGCGTCACTAGCAAGAACATACACCACAATAACATTGGCGTCACTAACAAGAACATACACCACAATAACATTTCCGTCACTAACAAGAACATACACCACAATAGCAGCGGCGTCACTAACAAGAACATACACCACAATAGCAGTGGCGTCACTAACAAGAACATACACCACACTAACATTGGCGTCACTAACAAGAACATACACCACAATAGCAGCGGCGCCACTAGCAAGAACATACGCCACAATAGCAGTGGCGTCACTAACAAGAACATACACCACAATAGCAGCGGCGTCACTAACAAGAACATACACCACAATAACATTGGTGCCACTAACAAGAACATACACCACAATAGCAGTGGCGTCACTAACAAGAACATACACCACAATAGCAGCGGCGTCACTAACAAGAACATACACCACAATAGCAGTGGCGTCACTAACAAGAACATACACCACACTAACATTGGCGTCACTAACAAGAACATACACCACAATAGCAGCGGCGTCACTAACAAGAACATACACCACACTAACATTGGCGTCACTAACAAGAACATACACCACAATAGCAGCGGCGCCACTAGCAAGAACATACACCACAATAGCAGCGGCGTCACTAACAAGAACATACACCACAATAGCAGCGGCGTCACTAACAAGAACATACACCACAATAGCAGCGGCGTCACTAACAAGAACATACACCACAATAGCATTGGAGTCACTAACAAGAACATACACCACAATAGCAGCGGCGTCACTAACAAGAACATACACCACAATAGCAGCGGCGTCACTAACAAGAACATACACCACAATAGCATTGGAGTCACTAACAAGAACATACACCACAATAGCAGCGGCGTCACTAACAAGAACATACACCACAATAGCAGCGGCGTCACTAACAAGAACATACACCACAATAGCAGCGGCGTCACTAACAAGAACATACACCACAATAGCAGCGGCGTCACTAACAAGAACATACACCACAATAGCAGCGGCGTCACTAACAAGAACATACACCACAATAGCAGCGGCGTCACTAACAAGAACATACACCACAATAGCAGCGGCGTCACTAACAAGAACATACACCACAATAGCAGCGGAGTCACTAACAAGAACATACACCACAATAGCAGCGGCGTCACTAACAAGAACATACACCACAATAGCATTGGAGTCACTAACAAGAACATACACCACAATAGCAGCGGAGTCACTAACAAGAACATACACCACAATAGCATTGGCGTCACTAACAAGAACATACAGCACAATAGCAGCGGCGTCACTAACAAGAACATACACCACAATAGCAGCGGCGTCACTAACAAGAACATACACCACAATAACATTGGCGTCACTAACAAGAACATACACCACAATAACATTGGCGTCACTAACAAGAACATACACCACAATAGCAGCGGCGTCACTAACAAGAACATACACCACAATAGCATTGGCGTCACTAACAAGAACATACAGCACAATAGCAGCGGCGTCACTAACAAGAACATACACCACAATAGCAGCGGCGTCACTAACAAGAACATACACCACAATAGCATTGGCGTCACTAACAAGAACATACACCACAATAACATTGGCGTCACTAACAAGAACATACACCACAATAGCAGCGGCGTCACTAACAAGAACATACACCACAATAGCATTGGCGTCACTAACAAGAACATACAGCACAATAGCATTGGCATCACTAACAAGAACATACACCACAATAGCATTGGCGTCACTAACAAGAACATACACCACAATAGCATTGGCGTCACTAACAAGAACATACACCACAATAGCAGCGGCGTCACTAACAAGAACATACACCACAATAGCATTGGCGTCACTAACAAGAACATACACCACAATAGCATTGGCGTCACTAACAAGAACATACACCACAATAGCAGCGGCGTCACTAACAAGAACATACACCACAATAGCATTGGCGCCACTAACAAGAACATACACCACAATAGCATTGGCGTCACTAGCAAGAACATACACCACAATAGCAGCGGCGTCACTAACAAGAACATACACCACAATAACATTGGCGTCACTAACAAGAACATACACCACAATAGCAGCGGCGTCACTAACAAGAACATACACCACAATAGCATTGGAGTCACTAACAAGAACATACACCACAATAGCAGCGGAGTCACTAACAAGAACATACACCACAATAGCATTGGCGTCACTAACAAGAACATACACCACAATAGCAGCGGCGTCACTAACAAGAACATACACCACAATAGCAGCGGCGTCACTAACAAGAACATACACCACAATAACATTGGCGTCACTAACAAGAACATACACCACAATAACATTGGCGTCACTAACAAGAACATACACCACAATAGCAGCGGCGTCACTAACAAGAACATACACCACAATAGCATTGGCGTCACTAACAAGAACATACACCACAATAGCAGCGGCGTCACTAACAAGAACATACACCACAATAGCAGCGGCGTCACTAACAAGAACATACACCAAAATAACATTGGCGTCGCTAACAAGAACATACACCACAATAACATTGGCGTCACTAACAAGAACATACACCACAATAGCAGCGGCGTCACTAACAAGAACATACACCACAATAGCATTGGCGTCACTAACAAGAACATACAGCACAATAGCAGCGGCGTCACTAACAAGAACATACACCACAATAGCATTGGAGCCACTAACAAGAACATACACCACAATAGCACTGGCGTCACTAGCAAGAACATACACCACAATAGCAGCGGCGTCACTAACAAGAACATACACCACAATAGCATTGGCGTCACTAACAAGAACATACACCACAATAGCATTGGCGTCACTAACAAGAACATACACCACAATAGCAGCGGCGTCACTAACAAGAACATACACCACAATAGCATTGGCGCCACTAACAAGAACATACACCACAATAGCATTGGCGTCACTAACAAGAACATACACCACAATAGCAGCGGCGTCACTAACAAGAACATACACCACAATAACATTGGCGTCACTAACAAGAACATACACCACAATAACATTGGCGTCACTAACAAGAACATACACCACAATAGCATTGGCATCACTAACAAGAACATACACCACAATAGCATTGGCGCCACTAACAAGAACATACACCACAATAGCATTGGCGTCACTAACAAGAACATACACCACAATAGCAGCGGCGTCACTAACAAGAACATACACCACAATAGCAGCGGCGTCACTAACAAGAACATACACCACAATAGCATTGGAGTCACTAACAAGAACATACACCACAATAGCATTGGCGTCACTAACAAGAACATACACCACAATAGCAGCGGCGTCACTAACAAGAACATACACCACAATAGCAGCGGCGTCACTAACAAGAACATACACCACAATAGCAGCGGCGTCACTAACAAGAACATACACCACAATAGCATTGGCGTCACTAACAAGAACATACAGCACAATAACATTGGCGTCACTAACAAGAACATACACCACAATAACATTGGCGTCACTAACAAGAACATACACCACAATAGCATTGGCGTCACTAGGGCAAAGGGTAAGGTCAGTATAAACTTGTTTCAAACTTGGACATTCGACGCTAGCATAATGTTTATATTTGGATCAGCATCGCGTCCTCTTTATCAATCGTTATGAAATTAGCCTTGGACACATAGTTGGGCGGTATGGCTAGGGTCAAAGGTCAAAGTCATATTGAAACTGTTACACGAATTAGTGTCTGATCAATGCCTCATGCCCCGCGCGCGCAAAACTACTTAAACATATTATCTTTGGGGAGATGAAGGTCGGAGGTTAAGGTCATGATGAACTTGATGGTACCAAAGTAAACTTTGGCATGCTGTTTCATATCAGGTCATAAGAACGCATTTCAAGTAAACTAAACATCCTGTGTATTCTACATAATGAGTTTGAACTGAGTTGAGGACAGACGAGACATGTATGTATTTGAGCTGAGCTGAGGACAGACGAGGCATGTAAGTATTTGACCCGAGTTGAGGACATACGAGACATGTAAGTATTTGAGCTGAGCTGAGGACAGACGAGGCATGTAAGTATTTGACCCGAGTTGAGGACAGACGAGACATGTAAGTATTTGAGCTGAGTTGAGGACAGACGAGACATGTACGTATTTGAGCTGAGCTGAGGACAGACGAGGCATGTAAGTATTTGACCCGAGTTGAGGACATACGAGACATGTAAGTATTCGAGCTGAGTTGAGGACATACGAGACATGTAAGTATTTAAACTGAGTTGAGGACAGACGAGACATGTAAGTATTTGAGCTGAGTTGAGGACAGATGAGACATGTAAGTATTTGAGCTGAGTTCAGGACAGACGAGACATGTAAGTGTTTGACCTGAGCCGAGGACAGACGAGACATGCAAGTATTTGACCTGAGCCGAGGACAGACGAGACATGTAAGTATTTGACCTGAGCCGAGGACAGACGAGACATGTAAGTAGTTGACCCGAGTTGAGAGCAGACGAGACGTGTAAGTATTTGACCTGAATTGAGGACAGGAGAGACATGTCAGTCCAAGGAAATCTTGATTTATATTGTAAAGAATTTTTCCCATTTCATTTTGGTGTGGAAAGTAGTTAGGAAAGTGATGAAAACATCGTTCTATCGAAAGATTGCGACTAGAGTTTATAACCGGCAAATATGGGCATTGCTATTTGGGTACCCCTTTGACCCTCACTTCCAAGGCACAAGCTACGGCCCAGCAAAACATTCATTGAATATCTATCAACAGACCGGTCGGCGGTCGTCAAATATTGTTTAAATACAAATAGATGTTAAATGTATCTACATAAAGCAGTTATCTTTCCCAGAGTCAGCCGTTAGCAATTGTGTCCGACGACTCGGTGGCATATCCCTCCTGAGCCATTATTACGGGCAAGTATGATAAATATGACCACAAATCGTAATATTTGAAAATAAATAAATAATATAAACCGAAATCTCGCTTTCAGTGTCAATCCATGATTAACATAGTGTGCGTTAGGTAATAAATATCACATCGAAATGTTGGCGAGACCCAGTGCAATCGCGTATGAATTACTGATTGCCTCATTACTGACGACGCAGAAGGCCTACATTCATATTGTTGTCGGCTACAGGGAAAACTTCGTTTCAGATCAATAGTTCAAATATCTAGGTCACATGGTCACTAAGTGCCTCACAAAACACACATTTTTAGCCATATATCGGTACCACACGTAGGTAGTCACCAAATTTGGCCGATCCGTTCATATCCTAGGTGGCTAGAAGTTCTATTAGTTTCAGGACAAAGCATAAAATATCTAGGTCACATGGTTACAATGTTCATACTAGAATACAAATTTTTGGCCATAACTTTGGAAAAGCAAGACTGTCAAATAACCAGATTTAGCGCACACATTCATATTGGGCCAACTTTTGATATCCACGGATTAACTATCTAGGCCATATCGGTCACACAGTGCATTGTCAAGACATAGCGTAAAAGTTGTGAGTCAGCATCTCCCTCGAGCTGCATATGAGGGGAAACATTCCAGAGCCGTGTTTTTGAAGCCACTATGTCGATCCAATGCAAAGTTGGCAATATGGTCGGCGGTCATTTTAGATTATGGCCGATTTTTAGATACTTCTTAAAAAATCTTCTTCACCGAAACCACTCTGGATGATGGATTCATGAATCATCATTTAGATCGACAGCTGATTCAAATTTGTTCGAAGGAATTTGATTGGCCAAATACTTTGACAGCCATCTCGGACGACCTAGTTCTCGCGAAAAACGACTTCTACAGAACTATTGCATGGACTAGGCCGGAATTTGGGAGATACGATTATGGACTACGGTCTATTAAATTTGTTCACGGAAAATTGATACATAAAAAACATAGCCGCCGTGGGCCAATCAACATGTGGCGGGCATATTGGAGTTTTGTATTTGATGGAGTTTGAAGTCAAAAGTGGTTGTATATAAGTTTTTGTCTATGCTTATATCAAATTTCTCACTTTCGAAACTGCAGGATAAACGGTTGGGTTTAAACAGTTAAATTTTAGTTTATTCCCTACCAAAATCTCCTATGCCAGAGAAACGGGAAATTTAAACCATCTTCATGTGAGCCAGGGAACCCATTTTAACCAAATTTAGTCGAAAACATTCTTGGGGCCTAGCTGATCAGCTAATTTGCATTTTGGCTGTCTTTAAAAATCTTCTCCGAAGCAGCTTAGGGGATTGATTCGAAACTCTATAAAACATAATCTAGGTCAAGAGCTGAACCAAGTTTGTTTGAGGGCACTAGATTGGCCAAAGGTGCTGGTGGCCATCTTGGATGACCTAAATTACACGAAATAAAATTCTCCTCCCGAATCGCTGAAGGGATCATGCAGGAATCTGTGAAATATTATTAGGCACTATAAGCGCCATTCACGTTTGTTTGAGGAACGTTAGTTTGCGAACAACATGACAGCCATCGACCAATCACAATTCAGCATCTGGTTGGGCATATTTTATTTAATGGATTTTGAAGCGGAAATTATTTAGGTTTTTGGGTATGTTGATTTCAAATTTGTCACTTTCGAAACTGTCGGATAAACATGTTGGTGACCATCTTGGACATTTTCTCGGCAAACTCTCCCAGTGTAAAGCAATTGGAAATTTAACATGTCTTCATGAGGACCACTGGACCAATTTTAACCAAATTTGGTAGGACGCATCCTTGTTCTTGTTGCAATCATGGCCAAAACATTAGGGTACTACTGATAGGTGATGACCTTCTAGTTGAAATGTTCAAGATAAGCGATACAGGTCCCTTGGGCCTCTTATTACAGCATCTTATTAAATTCTGAGTAGATGAATTTAGTTTGTTGTTAAACCTGTCCATCAGTCGACGGTGAGTCGGTTTAATTAATGTCCATGAAGTTGGACTAGAAAGGTCAGAATGGTAGCCAGTGTTAGGGGTTATAATACAAACAAAATAGAATTTATAACAGAATAAAATGATTAACGACCAGAATAGTATTTTGAGAACTTATATGAATGACGTCTGGTGGCAATTTGGCTCAATTAAATGTTGTCTGAAACACATCGAATATATCGAGGGAAAGCTAAATTTATGAGTGACATTTTTAAAAAGTATTGTGGCCCACGTTATCAAGTTATTGACGGTTAGATTTCTTATCATAGACCTAGAATGAATGAATGATTTATTTACGCCCAGATCATATAATTGCTGTATGTTCGTAACTGCATAAATAATATATGATATGTCATATGTGATGTTGTTGAGGAGGTTGTTGTTGTTGTTGTTGCTGTTGTTGTTGTTGTTGTTGTTGTTGTTGTTGCACACGGCAGCTTGGAAACTGTTTTAGGATAATCTTGATTAAGTTACAGAGATTAATTAGTAATTTATGCTTTGTAGATGAGAAGAGTAATAGCTTATAGTAGTTTTGTCTGCTGCGGTAGTATCTTGTCTACAGTTCCATGCGTCTTTCATCGCTATAAGCCGTTAGTTTTGTCTGCTGCGGTAGTATCTTGTCTACAGTTCCATGCGTCTTTCATCGCTATAAGCCGTTATACGCAATCAGAAATGCATACACACTATTAATCTTGATGGAAAGATTACTCCGAAATTGTGTCAGAGCGACATCATTTAGTAGAACGAATCGATATTTAGTGCCTTCAGAACCTTAGAGGAAATCTAAGACAAACGAGTTAAACTCGGTTAGTCAGAATGAATGAAATATAGAAAATATACATGTGGTCTTTGCAAGCAAAACTCATTAAGATTATTGCGTTTTATGTCGCTATAGGTGTAAAGTCATCTTTCAACTTACGTTTCTGTAAGTCGGTGTTTTGTCGTAGCTTTAGAAATTATTGCATCCTGCTCAGCCTGCCTTACTCATCCTGCTGAGCCTGCCTTAGTCATCCTGTTCAGCCTGCCTAAGTCAGTCAGCAACGAACCTCACCCTGCTCAGCCTGCCTTAGTCATTCTGCTCAGCCTGCCTTAGTTATTCTGCTCAGCCTGCCTTAGTCATCCTGTTCAGCCTGCCTTAGTCATTCTGCTCAGCCTGCCTTAGTCATCCTGTTCAGCCTGCCTTAGTCAATCAGCAACCACTCTCATCCTGTTCGGCCCGCCTTAGTTATTCTGCTCAGTCTTCCCTAATCATCCTGCTCAGCATGCCTTCGTCATCCTGTTCAGCCTGCCTTAGTTAGTCAGCAACGACTCTCATCCTGCTCAGCCTGCCTTAAAAATGAGTCATTCTGCTCAGTCTGCCTTAGTCATCCTGTTCAGCCTGCCTTAGTCAGTCAGCAACGACTCTCATCCTGTTCGGCCTGCCTTAGTCAGCAACGACTCTCCTCCTGCTCGTGTAGATCGCGGGGTAGTTTCGGGCCGTTCCGGTGTCTGGTGTCGACTCGCCACGTTGCATGTGCATGAGGAGTGATGACGCTGGTTAGCTTCTGGTCTCGGGGTTACGGATTACATTCGATACTGCCCTACGGGTAACAAAGACTGGCTCCTAAGGCTGGTGGAACTCAATCATTCCGGTGGGGCTGTGTGACCATCTTTGCGAACATTAAACACAACAGTCTCATCTCAAGAGTTTGTGTCACTGGTATGCCTGTCCATAGCAATTTCGTGATCTATGGACTTACAATATTTGATTGGTGACCTAAAAATTAAGTCTATACAATAGTTTTACCTAAACAGACCGTCAAGTATGCTAGATAAAAATGAGCATACGAAAATACAAGATATAGAGACAGCCTGATGAACTTTTAAATGTGGGACTGCCGAGGTACCACACAGACTCGTAGGTCCGCAGAGGTATCCCCGCAAGGGAGGCTCCCATACACGAGATCACTAATTAACTTAATATAAGTTATTATACCTCTAAGCTGAGAAGGAAAGACAGTTATCTTGTAGAAGTGGCGAAAGGTTATGTGCCTCGCATGGGCACTACTCCTGATGCTATTTCTGGGTGAAAAGTAGTAGCCTCATGCGGGCCGTCATCACTGAATCCTTGCGAGAGGCAAGTGCCTCGTGCAAGCCTCCGTCACAGGAAAATGCTGTCACTGCTTAAAGTGGGAGAAGAGTATTGGCCAAAAAGGGCCTACTCAAATATTCAACCAAAATGCTATAAAGAAAAGATCATACCTAGTGAATTTAAGATTATAATGTTGCGTTCTGTTTTACGTGAAGACGGGACGAGCGATTCCCGAAGGATTCCCACGCCACCGTCTTATGTAGTTTCGAGTATGCTGAATTAGTAGGTAGGGTTTTTATTTGTGCGGCCTTCTTCTATGTCTAAACTAACATTTAGTTTTTAGTGACATGAACTAGTTTAGGCCGCAATTGGCGGGTGCCCTACCTAACTTTTAGATATGGCTGTCATTGAGAACGGATGTCCTAAGACATCAATACTGAAGACAGCGTGCATACACGTTATTTCACAAGACCTCCGAGCTGGGTGAGAATCCGGACATCCTGCTCCATAACCACATCAAACGTCACAGGACACTGGTTACTTTTCACATGAACAAGTTTAGGCAACTGATCTATCGTTACGGTGGGGGTAAGAGAGGCGAATACCCACCGTGAATGTCCTTCCCGTGAGGGCGTGGCAGATCCTAACCTCATGCCCAGACATTCTTACAGAATTCGGTGGGGATGCATATCTCGGCCGTCACCAGGTTCTATGGAGCTATCTTTTTAACCTGATGTTAGGGTTAAATGCAAGTTGCCCAGATATGCACTGCGGTGCGGGGGAGACTTCCTAAAAGATGAAAAAGAAAATAATAATTAAAATATGCTTTCGCAGTGCTTCCTACATTGGCAAAGTTATCTAACTACTAGGTATCCGAAGAGATGGGAGATGTATGTAACACCACACCCTGGCCATCAACGCACGGAAACTGCAATAGTTTCCGAGAGTCGGATCAGTCCATGGTGCGGATATGGAGATCCAAACAATTAAGAAGCCATAAGGCTGAGTGGAACATGAAGAGAGACAATACCTTATAAATTGGTGTGTTGGCCAATTTTACACAACCTTGCTGGAGTGCTGGGCTAGATTATCGCAACTACCGGAAAAGAGGCGTGCGCTATGTGTCTCTTGACGAAGAAATTGTCTCTAATCATATTAAACCTATCCTATTGAGCTAAATAGACAGGCTTTTTAGTCAGTAGCATGCCGGGCTAAACAGAGTTATAGCACGGACAGCGATCTCAGTGAAAAGTTGTTGGTGGCGGGAGAACGTGATGCATATATAAATGTTGCTGTATAGTGTTTCCTATTTGCACTGCAGTCCTACATTTTCTACAAATAAACAAAACATAAGAACGAATGGCTGCTTGCCATATATAAAACTAACCAGTACAAGTAATGCAATGTAAAATGATTAGAATAATATATATAGCACAGGTTGGCAGACCTACTACGGTGCGGTTAGTAAAAACACCCTACAGTAAAATAAGAATAACTATAAACAGATAAAGAAATTATAAATAGCGGTCGTAAGACCGTTACGGTTCCTTTTAGTCATCGGGACCATTTACACAAATAAAGTATAATTATTACAAATGTAACTAACGGAATAATTAAGATGTTAAGTATAGTTACTTGAATAGTCGGTAGCCATTCTTAATGATGGGCTATCGTGTTACTGAAATTGAGAGGTCATCCTTGGTGTGATGTGAGTTGACGCGTTCTCTGGAAGCTGGAAAGTTCCCGCATGTCGGTTCCCGCAAACAGGATTCCTGCATGCAGTCCAGGCCAGGAGCGGATCGAACTCAGGACGGTAATCACAATATAAGAATGTCTAACGAGCAGTCAGTAAGTGATACAATAACATTACTGCTAGGAAGAAAGTTCCCGTACACCGATGGTACGGATGGAAGTTAAGAACAACCCGTTCATAAGTGGTGGTTGTTGAATATGGATGAAGATACATAACTAAGCTTATGGTGCGGGGTACGTCAGTTAGCTCTAAAGACGTACCGGGAAAAGTTGACTTGCTGTGGTAAAAAGGTTTAAATAAACATGCACGACATCAGTGCTGGGGAGGTTGAACAACCACTTTTTGGCGTGGCCGGTAGATCCAGTGAGTTATCAACCAAAGAACATCGCTGCCTCTACATCTGTAGACTCACATATCTAGGCCGGGAAAGGCCTTACCGCAAGGTTGTGTTCCAAGTTAGTTCTTGATTTATTCGTGAACAATATTATCAAAAGTTCCAAAAATTCTCCCGAATAATTGGGAGATCCGAAATTGCTTTTAGGTGCGGTGGGTTGGGTTGCTGCTGCCGGCTACAGAAACTTCCTGAGACAGAAGTGATATACTTAATGTCTGTCTCGCTGATAGTAGCTGCATACAGATCCAAACTGTTCGGCCCCTGGCCCAGGATGTTCTCGAGTTCTGAATTTTATCTCCTTTTATACTACTCATGACGTCATAGGCGCAGGCTTCAACCAATCATCGGTCGAGCAATAGCCAATCAGCGCGCAGCTAATAATGACGCAGTCGAATGTTCTAGAACATTCTAGAATTTCAGCGTACACGTGGTTACGACGTCACGGCAATATTTTGAAGATAATCAAAGAGGTATTCCGTGGATAACCCAGCCATTTCTTAACCAATTTTGAAATGGTTTACCGATTCGGAAAGCCCGTCGAATGTGTATATGCGAATATATGTATATATAAATATATAATTTTCACCTAAGATACTCTTACGGGGTATTTAAAATATTACTACCGAATTACTTGCACACCCCGGGTAAATAAAGGGGTACACAACACGTATCTTGATTAATAAAAATATTTGCGCCCCGTTATAGCGGGTCCACAACGGGCAGCTCTCGCTGACCCCATAGCCGTCCTGACATCTAAGACAGGAAGAAAAATATTAAGAAAAATAGAACATAATAATAACCCAAAAAGTTAGTTTATCAGGCAGCCCCAGCATAGCTGAGACTGCATGGCGGGATTATGACATTATTGCACTATGGGGTGTTGTATACTTCACGTCGCACACGACGTTCTTACAACATCGGAATCTGTAGTGCTCAATTTGTGTGAAACACAGCGGGCAACTAAGTTGTGCAGCAGTGTAGGATAACCGTAGTCATCATAGGGGCGGGATTCAATTGATCTAACATATATAATAATAAGAAAAGTATTTCAAAAATAAATAAATAAATAAATAAAAGTAATTTTCCACTAGTCGCACCACTGATGTTCTGCTGTAACACAAATGATCACACCTCTGCCGAAAAATTTCCTCACCGAGTCTAGGTCCCGCGACTGACGGTGGTTGGTCGCGGTGGATGAATTACTAATGCTGAGATGCGTTCACTATTACTGGCGCTTCCTGGAATGTCTGAAGTGATACTTGCATGAATATTAGTGTCTATAGTGTCTCTAACAGTTACTGCTGATGTTAAAATGTTTGTTCGTATGGCGGCGGTGGTGCTGGTTGGTGTCGAGGGGTCTGATGCTGCAGTCTCCATGATGGTAGCCATGGTTGTGGTGGTTGTCGTGGTGATGGCTGTAAGTCGTATTGTGGGCTGAGGCAGTGATGCGGAAGCGGATGCAGCAGGTGATGACATCTTCCATGATTTGGCATTCTTCAGAAGGCGATTCGCGGTGACATTGGGCACAGGCTGTATGTCTTGTGTGTGCGCGATACGTCTCTTTCCCATGTATGGTCGCTCAGGCGTAGTCCCCTTCCTGATTGCTGGATCAGAATGACTGGGATGTGGATGCTGGATAACATGGATCAATGTGATGCTGATAGAAGTAGGCTTTGATGGTCCCGGTCCCTCGTCTATGGTCAGGTCGGGAGGAGATGGTGACTGCGGATAGCTTGGGATCTCCATCTCCATAGGTGGCGTGATGACTACCGATATAGGCTGACTGGACGTGATTGCTTCGGATAATACAGGTGTAGTTGTTATGGTCATGTTGCTGGTTAAGGATACGGGTGCTGCCGGACTGGATTCCGCGGAGGACTTCTGCTTCTTACTCTGCTTTAGGACCAGTGTGGATGTAGTGACTGGATGCGGCATCGCGCTCCCCGATGCGACTGAAGGTGGAATTTCAGATCTGGCTGCTAACACATTTGCTAAAGTAGCCACGGGAGGATAATGACTAATGAGATGTTTGTGGGTAGTGTTTTTCATGCGGGCCATCTTCTCAGTCAGGAGAACTTTGACCGGTAACCGAGATTCAAAACAGGTGGCTAAAGCGGCACGATCCTTGCTTTCTTCTCCGGGACTCAATGTCACTTCTAACACACGGTGCTTATGATGGAGCGCATGGCTTACTCCATAACGGGTGGCTGTGTAGAGATATTGACAAATTATACAGAAGGCTGTCTGAAGGAGATGATCCTTGTTAACATGAAGAGTGAGGTCGGAATTTCGTGTAAAAGTTCTGGTACATGGGTCTCCGCTAGCTAATAACGAGCTGCACAGGAATCTTTTTGCAACTGGTACCGATTCTTCTCCAGATGAATCCGACAACACTAAATCTTCAAGGAGTGACATCTCGTTCCTGCATGGTAGTTGGTTGCGAGAACCTAATTAAAACCTAAAACCCTATCTCTTCATTTTAACTTTCCAGGCCAAGTATTGTAATAATGAATTAATAATAAGGAAACAGCAGAATTTAGTTTTCGACACGAAAGAAGCCTAATGCTATTTGTTCTTCCCTGGTGTCGAGTTTTGATGGGAAGACGAAGTTTCAGAGCGCGCTTCCTCCTTGTATACGATTTAGTGACGTCATAGATGGCAGATGAACACACCTGGAAGTTTTGAAGGTGATTCGGTCGGCCCTATATGGAACGTTTTTCTCTTTCCTTATTCCATGCATCAAGGGATTAATTCTTCCCGTATAAAGGGAGTACTTTTAATTATGGGAGGAATGGCTCGGTTACTTAGTCCTAATTTAACGCATTTAAAATTCTCCAATCAACATAAAAACAGGGTACTACTTATTCCTGTGGAGCATCAAATTTTAATTAGCGTGATGCGGTTTTACAGATTGGATGCTTATAAACTTTCCTGTTTTAATTTTAGACTGGAGCGCCCGATGGGGTGTGTGGGGGCCTGGTGACGTCAGCGGTAATTACCCCCAACTCACCCTCGCCACTCCTCCATCACGCTGTGGTAGGCGCGTCTTTGGGCGGCTCTTTTGTTTAAACCGTTTGATCCAATTTACTGGAAATAGCAGTAAAAGTCGCGTGGCTCTTGGGAACACGTGGTTGATTGGAAAGATATGTGCTGTTTATGGTGATGGCCGAAATACTGTTGCTGAGGTGTAGTCTTTGTAGATGTGAGAAATGCAAATATATTTTATATCATGAATCTTTATAAAATAATGTCCCTTTTTGTGCGGGTTCTTAAACATGCGTCTTTGTACTTGTCTGTAATAGGTAGTTCTCAGCCCGTGTCGATTGTGGACTGGAACGCAGGTAAGAGAATTTTTGAAATTATCTTTGTAATTATCCTGTTAGATTTTTGATGCCGCTTTATCGGCCCGTGCGCTAATGATCTGTAGGACGGTAGAGCAGTTGTGTTCTTAATCAAAAATATAACGGTAAAGCTGTAGGTAATTTGATGTGTGGTTTAAACAGATCTATTCAGGCGGGGTATCAAAGTTACTGATCCTGACAAGATAGCTGTGTCTTCCGAGCGGGAGGGCTGCCAAACATTCTCCTCAATGGGTAGAACTAGCTCCGTCCCCGCCTAGACCGGACACATTAATGGCTCTTAATAATGGTTAATTTACAATACAGCTCGGAAGTGAGTGCATACAGTGTTACAATTTACAATGCCGTCGTTTGGAGATTGTGAATACAGTCAACCTGAGTGTCTATGTTTCTGACATGTTGATGATTTGAGTTTGATATGCGTGGCTGGTTATCTGTGGATGATACGTGTGCTGTGGTGTAGGTCACATTTTTATTACCGCCCCTTTGCGGGAGGGGCAGCGGCATGATGTCAACTTTATCGAACCTTGCTGGTATTTCGCTCTGTAATGGCCAAGCCCGTGGGCAGGACAGAGTTACTTTAGAGCATGGATGACTTGTAGGATGCTGTCGTAACTTTGATCAATCCATTATCGAATTCAACTTTTCGGTAGTAAAATCCTACTCGTGACTGACGACAATGTGGGCATCTTGCTCTTTTAATAATATTGACTGTTATTACGTTAGGACTAATTGCTCTGCGCTAATTGTGGGACTACTACTTTCTGCAGAAAGTTATGTCTGGGTACCGGTGTCACTGGAAACGCCCAGCCCAGCTCTGGTGCTGGGTCATTAATGACACATGGTTTAAGCTGATCGAAGTGGATGACTGAGGTCAGGCCATCCGAAGCATGGATATGGTATGTCACGTCCGACGTCTTACCTACTACCACATAGGGGCCTTTCCACTGGTAACTCAGTTTACTTGGCACGTTTGCAGTAAGCGGTAAGCCATGAGTACATAGGGGAGCCATAGATCCCAATCTCTACAATCAAGGTGCGTTTTTTTAGTAAGCATCTCCGCGAGAGTTCGATTGAATCTCTCCACCATCTCGTCACTGTGGGGTGTGATACAGAGTCGTCTTTGTTTTGATGACATGAAACAATTTGCAGAGCACTGATATGAGCCGGCTCAAAATTACTTCCTTGATCGGAGTGTAACTCATAAGGCATACGAAACCGGCAGAACACATTGCTTGCCAAGACCTCCGCTACGGTGGATGCCTCTTGGTCCAGCAAAGCAAATGCTTCCACCCACTTCATGAAATAGTCTTGTAATACGAGGATGTATTTATTTCCGTCATCTGTCATATTCAAGGGTCTGAGCACGTCAATAGCCACTTGCTCCCACGGTGCACTAACAATCATAATTTGGGAGGGTGCGATGTGGTGCTGGCCAACAGCGCATCTTTGGCATGGGATACATTTGGTAACCCATGCCTTGACACTATCGCGAATCCCGATCCAGTGGAATCTCGATTTGATACGGGTAACAGTCCTTTCCATGGCCAGATACCTGGCATTATCATGTAGTTGTTTTAATATGAGGTTGCGATAACATTCTGGGACTACCAGATGGTTATTAATGCAAAGAACATTATTTTGTAGGTGACATTCTTTGTACCGTTGGTAATAATATTTAGCCGTGGTGGATATCGGTTTTACCGATTCCTTGGGAGGACATACCCCCCTCCTGGATACTATTTCATGTCTGCACATCTGTTGTTTGGTCGTGTGCGATTTTCTCCGGATGCCACTCTGCGCACCTCAACTCAGGAAACTCCGGAGATGGCTGTGTTGACTGTGTCACGGTGGCAGCCTCTTTGTGTTCTGCCTCCGTTCCAACCCTACTGATGGCGGCGGCATTCCCATGCAATTTGCCGGGACAGTGAACATGTTTAAAGGCCTGCAGGGATTCCTGCCATCTCGCTACCTGGCCCTCCAGGTTTTTAAGGTTTCTGAGCCAGCGTAGTGAGGCATGGTCTGTACGTAATGTAAATGTACCGCCGCAAGTAGTTCTCGCTTCGTGGCTGCATATCTTCTTTCCGGGTTTTTTAGAGTACGCGAAATAACCCAATACCTGCTCTGTTCCATCTTCTGTGACCTTAGATAGAACTGCGCTGATAGCGTAAGCTGGCGCGTCAGTGTGTAAGATGAAATCGAGGTTTGGATTAGGATGAGCAATAATCAGGGCGGTCGTCAAGAGTTCCTTCAATGCTCTGAAGGAACCTTCACACTCACTCATCCACTCGAATGGTCGATCTTTTTCGGTGATCTTGTAGAGGGCTGAAGCAATCTCACTGAAGAGACGGATATATCGACGATAGTACTGGCATAATCCAAGAAAACTCCGTGTCTCCATGATTGAAGAGGGCATTGGCCACTCTGCTACTGCCTTAGTTTTTGATGGCTGAGTAGCCACTCCATCACCGGATATGACATGTCCCAAGAACTCGACGCTCTGTCTAAAGAGATGACATTTCTTTGGTTTGAGCTTTAAATTTGCTGTGTGGAACCGGAAAAGTGTCCAAATTTATTAATGTTTGCTCAAACGTTGGTCAAAAGACGATTACGTCATCGATGTAACATAGACAGATTTCCCATTGCAGGGTGGTTAATACCTGCTCAATGAAACATTCAAAAGTTCCAGGAGCGTTGCACAAGCCGTAGGGCATCTTGCAGAATTGGAAAAGACCATCCCTACAAACGAATGCGGTCTTTTCCATGTCAGCTTCATCCATGGCTACTTGCCAGTAACCACTAGCTACATCAAGGGTACAAAACCACTTGGCTCCGGACAAGGAATCCATGGCCTGATCTATGCATGGGAGCGGATATGCATCCTTCATGCTAAGATCATTAAGGCAGCGGTAGTCGATGCAAAACCGCAAGGTTCCATCCTTTTTGCATGATAGTACTATTGGGCTAGCCCATGGGGATGCTGATGGTTCTACAATACCGGTCCGCAAAATGTCGTTAACTTGTTGATGAGCTTCGACTTCCTTATGAATGGGAAGACGTCATACCGGTTGTCGTACGGGGCGATTATTGCCTGTGTCGATGGAGTGTCGCATAAGATGAGTTTCTCCAAGATCCATGTCTCCGGAGGAAAAACTATCACGATATTTGTGAAGTAGTGCACGTATATGTCGCTTTTGAGATTGCGTTAATCCTACTGTGGCACGTAGATACAAATCATATAGATGTTCTGGTAAATCATCAGTCATTTCTGTTTGTGAGGTGGTAAGTGTAGGTGTTTCCAAAGAGATAATGTCCCCCAAATGGCCACAGCATACCCCCGGTTCAAGAGTTTTGGGTTTGCGGTGCCATTGAGCTGCTTGTACCCTTTGGCCTTGCCGGTGTGGTTCCCTGTCCCCGCCATGCCGGACGGATGCCCAGTTCCCCACACAGGATGCAGCCTAGGCTGGGTACCTCTCCGTATATGCCTGAGATAAAGACCAGAATCTGGAACAGAGTCAAGGTGCACACTGACGACTCCTGAGCTGAGCGGACACAGTACTGGATGCCAACTAAGGGTCATCATCGCAAGGGCCCGCAGCCCCGCATAGACCATACCACGGAGGTGATGCCTGCTAGACATCATTGGCTAATGGCCCCACATAGATCGTACTTAGATGTCATTTTGGCAAGAGGCCCCGCACAGATCGTACTAGCCAGGTCATCCAACCCATGGGCACTTGGGATCTCACACCGCTCCACCCATCTGGCAAGTGACAGCTTACACCGTCTCATGCACATACCATCCTGCTTCCCAAAGAATCACTTTTCATGACCTCTGATCACAGGAGGCATGACTCGCAATACGAATGCTTGCCATGGCTTGACTGTACATTGAGCCATCTTGATCACACAGATGAACTGACATGATCAATACGACCGGCCAGTGACCCAGTCGATAGCGATCACTATCTAAGCTCTCTTCTGCACTATACCGTTGATTTCACATGCCCCTGGACTCTTGCGAGCTCATGGCCGCCTGTTTCGAGCACCCCTCGAGGGGCCTCTTGGTACACGAAATGGTATGTGTTCTTTGTTGGTGGTGTCCACGATCATGCGGAGACTTGCGCATTGTGAGGCGATCATGTAATCAGGGTCGGGTTCCAGCATGGCGATGTGTGGATTGCATCCTAACTGTGGTGTGGTGGCCTACAAGATTTGCTCTTGTCCCGGCTCAACTGTGGTTGTACTTGATAATATTACAGCACACGTGTCATATAGTGACGATTCCAGTCCAAGAGGTATCCGCCGGCCGTGTATGTCAAGTTCCTGTTGTTTGCAGTGTATGATGGCTTCGCTGGCACTGAGAAAATCAGAGCCAAGGAGGTCGTCGTTTTGTATAGAGGTGATGACAACTCGCTGTATGAATTGCATCTCCTCTATTTGGATAACTAGATTAACTACACCGGGTACGGCCACATCAGCTGCCATAGCCGTCTGTAGATAAATGTTTGTAGGTTTAAGGGGAGGCTTCTTATGAGGTGGGATGCTCTCATATAAGTGCTTGTTAAATACTGTGAAGGAAGCTCCAGTGTCCACGGTGGCACTGGTGGGAATACCACTAAACAGACAGGCACACTTATATATTACTTTGCGGTGCACCTGCAGAAGAGTTTCCAATGATGATGTCTGTGACAATGGTCATGGGGCAGAATCATTCTGTACATAGTCAGCTTGTTTCCGAATAGCTTCTCTTAATGCTGTAGGTGACTGAGTGAGGAAAAGGCCAGCCTGTCATCATCGCTGCTGCGAGTGCCGTAGCGAAGATGGAGCTGGTGGTAGCAATGGTGATGGAGTTGATGCCATTTCTTTGTATGCATTGTTTGTATAGACAGCGGTGCAGATGGGATTTTCCCGATCATGGATAAGAGTCACCTGTGCAAGCCACTTCTCACAATACCTCATTGGATGTTTTGATGAGGCACACAAGAAGCAGCAGCACCGTGGAAGGTACTCGGAATGTCGGCATTGCCGTCGCTTGTGTCACTTGCGAATCCATGACCCAGAGGGATTAGTTTCTCCCATACCGCTGCTGTCGGTAGATGCGGGAGATGATGTTGTGTGGGACGGTGTTTTACATACCACCAGGGGATACAGAGAATCCAGTGTCTTGGTTGCGGACCGTGGTGCTTGAAAAAACCTTGTTCCAGCAGAGGTGCTACAACCTACCACTGCCATTTTACAGAGGAAAGAAGGTTTGTTATGTGTGGATGTAGGGGGGGGGGCGGTGGTGGTGGTGGGGGTGGCCGTGCTGTGGCTGTGGGAGGCATCATAGGCATCGCCATACGGGAAGCCATGTGTATAGATGTACGTAAAAAAACGTGTGGGGTTCTGCGGTCGGGGGCAGGCGTTGTTGATGGAGGTCGGTTAGGACACCATTCCCTCCAATGTCCTGTCTGACCACATCCAAAACAGGTGTTGGGTGGCGGTGCGATGTTGGTGGTGTTGGTGGTCCTAAGCTGCGTGGTTGCTAAATTAGTGCTGAGGGTTGTTTCTAGATTGGTAAGTGCAGAGATTTGCTTGTTTATCTCATCTATCCGCTCATGCATGTTGCCGTGATTGTTATTATTGTGCTGGTTTCCATGCCCCGGGGCCCCTTTGTGACCTCCTTTGCGGCCACGCCCCCTTCCTCCAGGCATTTGATTCTGATTGGAATTTTGTGGTACTGTCTGGTGTGCTGATTGCTCAGTGGTGGTGGATGTTGTAGATGTGGTGGGAGCATCAGTCGTAGTAGAGATGATTGCACCTCCTATCTCATTGTATACACACCATGAATGGCCTTCCCGTGAGGGCGTTGCAGATCCTAACATCATGCCCAAACATTCTTACAGAAATCGGTGGGGATGCGTATCTCGCCCGTCACCAGGTTCTATGGAGCTATCTTTTTAACCTGATGTTAGGGTTAAATGCAAGTTGCCCAGATATGCACTGCGGTGCGAGGGAGACTTCCTAAAAGATGAAAAAGAAAATAATAATTAAAATATGTTTTTGCAGTGCTTCCTACATTGGCAAGGTTATCTAACTACCAGGTATCCAAAGATAAATGGGCGATGTATGTGACAACACACCCTGGCCATCACCACTCGGAAACCGCAATAGTTTCCCAAGGGCAGATCAGTCCATAGTGCGGATAGGGATATACACACAATTAAGATGCCATAAGGCTTAGTGGAACATGAAGAGAGACAATAACTTATAAATATGAGGCCCAATAGGTATGTTGGCCAATTTTACACAACCTTGCCGGAGTGTGGGGCTAGATTATCGAAACTACCAGAAAAGAGGCATACACTATGTGTCTCTTGACGAAGGAATTGTCTCTAATCATATTAAACCTATCCTATTGGGCTAAATAGACAGGCGTTTTAGTCAGTAGCATGCCGGGCTAAACAGAGTTATAGCATGGACAGCGACCTCAGTGAAAAATTGTTGGTGGCGGGAGAACGTGATGCATATATAAATGTTGCTGTATAGTGTTTCCTATGTGCACTGCAATCCTACATTTTCTACAAATAAACAAAACATAAGAACGAATGGCTGCTTGCCATATATAAAACTAACCAGTACAAGTAATGCAATGTAAAATGATTAGAATAATTATATAGTACAGGTTGGCAGACCTACTACGGTGCGGTTAGTAAAAACACATTACAGTAAAATAAGAATAACTATAAACAGATAAAGAAATTATAAATAGCTGTCCTAAGACCGTTACGGTTCCTTTTAGTCATCGGGACCATTTACACAAATAAAGTATAATTATTACAAATGTAATTCACGGAATAATTAAGATGTTAAGTATAGTTACTTGAATAGTCGGATTCCCGCATGCAGTCCAGGCTGGGAGTAAATCGAACTCGACGGTAATCACAATATAAGAATGTCTAACGTGCAGTCAGTAAGTGATACAATAACTTACTGCTAGGAAGAAAGTTCCCGTACAACGATGGTATGGATGGAAGTTAAGAACAACCCGTTCATAAGCGGGGGTTGTTGAATACGGATGAAGATACATAACTAAGCTTATGGTGCGGGTACGTCAGTTAGCTCTAAAGACGTACCGGGCAAAGTTTACTTGCTGCGGTCAAGCAGTTTAAATAAACCTGCATGACATCAGTGCTGGGGAGGTTGAACAACCACTTTTTGGCGTGGCCGGCAGATCCGGCGATTTATTCACCAAAGAACATCGCTGCCTCTACATCTGTAGACTCACATATCTAGGCTGGGAAAGGCCTTACCGCAAGGTTGTGTTCCGAGTTAGTTCTTGATTTATTCGTGAACAATATTATCAAAAGTTCCAAAAATGCTCCCGAACAATCGGGAGATCCAAAATTGCTTTTAGGTGCGGTGGGTTGGGTTGCTGCTGGCGGCTACGGGAGAGAAACTGCCTGAATAATAATAATAATAATAATAATAATAATAATAATAATAATCTTTATTTCAAGAGGGTACATCGTCAGTGGCCTGATGTTCCCGAGGCCCTCAAAACATATATACACTATGTACAATAATATATAATTATATACACGCCAGGTATGTACAAATAGACATGTGTACAATAATTGCACTTACACGCACGCACTCGCTGAGACACGCAGGCGGGCGGGCAGGCAGGCATACAGTAAGGCAGGCAGGCAGGCAAACATGTAGGGAGGTAGACAGGCAGACTTATACTAGTTGCGAGTCTTCAAGGTAACAGGTAAGCTGTTAAAAATATTTTGGGAAACTAATTTGACCGGACGCTGTAGCTACCTAAGGCAGCATCTGCCTCCAGCCATATTAGCCCCAAAATATTAAACAGAATATTTATTAAATCATACATGTTCAAGTTCACTTTATATAAATGTACATAACGACTGTGGTGGTAGAGTATTTGCAGTACAGTAATAATTACATGTGTGTAATATTCATAATTCTATGATTCGGTAGTAGTAGTAGTAGTAGTAGTAGTAGTAGTAGTAGTAGTAGTAGTAGTAGTAGTAGTAGTAGTAGTAGTAGTAGTAGCAGTAGTAGTAGCAGTAGTAGTAGCAGTGGTAGTAGTAGCAGCAGCAACAGCGGCGGCGCCGTTTGGCGGCGGCGGCAGCGGCGCCGGCAGCGGTGGTAGTAGCAGCAGTAGCAGTAGTAGCAGTAGTAGCAGTAGTAGTAGTAGCGATTGTAATAGTAAAAGTCATTTTTTTTTTCATCCTAGCCCTTAATTATCGTATTATAATTGTCCCAAAGGAAAGCCTGGCACGTGTCTAAGACCATTGTGAATCCCAAAGCGTTTTCGTCTCTTCAGATGACCAAAACTTTGTCTCGAAGGCAGATGTGGCAATGAAACGAAGAAGAACAGATGATTATTATTATTATTATTATTATTATTATTATTATTATTATTATTATTATTATTATTATTATTATTATTATTATTATTGTTATTATTATTATTATTTTTATTATTATTATTAGATGTTCATCTATATTGTATGTTTGATGTGAATGACCTAAGTGTTGACGAATGCTTAGTATTTATTGGTACATAATTCCACATTTGCGTTGCCATGTATGTGAAACTGTACCTCCCGTAATCTGTTCTTATTTTTGGAGGCTTTAATAGACTGTTCGTCTTCGACCGTAAATGTCGAGAATGCGTGTCTTCTACCAACGTAAACATGTCTTTCATGTAGATAGGTGCAAGGCCGTTTAATGATTTATATGTCATGATATTGGTCTTAATTGACATTCTCCGAGTTAATGTTGTCCAGTTCAATGTTTCGTACATTTCTTGTGATGGGGTCCTATAGGGTACTTCTAATATTATTCTAGCTGCACGTTTTTGTAATTTTTCAAGCTTATTTAGCAATGTAGGCGTACCGGCATAATACACAAGACAACAGTAATCTATATGGGAAAGGATATATGCCTTATAAAACAGGTTTCGTTCTCCAACATTCATATATTAGTGATAATATTAAGTGATATACTTAATGCCTGTCTCGCTGATAGTAGCTGCATACAGTTCCAACCTGTTCGGCCGAGGATGCTCTCGAGTTCGTGTGTGTGTGTTGTAATATTTGAGGCGTTTATATGCTAGTTCCCAATGCTAGGGTCTAGACTCACGCCTGGCCTTTATGGTTTCTGTTGAATTCTTGTGAATTCTTGTGACGTCGGTTTGTGCATTAGCTTGTGTCTCTGTGTGTGTGTGTGTGTGTGTGTGTGTGTGTTGATCGTTGTCTCTCGATTTTGTCTCATGTTGCTGTTCTTTTCCATGGCTTTTTTTTGTTGCTCCTCATGCTTGGGCGTGTGTAATGGGGATGGCCTAACCTGGACCTAACAGGGGTGGGTAAGGGATGGGGTAGGTGTTGGGTCGGGGGAGGTGCGTACGGTCTTATGACCTGATGCACCCAAGGGGGGGGGGGGGGGGGGGGGCTTTAGGTCAGAGACCTCCCGGCCCCTTTGGGGGGAGTGGGGAGGTTGGGGTGTGGGATCTTTCGGGTCCTGGGACCCATTTGGTCTTCTGGCCATCATCCGAGCAGGCACCAGCGCGCACTTGTTTGATTTTGATTGGTTAGGTAGCCCGTATGGTGACTGTGTCCGTCCGAGGACGAACTCGATCAGTCATCCGGGTTACATCCCTCCATAGTCCCCTCGAAAATTCCGAAAGATTCTAATTCTAGCAATTTGGTTTTGTTTTTGTAATCCGTATGTTGCGTGGTTCCATCCGAGGAGGGATCCATTCAGCATCCGGTTTACTTTGGCTATGCCGAAATTTCTTGCCTACCTAACCCTAGCTCACGTTCACACAGTGATGGGCACTGTATGACGGGACCTCAGTTTAAAGTCCCATCCGAGAAGACTGAGCAAGTGGGGCCAAGTACATTGCTTAAGCGTACTCCAGCAGTTTGCTGTGCCCAGAGTTGTCCGTCAGTCTGTCCATTTGTTGATTGGTTTGTCAGTCTGTTCGACAGACAAGCATACCTGCCTACGGGCCACGAAAGAGATGGACACACGTCCATATCCCTCGTGGTCCGCCGCCAGGCCGGTCCATCTGTTGTTCTGTTGTCCATTCCAGTCCTCCATCTGTCTTTTTGCCCGTCTGTCATTGTTGTTTTCGTTGCTGCATTTTAGCTCCAGCTCCAGCTCTGGCTCTGAAAGAAAAGGCGGGGAACAATGCTGAAAGAAAAAGAAGGAGAAAACAGACAGTGTGGACAGGTGTTTTGGGGCATGTACTCACATACTCTGGGTCATCAATTCATGACAATGTCACGATCCTTAAGTGTAATAGTCAAGCCAGATAAAAAGTTCTCAAGAATTTAGTAACATTCATAGAATGACATTACAGTTAACATACTTTATAGGCCATGCAACACAGCAAATCATTCGCTTACACATATTTCCCCTCGGATCTGACACCTCATGCGCCTAGGGGAAAAAGTGTGATGCGATTCCCCTCGGACCTGACACCTCATGCGCCTAGGGGAAGTGATTTGCGTTTCTCCTCGAACCTGACACCTCACGAGGGTGGTGAGGCAGTAAATGCTGCAGTGACCATAGGGGTCGGTGGTGGGGTGGCAGTAAATGCCGCAATAGCCGTAGAGGTCGATGGTGGGAAGGCACTAAATGCCGCGGTAGAGGCCGGGGATTGGAAGGCAGTAAGTGCCGCAGGACAGGCCGGGGTCGTAGAGGCCGCAGAAGAGTGCTTCTTGCGCCGTCTCACGTGTTTGCTTTTTTGACATCAGAGATAACATACTGTATAGGTCATGCACACAGCAAATCGTTCGCTTACACGTATTTCCCCTCGGACCTGACACCTCATGCGCCTAGGGGAAAAAGTGTGATGCGATTCCCCTCGGACCTGACACCTCATGCGCCTAGGGGAAGTGATTTGCGTTTCGGACCTGACACCTCACGAGGGTTGTCTCAGTTGTTGTCTCGGTCGGTGTCTTGGGCTAATCAGAATGTGTTCTGATTATGTGATGTGTTTGTCTGATGCAAGCACGAACTTGATTAATTCGTGGTTGATCTGTCGGTCACGCATCGCTATAATGTCTTCTATAGGGTCAAGATTGAAGTGTCCCTTTCTCAGCGTATTGATGAGTTCCTTTCTAATGTCTGCATATTCAGTGCACCGTAGGAAGAAGTGGTCTAGAGTTTCAGTCTCCTTGCAGGCCTCACATTGGTCTGTGTCTGACAGGTTGAGTTTTTTTCGTGTCTGGTTAACGCTGATCCGACCCATTCTGATGTGGCATAATACAATGTCGCCTTGGCGTCCTGGGATGTGGTTTTGGTATTTGCGTTTGACTGCAGGGACGACTCTGTACAGGGATCTGCCAGTTGTGCTTTCGTCCCATTGTCTTTGCCATTTGCTGTTGATGTGGCTTTTGACCAGGGCGTTCGCTTCGGACTTTGAGAGTCCTATGCTGGTCATAGTTCCATCTTTGAGCGCTTGCTTGGCTGCCTCGTCTGCCTGTTCATTGCCTTTAATGTCAACATGGCTTGGGACCCAGTCGATGTCCACGGTGTTGTTGTCAGTCACCACAGTTGCATACAGCTGCCGGATTTCCTTGATTAGGTTGTCCCTGCTCTTGCTGCTGCTAGATTTGAAGCTCTTCACTGAGCTTAGTGAGTCTGTGAGTATAACGTATTTGCCTGGATTTGCTGTTTTAATCCATTCTAGAGCCTTTTTAATTGCCACCAGTTCGGCTGTGAATATTGACAGGTGATTCGGAAGCTTGTACTTGAGGACTTGTTCCTGGTCGCCTATGACTACTCCTGCTCCGCATTCGCCAGAGTAGGGCATTTTGGAGGCGTCGGTATAGATTTTCCTGTGCTCCTTCCATCTGTTGTCGATGTTTTCCAGAGCGTAGCTCTTGATTAGCGCTGGTGGGTCTTTCTTGCTTATCTGTGAGGATAGGCTGTCATGCGCCTTGATCTGCGGAAGTAGCCATGGCGGGTCAGGAGCCGGCCTTGAGCTTTCTATTTCGACGTTTACCAGTTCAGTGGCACTGACGAGCTCTGTCATTAACAGGCCTGGTGGTTTGGTCTTTTTGGTCATTTTGGGCAGTACCTTGTGTCTTAGGTGCTCCTTGCATGGAAGACATACCTCCCTGGTAGGGTGGGTGGGTGCAGAGCTTTGTAGGTATGTCCAGAATTTGAGAAGCCGTTCCTCTCTTCGCAGATCTAATGGGATTTCTCCACACTCTACGTTGATTGCATCTCGAGGGCTACTCTGTGAGGCACCACAGCAAATGCGCAGGCATTTTGTTTGGAGAGTGTCAATGGTTTCTAACAGTGACTTTCTCGCTGTGGCGTATGCTTCGCATCCATAGTCTATCCTTGACAGGATTAGGCCGCGGTAAAGCATAAGCATGCTCGGCAGGTCTGCACCCCAGGTGTGCTTTGTTAATGAGCGAAGGAGAAGATTTAATTGCTTGAAGCATCTCTCCCTCAGACTCTTGATGTGGGGGTTCCACGTGAGCTTTCTGTCAAATGTTAGTCCCAGGAATTTGGCTTCAGCACATGTCTTGACTTTCTGACCATTGAGGTACAGATTTGCATCATGGTTTATGTATTTAACATTGGTAAAATTGATTTGAACTGTTTTTTCCGCAGACAGTTTGAAGCCATTTTTTTGCACCACCGTGAGACTATGTCCAGAACTTTCTGCATGGTCTTACGTGCACGGTCTATCTTCGCATATTTGTTCCACAATGCTGTGTCATCAGCGAAGATAGACCCGCCTATTGCGTTGGGACCCAGTGCATGGTCTTTTTCAATGTCTTTGGGTAGATCACTCATCATGATATTGAACAGTAGGGGGCTTATTACGCCACCCTGCGGGGTGCCGTTTTCCAATGTTTGTTCCCTAGACATTTGCCCATTAACGCGGACGCTAATCCTTCTGTTATCGAGAAAATCTCGTATCCAGAATAGGATGCGGCCACGGTAGCCAAAGTCATAGAGTTTTTTTAGGACTCCGTTTCGCCACATCATATCAAAGGCTTTCTCAACGTCTAGGAAAACTCCTATTGTTGTGTTTCCTCTTCCGGCATCTAGGGCTTTCTTGGCTGCCTCCGTCAGTCTGACTAGGTGGTCCGTAGTGCGTCTGCCCTTTCTGAAGCCACTCTGCCAAGGGTGGAGTAGACCGTTGTGTTCGAACTCATGTTCTAGTCGGTTTTTGATCATCCTCTCCATGACTTTGCATAGACAGCTCGTCAGGGAGATTGGCCGATATGATCTTGGGTCAGTTTTGTCCTTCCCTTGTTTTGGGATAGGAACCACGATCCCCGTTTTCCATACTGATGGCATTTTTCCAGAGCTCCATACAAGGTTGTAGAGATTGAGTAGCATTTGTTTACCCTCCTCTGGCATATTACGAAGCATGTCGTATTTCAGGCCATCCTCACCTGGTGAGGAGCTTTTGCCTCTGCCAAGGGCTTGCTCAAGCTCCATTCTGTTGAAGGTTTTGTTGATGTCTCGGTTGTTAGGATCTTCGCATTTCCCTGAGCTGAACAGCTGATTGATATGCTCATCAACCTTTGTTTTGGTAGCTACAAAGTCATGGTCATGGTTATCACTGCTACTGGTTGCAATGAAGACTGTGGCAAGCACTTCAGCTTTTTCCTTGTCGTTGGCGTGCTTTACCCCATTTGCTATGAGGGTGGGTAAGGGGTTTTTGGATTTGGTTTTTTCGCTGGCAATAGCTTTCGCTTTGCGCCATATTTGGCTCGAGGGTGTGAACCGAGTGATTTCAGAGCAGTATTGTCGCCAGTGATCGCGTTTTGCCTTTTTGATGGTTCTTGTTACCTTGGCCTGTAGTCTCTTGTGCTCGACTAGGCGTTCAATGCTGAAGTTTCTCTTTAGTCTATTCCAGGCTATTTTCTTGAGCTTAACTGCTTCTTGGCACTCCCTGTTCCACCAAGGCACGCGTTTGTGTTTGGGGTTATTGTCTGGCTTTGATTGGGGGATGGCTGAGTTGGCAGCCTTGTAGAGAATCCCCATACACTGCTCATAATATTCCTCGGTGCTGGTACTAGTAATCGGTGTCTCCAGCTCCATGGCCATTATGTGCTTGTATTCGGTCCAGTTGGCCTTTTTCAGATTCCAATTGTTCCTGTGCAATGGCGCCTCGTTCTTGTTCTGTAGGCTTCCTATCTGTATTTTGATAGGGAGGTGGTCACTGCCGAGGAGCTGGTCTTGGATGTCCCAGCTGGGGGTTGGTCGGAGGCCAGGTGTTATGAGGCACAGGTCCAAGACCGACCATTCTCCATCACTAGAGTTATATCTGGTGGGTCTATGGTCATTTAGTAGGCACAGGTTGTAGTTGTCAATAACCTGTTCTAATACTCGGCCTTTGGGGTTCGTGGTTTTGCTACCCCATAGGGCATGGTGGGAGTTGAAGTCGCCCAGAAGTATTGTTTCACCTTCTAGGCCTTCAAGGAGCTTGTCGTAGTCCGAGGAAGAGTGCAACCTGGGACTATAGACGTTTACAATATTAATAGTTTCGTGATTGATTTCTATTTCTATCGTAAGGTGCTCTACGCTACTCTCACGTTGTGGCAACCTTTTGTAGGAAAGATTACTTTTTATGAGGGTCGCTAGGGGTGGTTGCAGATTCTGTGGTACGGTCTTGTCTTTCGACATTGTAGTTGTACCTTTTGAAATCCTGGTTGGGTTTCAGACGGGTTTCCTGTAGACATATAATGTCTGGGTGGTCATTTTCGTTGTGGAATGTGTTCCACAATTCGTCGAGGTTGGTATTAGACCGGGTGCCTCGAACGTTCCACTGAAGAATTTTGACCCCCATGATTAGTTCGAAGAGGAGCAAAGTTCTACGAATTTCGCAACGAGGCCGTCCACATCAACCTTGTTTCTTGCTGCTTCGTTGTCAGTGCAAACTGATGATATGATCGTCTCAATGATCAATCTGAAGGTTTGTACATTTAAGACAATTTTATGCTCTCCAACCATCGGGGTGGGACTTACCTCGCTCGTTGGTGTCCCTCTGGTGGTCTCGGCCGGCAGGTCACTGCATCTGCCAGTACTGCTAGTGGGGTTCACAGGTTTGATAGCCTGTTTTTCCACTAGAGGTACCTCCAATGTGCCGATTGGTTCAGCCCTTTGGTTTCGGGCCCTGCTCCTGCCTATGACTTTGAGCCCTTTGCAGGCGGGTTTTTTAGGCGTTTTTGTTTGCCTTTTGGCCTGTTTGCCGGCTTTTCTGGCCGGACTCCCAAGCGGGAGGGTGGGCGTGGCCGTCTCTATTGTAGGTGGCTCAGTAGGAGCCTCCTCCCCTCTTTCCTGCTGTCTCGGTACTGAGCAGTCCCTCCTGGGGGTGGCCAGCTTCCTCCTTACGGATTCCAGCCCTTTTCTGCCATGCTGTTCTTTCCAGAGGTATGGCTGGTCCAGGTGCTGGTATTCCAGTTGGCTGTTCGGTTCCCCTGCTTATTTGCTGGGTAACCTTCTTCTTTGCCTCCCCGTATGAGACCTGATCTGTCGATTTGACCTTGAGGATGTCCTTGGCTTTTTGCAAAGCCGGACATCCGCGATATGCAGCACTGTGGAGCCCCTTGCAGTTTCTACAGTGGGGGGTCTGCTGGCAGTCCTCCCGTTTGTGGTTTCCTCCACAGTTTACGCATGCGCTGGCTTTTGATCTGCAGTGCTTTGCCACGTGACCCAGCAGGTGGCATCTAAAGCATCTGACGGGCTCTGGGATGTATGGCTTGACTTTGAAGCTCATCCATCCCAGTTTTACCTTACTTGGCAGTTCGTCTGACTTGAATACCAGTTTCACTGCATAGGTCGGTCTGGCTGTTCCGCCAATCCGACCCACCCACTCCACTTTGCGTTCCCCATGGGCGTTCAATTCTTCCTTTATATCGTCATTCGTGAAGTCCCTTGGGACTCCCGATATGACACCTACCGCTTTTTTTTGTTCAGTGTTTTTTGTGGTGTGCTCTTCGATAGACACCACGTGGCTGCCTATCGTTGTGATTTTGAGCAGCTTCTGAAACTGCCCTTCACTGGTGGTGGTTACCAAAACCTCCCCGTCTCTTTTGTCTAGGCCTGCCAGCATGCCCACCATGGCATACAGCAACCTATATATTACCATACGGGTTAACCCCGCAAAATCATTTCCCGCGAGTCCCTTGACCCTGACCCTCCTTCCCTGGGTACCATTTCTCTGCCCCCCTTTATGTCCCACTTCCCTCCCTTCCCTACTGGACGCACCACCCGGGGAACCCCCGCTCTGCGTGGTGGTTTGGTCTCTCCCTCCCACTGGGGAGGCCCCCTTGTCCCGAGACCTCTTGCTGGGGGTGCCTTCCCTTCCTCCCACTTCCTCCCCCTCCTCTAACACCCCGACCATCCTCTTCCTTTTGGGGCCTGGTGTGTTCTGGAGATTGCTCTCTAGGATTATCACCTGCTGAGCCACCTGTTCGTGGGTGAACTCATCCATTGCCACTTCGTCGTTTTCTTTGACACCACTTGGCGCCGCGTTGGCTGTGACTTCAGGAGGCTGCTTGAGGAAGTCAGCTTCCTCCATGTTACTTACCCAAAGGTGTGGATTGTTTAGAGGGTAGTGTGTAGTAGGAAAATTTAGTAGGTACAGTATGAGAGATAGGATAGAATGCAGTAGGAGTAATGTGTTAAGGAGATGAGTAGAGTAGGCTGTGAAAGGCTGAAGTGTAGAGAGAGGAGGTAGATTATGCCTAGTAACCGTTACCAATATATCAGTGCTGTGTCATCCCCTTCGGTAAAATTCGCGAAAATTCCAACTAAGCACTGAAAGGAAGATTTCAAAAATTTCGAAAATTGGTGTCGAAGTCGATCAAGACTAGCACTAATGGCCGACAAATGCGGCTGTTTGAGTGGCGAAAAATCTAGTGTTCTAACGCACGCAGACGAACATCCAAAAGAAAATTGATCAAAAAGGTTTAAACAGATTTTAAGGTTACGAAATTTATTAAAATAATTTAATAACAATACCTTGTAGTTACGACTCGGGGAGCACAGCAAATAAACGTAAAAATAAAAAGCTTTGTTTTCGAAAAATGGCGCCAAACACAAACGAGCAAGACAACCCTAATGGCCGACAAGAACAACGATTTTACTGGCGGAAAAGCTAGTGCTTGATGCACGCGAACGAGCCTCAAACGGAAAATGTTTAAAATAGCTTAAAGAAAAGAATTATCAAATAACACTGTTCCTTAAACTCTAGTCTCACTAAGCACTATACTTTTTTCGCAAACGCAATAATGGACGCAAATTACACTAATCTAAAACACGTCTATCATCAACGAACGCAAATTTGTGTATGCTCTCGAGTTCTGAATTTCATCTCCTTTTATACTACTCGTGACATCATAGGCGCAGGCTGCAACCAATCATCGGTCGAGCAATAGCCAATCAGCGCGCAGTTAATAACAAACATTCTAGAATTTCTGCGTACACGTGGTTACGACTTCACGGCAATATTTTGAAGATAATCAAAGGGGTATTCGGTGGATAACTTAGCCATTTCCTAACCGATTTTGAAATGGTTTACAGTTTCGGAAAGCCCGTCGAATTCTGGTCTTGATTGATGCCAGATTCGGCGGGAACAAGTAATTATAAAGGATTACATAGTACCTACTCGGTACAATAAAAGCGCCATCCTAACTTGGTTGTGAAATACGCGCTCTGTCAAAACAGTGTTAAGCGCGCGCATATGCGCTACGCGCTTTAACGAACTCGGCTCATATACGCTTATAGCTCTACCCCGGAGGGCGTGTTCAGGGAACGAATCCAGGACGGGCGGCGCGTACCCAGCTTAGCTGGTACGGCCGGCACCTGACTGGTCGATCCGGACTACACTCGGCCTGCCGTAGTCATCCTGCTCGGCCTGCCTTAGTCATCCTGCTCGGCCTGCCTTAGTCAGCAACGACTCTCAATAAAGTTGCGTGAGACATATTCAGCAAGTCTTGCTACATGGACTGTCCTGTTGATTATTTTGATAACACTTTGATTGAAAGTTGTTGCATCAACAATTATCAATCAAAATATGATCCACCTCCTCCTATTTCTGTCTGTCTGTCTGTCTGTCTGTCTGTGTTCCCGTAGAACTCGTTTCTTCTTCAATATAGAAAGTCGTAATCTGTTCTATTGGCATGATTTCAAAATTATGT
Source organism: Chaetoderma sp. LZ-2023a (assembly GCA_034401795.1). Classification (NCBI taxonomy): domain Eukaryota; kingdom Metazoa; phylum Mollusca; class Caudofoveata; order Chaetodermatida; family Chaetodermatidae; genus Chaetoderma; species Chaetoderma sp. LZ-2023a. The sequence continues at coordinate 4,409,726 of CM067373.1, read as the reverse complement.
TCAACTGAATGATCAGGAAGTTGGAAATGTTGAGCAATTGGCGTATCTGCTGAGGTGTTAATAGCAGAAACGTGGCGTCCAGCACGCAATCTAAATGCATTTTTCGTTTCACCAACATATTGTTCCTGGCAAAGGGCACAATTAATCAAATATACTACATTCTCAGAATCACAATGCATATTTGTCCGGAGATGATATTAACATTTAGTTTGAAAGCTCATGAATGTTGGTTTACAATATAGTTGTTTACTTTGCTAGAGTTTCGATCAGACCGTTAAATGTGTGCGGAGGATGCAATGATTTTTTGTGAAGCAGCTGATGTGTGTACTAGAATGCTTTATTCTAATTTTCCAGACGAATCAAATTGAGGGCGCTTATAGATCGTCACATCTAAGAAGACACCTTATTTTCCACCAATAGTAGCTTTTAGCTTGATGTTTGAATCTTGGTTATTTAAAATGCGAAAAAATTTCCAAAAGTCGAATGTTGCCAGATTATAAAGATGTCATCTAGATACCAGAGGTAAAGAAGGGTCTTTTTGGTTGATTTGTTCAGTGCCTCCTCTCACCACTCAGCAACATAAATCGTGGCAAAATTTTGGCTGAATCGGTTACCCATTGCGCATCCACAGATTTTACGGTAATTTTCACCATTAAATTGGAAAACGTCTCCCTTACGACTTAGCTCTAATAATTTTACAATTTCCGTATCTGGTCGATCTGGATCTGGAAATTTGACAAAATTATTCTTACAAGCATCAATATCTATATTGATATACACAGCATCTATGTCTAATGTGACTAAATATGCATCTCTCGGAACTGACAATTTGGATAATTTTGAAAGAAAGTGTAATGAGAAAGCTCGTGTGTCTATTAGCAATGGGCTTTAAATTGTAACCAATATATTCTGAAATGCCATAAGACTCACTGCCACAGTCTGAATTGATATGTCGTCCAGGGGGTGTTAATGGATCTAACCAGGCGCTGACTGGTTTATGTCGTCCAGGGGGTGTTAATGGATCTAACCAGGCGCTGACTGGTTTATGTCGTCCAGGGGGGGGGGGGGGTGTTAATGGATCTAACCAGGCGCTGATTGGTTTATGTCGTCCATGGGGTATTAATGGATCTAACCAGGCGCTGACTGGTTTATGTCGTCCAGGGGGTGTTAATAGATCTAACCAGGCGCTGATTGGTTTATGGAGGTCAGGCGACTTATAACATGTCCGATTTTGTGGATTATTCTCACCTAGCAGATACTTTACCTGTTTCTTATCGACGTACTTAGCTGTATGCAATGAATTAAGTATTTCAATGAAACTTTGTCGGTTTTGAGGTCAAATTAAATCGTCAAGTTTTCTGTAATGCTTGGTGTTACTTACCTGCATTTCAGCATCGCGGATGTAGTTTTCTCTAGAGACAATGACAGTTGCTAAACCTTTTCGGCTGGTTTTACAATAATATTCTGATTTCGACGTAATTTGTTGATAGCATGTCGCTCGGAAAATGAAAGGTTTTGCTTATTGTTTGTAACTGGCACTGATCTGGCTATATCAGCAACTGTTTTTATGGTTGCCTTACTATTGCCATCAACTAGCCTATCTGGAGGGTCCCACCCGGATTTTCCAGTGAATGATTTTGACTCTCCATTAATTCGAAAATGATGGGTCATTTTTACTGAATGACCAAAATTAGCTACTTCAATAAAACCTGTGTCTAAAAGCAAATCTAATCCTGTTTTTGGTTCTGGAGTTGGTACAGAAGTAAGGCCGCGATAGAGGACTGATTTTTCAGATGGTGAGAGGTCATAGTCACCTGATAAACTGACAACGTTTGTTCTTAATCCTATGAGTGAAGTGTGTTGCATCAACAATTATTAGTAAAATTGTTTTCAACGTCCACTAATCTATTCCTAGAATAGTAGCCTAGTAGTAGTTGTATTATCAGCTGATTATCTTGAGAACAATTCGATGGATAGCTGTTGCTGCTATAAGAAACAACAGGGCCTTTTTTCGGTAAACTTAAAGATATTTTGTTTCACTTGCTCTATAGGAAATATACAACTAGAATTGAACTATGCTATGCACTTTCTACGAAGTCTCTCTCACATTGGAAGCCAGCATAACAATCGCGAGTAATAGTATTACAAGACTGGTTAAATGCCGACCATTGCGCACAGGCGAAGACAATGGCATCCAAAATAATGGCGCCAGCAAATATTTTAACCAAAATGGCGGCTACACTTCTAAGCAGTTAAAGTTCCCATAAAGTAACAACTAGCCATGCATTTATTTACGATCCACAACAATTATCAATTTATACGAACGCTGAAGTACATATAAAGTAACAAATAGCCATACACTTATTTACGATCCACATCTTGTATAAATTTATAAGAACTTTAATACATCAGGGTTACTAGGCCAATCAGCGAACATCATTTTGTCACGTGAGTTCACTAAAGAACTATTACAGCAGTTACTAACCAGCAGTTACTAACCAGCCTGTTCATTAGTTCATTAGTGCTTAATTTCAATGCGTCATTGGGAATACTTTCCCAGGTATCGAGATCAACCCTTTAATGGCTAAATTTGGTCAAGAAAATGAAAACATTCCCAGACTGAATATCCATTTGCAGGTCAAGACATGGCTATTTTTGAAAATTTACCACTGAGCCAGTCATTGCAGTGGTAGATTTTCAAAAATAGTTTTCTCCAGGCCTAAAATTGGAGATTCCTCAGGACGACTGCAAATGGCTTCGCCAGTTTAAGATGACGTTCTAGCTTTCACTAAACGCTTTAGCTGCGTAACTTTGTCTCCCCCACCCATCCCTCAGCCAATAATCAAACCCATCCCTTAGCCAATTATAATACTCTCCGGTATTTCTTTTCTCATTCTTTCGTTGGCATGGGCAATTTGCAAACGTATGCTCAACGGTCAATGAATCTGTGGTAGATCCATTGTTTTGAGTACGGTCGCTATGGCGATATCGTTGTTTTGGCTTTAGTGAGCAACCATGCACACGTTTTTGATTGCTCATTTTTATTGGTCCTTAGATGAGCAAAATTCCTCAGTTTTAGGCGGTCGTTTGTTTCAGCCCGATTGAGTTGTTAGCAGACTCACGGCATGCCCAGTTAAACTAGTCAACCAATTAAATATTTTAGCTTGTATATGACGCGCGCATTTCCTTTCTCCATTGAATCAGCATGCATATTAGGCCTATATATTAGGCCTATTTGACAGCATAAATTTAATATGCAAACTGGGTAAAGTAGAAATATTAAATTCGTGATTCGTGAATTGAGATAACTAAACAAATATATTACACACTCTCAGTTCTATAGAACATAGATCTATAAAAACGCAAATCTGTTTTCAAGCACGTTTGAAAACATAAAATTGAGATCTGCGACGTTAGCGAAGGTTTTGAAGCAGAATTAACGTAATCAATTTTGCCCTAAAATTAAAGACATTGAGTTGGGGGATATTCTGAGAGGGGGTCTATGACCACCCCACCTACCCACATTTTGTGAATCCTGAGAAAATGTTGCATTGATATCCCTTTTGGTCGAGACAGTATCAGGCGTTGGAGGGAACATGCCATTGTAATGAACCATTCCAGAGAATCCATCTATCATCTAACGTCATAATCAGCTACGTGACGTGTAGAATGATATCATAATGAATGACGCCATTATGACGGCATGAATGGCGTAGATAAGTACGTCACGAACGCATATTTTAAGACGGACTATGCGGTGTTGTACGAATTGTATGTATTTACTATTTAATAAATAGTCTGTTGAATATTTTGAAACTAATTTGACTGGGCGCTGTTGCTGCCATAGGAAATTCAGGAAATTAATAGTTAGGGCATTTGTAGATCGATCAATCCCAACATGGTGAAGTGCGGGTGGAGCTTAGCTAGAGGTGGGCGGGGCATAGCTAAAACTGGAACGCTACATTAATAATACAATTTCTTCCTATAATATCTTCGTCCGAGTCTGGTGTGGCTCAACCAACACATGTGACGTATATTTGGAGTCCGAGTCTGGTGTGGCTCAACCCACACATGTGACGTATATTTGGAGTCCGAGTCTGGTGTGGCTCAACCCACACATGTGACGTATATTTGGAGTCCGAGCCTGGTGTGGCTCAACCCACACATGTGACGTATATTTGGAGTCCGAGTCTGGTGTGGCTCAACACACACATGTGACGTATATTTGGAGTCCGAGTCTGGTGTGGCTCAACCCACACATGTGACGTATATTTGGAGTCCGAGTCTGGTGTGGCTCAACCCACACATGTGACGTATATTTGGAGTTCGAATCTGGTATGGCTCAACCCACACATGTGACGTATATTTGGAGTCCGAGTCTGGTGTGGCTCAACCCACACATGTGACGTATATTGGGAGAGACTGACGGGGCGGGATATATCTCAGTATGTCCAAATATCTGCCACAGGGGCTGGTTGAGTCAGAACAGACTCGGACTAATAATTCTGTTCTTTTATTATTATATTGATTGCTGGAAATTGGTTTTTGTCATACAATTTTCAAAATCTTTCCATAACAGGAACACCAGGTAGAGTGTCAGGAGCAAACTTGATGCGGAAACTTCTGGGCCGATTTGGCAACAATTTCAACACAAGACTTCTACAACTTTGGGCGTCATCCAGAAAATAAAATAAAAATCCGCAAAATTTTAAATATAAAAAAAAATGTTTATCATAATGAAAACACTAGAGAACGATAGTCTGCAATCTTTGATTAGGCTGGTTTGACTTGGCGTTGTTGCTGCGTATTGCAGTCGAATTAGTCTCAAAAAAGCTTTCCAGAATAGTTATCTTGACATTGAAATACTGAAATATTTTAAGTTGAGGTCGGTCCGAATATGCGTTGCTATATACGACTAATATTCGCATCATAATAATAGGAAGAATATTCGGATATTCACCAAACTTACAAAATTGTCTTGGATTGGATTGAAAACAAGCTTCTTTGCAAAATGGCCGCCAAAATGTTGTTTGGTCCCAGGGCCGGATTAACCACTAGCCTAACTAGGCTGCGGCCTAGGGCCTCGCTCCTAAGGGGGCCTCGCTCTTTAACCATTTGCTGCCTAAGCCAGCCAAGAACAGCCTTTATATTTTGTTTTGAGAAATGTCCATTTGCAGACCTGCAAATGGACATTCTTATAAGAAATTTGTTTAGTTTTTTGACACATTTAGACATTAAAGGGTTAAACCAAAAGGCATTTTAGGCTTTTTTCTATATACTACGTAACAGCAAGCTGTTAAAACCACATTTTGTCCTCAATAATAATTACTAATATTATGCCAAATTACGCGTCTTAATGCACCTCATCGCATCTAGATTTACACTTTTTCCAGGGGCCCTCCCATACTTCCCCGACGAGAGGGGACATGTCTTATGCTCTCACACACACGCACCCACCTTTGGGTTTCCAGCCTAGGGCCTCGCGACAGCTTAATCCGGCACCGTTTGGTCCGATCGACGTGAAATATGGCTAACGTCTAGGACTTATTTGGTATTAGGCCGAAACTTAAATTTGATCACATGCTTTTCGAGACATCCAGGAAATGCATGGGAATTTGCAGTATAAATATTTCAAACGCGACGCCTACAATTTGCCACTATGCTTGGGTTGAACGTTACCTTTGGCTCCCTAACACGTTTGCTGATATCGGAGTCAAATATCAGTTACCCCTCAACGTCAAAGCTACCAGTTTTCGGGTTTGCCAAAAACGAATTCCCATTGGCCTGAACAGTTTAATGGACATATTAGAAGCGACCCATGTCACCCCTTGAGGGTCAATGTCACCAGTTGGCGGTCAAGCTGACCCCTTGATGGCCAATGTCACCCCATGAAGGTTAATGTCACCCTTCAAGTTCAACGTCACCCCTTGAGGGTCAATGTCACCACTTGAAGGTCAATATCATCCCTTGACGGACAATGTCACACTTTGACGGTCAATGTCACCCTTCAAGGTCAATGTCACCCCTTGAGGGACAATGTCACCCCATGAAGGTGAATGTCACCGTTTGAAGGTTAATGTCACCCCATGACGGTCAATGTCACCCCTTGACGGTTAATGTCCCCCCATGACGGTCAATGTCACCCCTTGAAGGTGAATGTCACCCCATGAAGGTCAATGTCACCCATTGAGGGTCAATGTCACCCCTTGAAGGTCAATGTCACCCCTTGAAAGTGAATGTCACCCCATGAAGGTCAATGTCATCCTATGAAGGTCAATGTCACCCCATGAAGGTCAATGTCACCCCATGACGGTCAATGTCACCCCTTGAAGGTGAATGTCACCCCATGAAGGTCAATGTCATCCCATGAAGGTCAATGTCACCCCGTGAAGGTGATTGTGACCCCATGAAGGTCAATGTTACTCCTTGAAGCTGAATGTCACCACATGAAGGTCAATGTCACCCCTTGAGGGTAAATGTCACCCCATGACGGTCAATGTCAACCTTGAAGGTCAATGTCACCCCATGAAGGTCAAGGTCACCGTTGAAGAGGAATGTCACCCCTTGAAGGTCAATGTCACCCTTGAGGGCCAATGGCACCCCTTGAAGGTGAATTTCACCCCATGAAGTTCAATGTCACCCCTTGAAGCTGAATGTCACCCCATGAAGGTCAATGTCACCCCTTGAGGGTCAATGTCACCGCTTGAAGGTTAATGTCACCCGTTGAAGGTGAATGTCAACCCTTGAGGGTCAATGTCACCCCATGACGGTCAATGTCACCCCATGAAGGCCAATTTCACCCCTTGAAGGTCAATGTCAACCCTTGAGGGTCAATGTCACCCCTTGAAGGTCAATGTCACCCCTTGAAGGTCACTGTCACCCCTTGAAGGTCAATGTCACCACTTGAGGGTCAATGTCACCCCTTGAAGTTTAATATCACACTTGACTGTGAATGTCAACCCTTGAAGGTCAATGTCAACGATTGAGGGTCAATGTCACCCCATGACGGTCAATGTCACCCCATGAAGGTCAATTTCACCCCTTTACGGTCAATGTCAACCCTTGAGGGTCAATGTCACCCCTTGAAGGTCAATCTCACCCCTTGAAGGTCACTGTCACCCCTTGAAGGTCAATGTCACCCCTTGAAGGTCAATGTCACCCATTTAAGGAAAAGATTTGAACTGCGACTTGGCGGCGGCTTTTATCCCAAAGAAGCATGTTAACTTTGGGTTCAACGGTCAAGGTCATCTCTTAATGTACGTGTGTTGTAATCAATGTATATACTTTGGAACCTGGATTACCAGAATCCCAATTTCATGATAAGTACACGGGAAAGTTGTTGCATATATTGTGACTAATTTAGCCTATGACATATAGTTCGTATACTTGACGGACTTCAATGTTCCTGATGCAGCTAGATACGTCCAGGGCCGAACTTATGACTTAGGTGGCCCTGTTAGGAATACAAAAATACAGAGTCCCGTTTCAACCGTAAAGCCACTGGAGCCCGCAGAATTCGGAGCAGTGGCGTAGCAAGGCAGTTGGAGCTCAGGTCCAAACTAAGCGTGGGGTGGCGCACTCGCCAAAAAAATTTGAAAATTAGATGTTCTGTGAAGCTATCTCGTGTATATTTTACTTTCATAACTTTGGCATACACGTTATTCAACACAGATAGTATTGATGTAGAGTTCAGAATTTGGTTCTTTGCAGCACATATGATGTGTGTATTTGTAGAGTTCAAAATTTGGTTCTTTGCAACACATACGATGTATGTATTTGTAGAGTTCAGAATTTGGTTCTTTGCAGCACATACGATGTATGTATTTGTAGAGTTCAGAATTTGGTTCTTTGCAGCACATACGATGTATGTATTTGTAGAGTTCAGAATTTGGTTCTTTGCAGCACATACGTTGTATGTATTTGGAGCAACCTGATGCGGTATCTTAAAAATTCGCAAAAAATAACTGTTATTTGCTAACTTTTTGGAGCAAGTGGGTTTAACCAGACGCTCGTAATGATTCAGATCAAACTGAGTCACATTATTATCAACAATGAAGGTATCTACACTTCTAGATAAAAAAAACCCACATTATTGGTGACAGGCGGGGCCCCTAGTGGTCGGGGGGGGGGGGGGGGGGGGCAGGTTCCTTGAACCTGTTGTGATCTGCTATTGCTACACCACGCGTCCGGAGGGGTATGGGAATTTGCCACATCTGTTTAATAAGTGTGTCATCTGTGCGTGTAACTTGAAGTTACGCAGGGGGGGGGGGGGGCAAAAGATTAAGACAAACCAATATTTTGTGTCACTTTTAGGGCGCCTGGAAATTTGGGGGCCCTATTCAAATGCACTTGTTGCACTGCCGTAAGTTCGGCCATGGAAACGTCATTATGAATATGACGTCAACCTACATGTGACGTTATTTATGGCACCATATATTTGAGTGACAACCCAGATCACCCACTTAGCACATATAAGAATGTCATGACCACCCGTTATAAAGAACCACCAGGTTTGGGCCACAAAGGCAGGTGTCCAGCATATGCAGGTTTAAATGCACAATCATCAATTTCGTTCCACATGAATCAACAGGCACTCTTTTCGAACTTTCTAAAAATTATTCATTGCTCAAGGACATGCTATAAAGAATTAAATAAATACCGTAGTTAATTCACTCACTGAAGCGTGAATTTCAACCGTTACCAGAGCGGATAGGAAACCAATGGATACGGGCGACATATAGGCGCATCATTATTAGTGGTACGTAGGTTTATGTTCTGTTTACGCGCGGTAGAATGGTAAGCTAAATTGCACGCCTAGATTGTTCAAGCCACCTGTTGCAATCGTTGTCATGAGAACAGGATATTATTTGTAAATCAGTGATAATCTCAAATCATTTCGTAATAAAGTTAACAACATCATGATATTGTTAGTCTACGGAAGAGCTAGATGGCGGCAGATTAGGTTCATGGGATTAAGTTTTCATCGCGGTATCTGGATAGCAAGTTAATACAGTACTGGTAACACAAATTCGAGAAACAAGCTATATTTTATTTGGACGTAAATGTGTTTTCTAATAGAAAATATTCCTTTACCGTATCGAGCCACTTCTGCCACCACCACCCCCCCCCCCCCCCCCCCCCTCATCAGATTTGGATTCACGGTTAAGCTGTTTTTTCACCGAATGCTGACGCTGTAGGTACTATAGCTAAGAAATAATCAGAAGAGTTCGGTCAACATGACAGATGAACGGGATGTAGAGTGACATACCGCAGCCGACCGTGCACCACAGGGGGCCTGTCATGTCATTCGGATTATCTGGCAGGAGTGTCCAGCGCCTAATGTGCGGATTCTGCATGCTGGTATTGGTCACATCCGTCAGTAATCAGGACAACAACAACTGCTCACTGACCAATATCGCACAGCTAAATAACTTCAGCTTTCATCTGGTAAGTATGAGCTTATTTTAATCATACATAGTTTGCCCTGCTAATACTTATCGTACTAACATACGCTCACTCACATACTCGATACGGAAGCAGAGCGAGACCGTGAAATAGGACGATGACTAATACTCGTCAATAATATAGCCAGTGAACCAAGAATTTGCGGAAATCATGCTTAAAATTAAATAGGATATCTGTTGAATATATTAATTTCTCATCTCAAATGTATTGCACTTATAGATTATGGTTTATAGATTCCATATTATCCATATCCTGTCACATTCCCTTATCTGTATCACAATTATCTCCCTTGCAATATCGCAAAAGAAATGTTGAACAATGATCGCCACCATTTTGTCTCCTCAAGCGATAGTCTGTGATGTCATGTAAGTGCCAATGCATTACATTCTTGATTATTTAATAATCATCTTGTTGAATATTTTGAAACTAATTTTACTGGTAGTTGTTACTGACTATGGCAGCAACAACTTCCAGTCAAATTGGTTTCAAAATATTCAACAGCTTACCTGTATGATTGCTTTTATACCACATTGCTAAACTATAGATGGCAGGTCTATGACTGAGCGTATATACCGAGTCCTGCTGTAAGACGTTTAGGGTGATAGGACCGAGATACCATAACCAAATTTGATCATTAAATGGTTAATAGCAATTAAGTATATTTCATGACGACTCCTAGGTCACGTGTGACTGGCTAACTATTCGGTCTTCAGCCAACATCCCACAATTCATTGCGTTTACTATAGTTTACCGTTAACCGAAACACTGTTCCTGATACAGGTTCTGGTTTAACGTTAAACAGTAGTAAGAGTAGTAATTTGTGGGGTGTTGGCTGGATACAGAATAGTGAGTATGCTGGTTTACTGAACATGCGCAGTTGCGACGCTAAATAGGTAACTATAGTTCATTGGTTCCCGATTCCCCCATTGAATTACTATTGCAGAAAATCTGGCGCCTGGTACCAGTATCCATTAACCCTTTATGCCGTCTGTTTTTATGGTCTGTGAAAACGGGCTATTTTTGTCCGCTAAGACGTCAAAAAGCGTCCATATGACATAAGGTGGGAAGTAATAGGGGCTTGCGAACATTAACATACAATGGGAAAGCATAATTTCATCAAACCTATTAGTTATTTAGTGAAGTATTTACATTTTATCGATAGGTGTCCGCCATTTTGAAATTGACGCAAATGTCGCTCTAACCATCTGAACCGAGCTCCGGTGCTCGGTCCACTATAGTCGACTATAGCTAGTTAACTATTTCAAGTTCGACTGGGGGATCTAATTAGCTATAGCTAACTATGGTTAGGAGTCGAACTTGACCATAGACTATTGACAACAGCGATCACATTTGATCAACAATCAATGTATAAGTACCACATGTGTCGCGTAATTAGTAAGTCTACTTTTGGCTACGGCCATGTTTTGTACGTGTTTGGATAGATATGTATGCTTTGAAACCCTGGATGTCAACTATACTGTATGGCTATAGCAGCGACAGCTTCTTGTCCCCCACAATAGTCAACAGAATGTCTCTTAAACCCTCGTGTGTCAACTTAACTCTTAATGGTCAGTTGATCAAAAATGGCCTCAGCCGTGATCTTGAGAAACGTCCATTTGCAGGCTTAGAGATGAATATTTTTGAAAATTTACTACTGGAATGACTTGTTCGTTAGCCGAGCCAGTCATTCCAGTGGTACATTTTCGAAATATCGTTATTTCTATTTCTTGCATTGTTTCCAAAGCATTTCAGCAGAAAAGAAAGGAATTTACTTTACAATGCTGAATATATCAATGCTAATTTGATTGAAAGTTTGCTGCTGTTGAAAGCATCAGTAGCTTTTGTTCAAATTACTCTTAATACATTCAGAATATTTTATGATTATAAGAAATAGATTCCCTAAGTTCCTTGTCTGTACATAGATGTATAAATTTGTACATATTATATATATATATTTAAAAATGTGTATATATGTTAATGAGGGCCTCTGCTAGATCAGGCCGTGTACTTGAAGTGCTACCCTCAATAAATAATGATTATTATTATTATTATTATTATTATTATTATTATTATTATTATTATTATTATTATTATTATTATTATTAAATACCTTTCTTGGTCTGCTATTAGACACTGGCTAAGCAGAAATTTGAATTTTCTTGACCATTACACATTTGATGAATGTCCGTTTGAAAGATAACAGAAATAATTTTTTTGTAAATTTTCGTTATAAATTTACAAAAATACTCATTTTTGCTGCAAAAATCAAAATTTCCTTGGAAAATATTGGCAATTAAATGGTTAATTGAAATAAATAGTAATTTGATGGCTTTAATGACACAAGAGGGGTTAATAGTGAAGACACAGTTCGTACAACATGACGGACTATTCCATGTTTATGACGGAGAATTTCTGTCAATTATGTTTGTGACGCCAGCCTATATGTGACGTAGTTGGATGATTATGATACCAATACTCGAATAACAGAGTGGATTCATCAATTTTGAAATAACCCTAACTACTGACCAGTGCCAGTACGTGGGTCCCTATACTAGCCATGGCGACTGACCTATGTCAAACTAATTCTTTCAACCCGACATACAAGATTTAAAGGTGCATGTTCCCGCCAGAGTGCCTGGGAATGAAGGTGTTGAAGATGTATGCTTTTAGGGGCTTGGGTTGTGTTCCTGGATGTGATGGGGCGGGTGAGTCTTGACATATGATGATTTCATTCCGGGTGAATTAGTGTAATTGTTTTAAGTTGTGAAATTGATTTAGAGACACGAGTCGCTAACTCAAAATCACAAATAGAAAAATTGTATTGATTTTTATGGGGTGGAGTCATCGTGTGTTGGGAATTGTTTTGTCTCGTTGCATCTGGACAGGGGCGCCGGAAGCAAATTTGAGGGGCGGGGGGGGGGGGGCAGGTTCCACAAAATGGCACGTTGGACGGCATTGTCTGCAGGAAGATATGAAATGGGTGTCTCCCTCCCACCCACCCCCACCTCTACCCCGCCTCTCAAAGAAGGGTGTTCGATGATACCCACCTACCTAACCACCACGAGAAAAAAACATTGAAAGGTGCAGGCTCGTTCGTGACTCGATTTCCTGCATTCTCAGTTTCTTATTATAACGTATAAATATTACAGCAACGTTAACCGAATAATTTATGTATTCTTTGGTCAATTGAACCACAGGCCTTTGAATTTTCGTCCATCCATCCCTCTACCACATACACACAGCCCCACCCCACCCCCACTATATATAATATACACAAGGTATGAAAGCTTCATCTGTGGGCACCATTGTCAGAAAGCTGATTGGTTGGTTTGTAGTCAGAACCGTGATGTCACCGGATTTTAACAACATACCAACCAATCAGCTTTCATACCTTGAGAATATTATATATGTAATATATATATATATATATATATATATATATATATATATATATATATATATATATATATATATATATATATATATATATATATATATATATATATATATATATATATATATATATATATATATATATATATATATATATATATATATATATATATATATATATATATATAAATATATATATACTGAACCAAAAAAGTTTAGCAACACTGAAAATATTACTGTATAAATGTTATTTAACAAAAACAATAAATTGATTCAAATATATAATTTAATTGATAGGTCATTTTCCAATTTGAACAACTGTCTCTTGCTACGGTAATGCTAGCATCGCGCCTTTAACACGGCATCATTCAACGGAAGGGTCCAATTTAAATAATGACACTGAGCTGTCAATACCGGTTGGGACCTCCGCGCGCATTAACCACCGCCGTACATCGCTTTCTCATGCTTCAAATTAAGCACCTGATGTCACGAAGAGGAATCGCATCCCGCTCCTGGGGAAGTGCAGCTTCCAGCTCCCGCACGTTTTGAAGATGTGGATGGTTTTCACGCACCATACGGCCAAGAATGTCCCACACGTGTTTGATAGGAGACAGGTCCAGTGATCGCGCTGGCCAGTCCAACACCGGAACGTTGTTAGCCTCAAGGAAATCACTGGTGACCCTAGCTGAATGAGGACGGGCGTTGTCTTGCTGGAACATAAAGTCTGCATGATGCTGCATAAAAGGGATGACAACAGGGGCAACAACTTCTTCACAGTAACGTTGAGCCGTTAAATTTCCGCGAATCACAATATGATCTGTTTTGCCATTTTCATGGATTCCAGCCCACACCATGACACAGCCGCCACCGAATCTGTCGTGCTGAATGATGTTGGCTGCATCATACCGTTCTCCTAAACGTCGCCAAACCCGTTGCCTACCATCCGCCACATCGACTCATCACTGAACAAAACGTGGCTCCATTGTCGAGCACGCCATCACTGATGAGTTCTTGCACATGCAAACCGATTCTCAATGTGACGCTCCGTAAGCGGAACAGCAACAAGTGGACGACGGGCATGCAGTCCAGCATCATGGAGTCTCTTTCGTACAGTTTGTGCATGCACTGTAGTGCCGGTAGCGGTGTGCAAATTACGAGACAGCCGCGGCGCAGTCTCAAACCTGTGACGTCGTGATGACGTCACTAAGTAGCGGTCTTCTCATGGTGTTGTTGCTCTCGGTCTGCCAGATTGAGGTCGGTCATTAGCATGTCCAGTTTCTTGCTCACGTTGGCGGAGACGGGAAATAGTTGAGGCGTGAACATTAAAATGTCGAGCAACAGCGCGAACGCTCAGCCCAGCAGCGAGTCTTCCAATTGCTTCATGGCGCTGATTTTCGGGTAGCCCTGGGCGGCGGCCCATGTTCGATAGGGTAAACTTTTAAGCGTTTTCTGTTAACGTTCGTTATCTGCTTTTGCAATATGGTGAATTTTTGCCTTCGCTACCCGCCAATGCGGGCCAGTGCATGAAAAAATGCATTTTCACATGCAGTAAGCGTGCAGCCGAGAAATGCAAGAAATGATTTGCATTTCTTCATGATCAACGAGACATTACATTGACGAAACATGCCTGCAAATTTGGTTATAAATGGACGCATAGTTTTAATACAACAAACCAAACTTCACTGTTGCTAAACTTTTTTGGCTCAGTATATATATATATATATATATATATATATATATATATATATATATATATATATATATATATATATATATATATATATATATATATATATATATATATTAGGGGGATATGTACGTGTGCGATGGATGGACGAAAATTCAAAGGCCTGTGATTGAATTTATTCCCAATTCATATGTGAGAGCGGGCGGGCGGGTTGTTGTGTCAGATGCACACGTTGAGTGTGCGTGCATTCGTGCATGTGTCTGCACGGTGGACCTGCGCAGTTTGTCTTGAAAATATTTAATTGGACCTTAGTTCCTAATTATATTTGCAATCAGCTGGATTCAGAGGAAAAGTGGTTTTGTAAAAAATAGGTCATCCAAATCTACCAATCGTGTTGAACATGTGAACAATGTTTGTTCAGCTCTTGCCTTATATGAAAACCATGAAGTTTCCTGAGTTTCATTCCCAAAAAAATAGTGCAAAATCCAAGATCTGGCCACCAATAAAATCGATCAAGAAGCTTTCCGGGACCAACCATGGATCTGACCCGATGGATCCTTCCTGCCCAGCAGTTCTTAAGGACTCGCTTAAAGAATACGATGGACATATGCTGGATGAGTAGACAGATGCGGTAGCAACGCAATTATGTCAAATTAGTAACAAACTAGTATCTATGGAATAAGTAATTAAAATTATGATTTCGCAATTCATACTTAGCCATATTGGCGTGTTGGTGTCAGAGGTACATTGGCCCGCACTATTCAAAGGAGGCTTTCAAATGTCTGATTTGGTTTACGTGTGGATGGTGGCATCATCTTTTATGGTTAGAACTCAAAGAGATTGACGTGGCTAAACATGTGTATCACGACCGTAAAAGTTGGTAGGGGTGGGTGGGGTGGGTGGGGGCTCATAGGCCTACTCATATAAATAGCACAGTATTAAAAAGGGATGATATTTATTGATATTTATTTAGAGATGTAGGAGATATAGAAGATGGCTTCTAAGCGCATCCAATTTTTGCATTCTTTCGATGGAGGCCCCAGTCACACCCTCCTGCCATCATTCTATATGTGTCTGTGTGTGTGTGGGAGGGGGGGGGGGGGGGGGGGAGGGGGGCAACATATCTTAGACACATTCCTCAAATACACCCACTGACATTGCACTTCGGACATGTGTATACAAATTATTCTACCTTTGCATCTGGTTCACACGTCAATTAAAAATTTGAGTTTGAGAGTTACTGTTAATTCTAATACCCCTTAGTGTTTCCACATTGCTGCACCCAGCCGCCCATCATTGCACTTATATTCTATTCTACCCACTGAGCAGGGCATTAAAGGAGCGTGGACCAGTATCACTTCAAACATTCAAATAGCATATGACTATGTATCTTACCTTTACTCGCAAATATACATACAACGTTTAGAGATAAAAAGTCAATATGTCACATGTAACTGCCACTAGATAAATAGCGTTTTCGTTGATTTGATTCGGCCTAGAAGCACTGCATAGAATAAACGAAATCACGGATTTCTTGTTTCACGAGAGAGTTGATACTTACGACCCTGATACTCTATGATATTTCCTAAATATCGATAAAGCTTCAATAATACTCAGAATTAAAAAGAAACCGCCCCCACTGGGCAGGTTACACAACTGACAGTCCAGCGGATGTGCAGCCCAAACTCGCACATGCGCGGGGCTGACTCGTTCTATTCCAAAATATTGGCTGACATAATTGCAACATAAAACGCCGATAGACCGAGCCTCTGTGGGGCGGAGAGGCCGGGATCGATCAGAGTGGTAAGTATCAACTGTCTTGTGAAAAAAGAAATCCGTGATTTCGTTTATTTCACATCAAGAGTATACTTACCACCCTGATACTCTATGATATAGCCAGAATTCGTAAGAGAATTCGGCGGTGGTGGGGGGGGGGGGGAGGTGAAGGTCAGAAGACCGGCTCATCCATGGAAGAGCAAGCTCTTGCTTTTGGAGCACAACAAACATCTGAAATTGCGTATGTAAACACAATCAGGAAATGATTTGGGCATCGGATAACACGACAGATTCACATCCGCCCCCCCCCCCCCCTTCTTTTAAAGAGTGAGCGATGACCTCAATGTCCTATACGCTCTCTATGTACTCGTGCTAAAGTACTTTACGACATCGGACGAAAGCTTCCTTTCGTATACTTTCAGATGGAACCACAAAGAACACAAAACCATCACCATTTTAGAAAGTAATAAAAAAAACGTGACAAAAATTAGCCTTCACCAAACATACGACTAACCTATTATGACGAGATTCCGCTGGCGATGATAGGTACAGTACGGAAAAGCAGGGATTCCCCCACTAAATTGCACTGTGTGTGAGTCAACGGCCTAGCTTATATACAATATTTACAAATATATACAAATTTAACGTTTATATAAAATCGATAAGGCAAGTGGATTTGACGTGTCACGGAGGTAATGATCTGTAAAACTAGACTCGCAGTGCCATTGTGATACTGACATAATGTCATCCACCGCCACTCCGTTAAACAGAGCCGTGGATGCCACTACGCCACGGACACTGTGAGCCTTGGCCATGTCAACTTGTTTTCCCGTAGCGGCTTTGTGGCAATGCTGGATGCATTCCACAATCCACTTAGAAATGGTATCTTTAGAAGCTCTCCCATGGGGTTCAATGTAAGATAGCCATAAGGCACTAGGGTCCGTCCGCCATTCCTCTGTACGTTGTTTATAACATGTTCATGCACGGACTGGACACCAAGCCTTTGAATTAGGAACAAACCTAGACACAGCGGGTAAAACTATAGGTTGACCAGGATATTTTAAAGACTGGTTTTTCGCCATAAAGTTAACTCTAGAAAGAAGCCTAAGGCATTCCCCTGTCACCACAAAACGGCCTGGCTCTGCTGACAAAGCATGTATTTCACTTCTTCGTCTGGCTGAAGCTGCAGCAATCAGAAAAACTGTTTTGAGCGTCTACATTTTCATGGAAATGGAGCTTAGTGGTTCAAAGGGTGTATCTGCTAACGATAAACTCCAAGACGGAAACACCGGAGGATTCCTTGGTCTTAGATTACCCATGCCTTTGATTAAAGTATTTAGATTACATACTTCATCACTTCCCCTATTAGCCAAGCAAGGGATAACTGACATTAAAGCTGACTTGTAGCCAGTAATAGAGTACGGCTTGAGGGTATAGGCATCGAAAATGTGACAGAGGAAATCGGATACTACCTGAATAGATGCTTCAATTGGATTAATACATCTTTTTTAGCACGATTCAGCAAACCTGTTATAATTATGTGCTCTGGAGGTTGACCCGCTTCTGGCTTTTGCCATAAACATGGCTGCTTGCTCAGAAAAAACCTCCTTAACTGCTGATTCCTTGACAACATCCACGCAGTCAATTGGAACATTTGCGGGTTGTTGTGCAAGGCCTTGCCCTGGAAGATTATGTTGTCCATCAGAGGCAGAGGAACAGGTTTGAAGACCAGAAGGTCCAGCAGATCCGTATACCATGATCGGCTTGGCCAATTTGGGGCGATCAGAAGCACTTGGCATTCCTGCCGCCTGATTTTCTGGAGAACTTTTGGAATCAGGATTGCTGGCGGGAATGCATACATTCCCTCCCAGCTGATAACTAATGCATCTATTGTGATAGCGCTCGGATCTGGAATCTGAGAGACGTACATTGTCATCTTCGCATTCTTGTTCGTTGCGAATAAATCTATGTTGGGCTTGCCCCAGTGGTTGAACAGGCGATCCGCCACACATTGATTTAGTTGCCATTCCGTGGGAAGATTGCTCTTTCTTCGGCTCAATGAGTCTGCTAATAGATTTAGCCTTCCCGGAATATGAACTGCTTTCAGGGAAATCCCATGATCTAGGCACCAGCAAAGCAGTTTCCATGTCATCATACAGCGACTGGGCGACTTCTTTCCGCCCTGGCGGTTTATGTAAGTCACTACTGTTGTATTGTCTGATCGAACCAGAACACTCTTGCCCTTGACCTACTCTAGGAAGTGTTCCATGGCTAAGACTACTGCTCGCATTTCCAGCAGATTAATATGTTCTCTTGACTGATCCAGTTTCCAAAGCCCTGATACTTTGTTTTCTTCCAGGAAAACTCCCCATCCCTCCATTGATGCATCTGTGTACATCGTTAACTGAGGGTGGGGAGGTGACAACGTCACCCCGCCAGGAGATTTTCTCTTTTCATCCACCATTGAAGGTGGTGAATAAGAAGTTCCAACACTGACACCTTAGAGTCCGGGAAACCCGTACTCTGGGTCCACTGTGTCATGAGAAATAACTGGATCGGCTGCCGGTGTAAGGTTGCCTGAGGAATGACTGGTTCCAAAGAAACCATCAACCCCAACATTCTCAAGTAGACCCGTGCCAGGACATGACGACTGTTGCACACTGACTGTATGACTGAGATGAGTATTTCTACTCTCTCTCTTGAGATGGGTAAACATATCCTATCTCTAGATCGAAGAACATGCCTAGGTAAACAAACTTCTGGGATGGAGTCAGCACTGACTTTTGAAAGTTGATTATCCGGCCTAGATCTGTAAAAGTTTTCAAAACTATCTCCAGATTTGCTGATAGACTTTTTTTAGAGTGTGCTTTTAACAGCCAGTCGTCTATGTACATGTGGATTAATATGTGTCTCCTGCGGAGGTATAACGTCATAGCGTGTACCACTCGAGTGAAGACACGAGGAGCCGTCGATATACCAAATGGAAGAACCCAGAATTCCCATTGGTGGCCCTGAAATACAAATCTCAGGAACTGACGAAAGCTCTTCGCAATGGGAATGTGAAAATAGGCATCTTTTAGATCTATTGATGCTGTCCACATTCCCTTCCTCAATCCTGCTAACACCATTCTTACAGTTTCCATTTTGAAACTTGGTGTGAGGATAAACCTGTTGAGAGGTTTGAGGTTGAGAATTGGTTTCCCCCTCCAGTGCTCTTTGTCACTAGGAACACAGTTGAATAATAACCTGGACATGTTTGTGCGGGTTGAATAGCGTGTTTTAGTATGAGGGATTGAATTTCTTCTTCTATACACAACCGTTGATCAGGATCTCTTGGATTTTGAGTCCAGATCGGAACCAGAGACAGGCACGATGGCTGATTTGAAATCCAGTCAGGATGGTAACTGACTGACAGTCATCGCAAGACTGAGCGGCCCTGCGTAATCCGCTCGCACTCTTGTATGTGGAAGGCTAGACGGCCTCCCACGGGTGCACCTAAGGATTGAGGTGGACCAGAGAAGTGCATGAGAAGCCCTGTCTCTGGTGCCTTTCCTAGCAGCACTGGTGTGGTCTTTGTGAGAGCCGACCCATCAAGTTCAGCTCCCATGACCAGAACCCAGCGCTCCTCTACCAGTGCCACGTTCACCTCGGTATGTGGGCTGTCTGGCGGGTTATGCTGGAGGAGCCTGTGCTCCCCCATAGCTGGCTTACACTGGCGTTGCCGTGGCCGACGCTGCGTAGGTGGTTGGCCTCTGACAAGGCCACCACCATCTCTACCCTGCTGAGTGTGGAAGGCAGGGGGTACTGCTCGAACACGCTCCCTGCGGAGCACTTCAAACTGCTCTCGCAGCACCCTCTGGTTGGTCACCAGGTTTATGGGTTGTTGGAGGTGCAGGCATCCTTCACCTCCAAGCAACCCTGGACCTGCCATTGGCATCCAAAGAAGTCGATTGTACAGGTCCTGCGAGGGGCACAACTTGTCACGGGCAAATGTGCACCTCGCCCATAAATTCCTGGTTACGGATCTCGTCATGCAGTCCAGAGCCAGGTTAATGCCATCCTGGATGGCTCTCTGGACTGAAAAAGGAGAAGTTTGGCGGGCCATAGATGCTGCTACTACCCCCTGTAGCAGCTGGGAAATGTGCGAGAGAGTCGATATGGCTCCTCTCATACTTTCCTCCATGTCCTGCAGTGCAGAATTAGCATTGCGCAGGGCACTAGCACACAAGGGTCCCATGTCAGACTGGGACTCAGGCCACGTGTCTTCGCCCAAAGCTGCATGGTCATCCATGCAAGGCTTTGGGACGACATCGTACTTCTGATACAGATCAGAACTTATATGGCAGTGCCATGCCACCTCGTGAGGGTCCTTCACAAGCCATCCTTTCGGCTGAATGTACGTCTCTGCTGCAGCGAACATATCAACGATATGCTCCGCATATGGCAGAGATGGCATGGTTCTTGTCACCGGTTTCCCTCCCAACCATGGGCATTGGTCCCGCTGGGAGGCTGGTGGATCCACCTGGAGTATTGGCTTGATGTTCAGCAGCCATTGGCAAGCATTCAGCCAGTCCTCCTCGGTGTCTACCTGTGAATGTTCGACGAGCCTAGAGCCTTCGTCGTCCTCAACCACATTCACTGGTGGGGTAATGGCCGGAACTGAAGACACTCCTGGATAGCCATGGAAGCCATACAGACCCGCAAGGGCCAGCATGGCTTGTGTCGTGGCTATTTCAGGAGCCGGATCTATGGAATCATGGGGGGTGGGTGGGTGCTAAAGGCATGACGTCATAGTCCTGGCCTTCTTCACGGGAACTCTCGGCAAGCTGAAGGATACAGTATGGACGGCCATCGGCTCCTAGCTGGCCTAGCCGTGGAACCTACTCCCGAAGAAGTAGTTTCATGGAAAAGGTTACCCATGGGCCCCTGTAGGGGACCATGGGTATCCATTTCCGTGGCCATCGGCTCATCGGTAGGCCAGAACAGAGTGTCCTCTTCATCCTGCCCAGAAAGATTAGATGCCAAGCTTAAAAAGGGATCAAGCTCGGCCTGGGCAGGAGGGGTATTACATGAGGTGCTGATACCCTTAGCCTTAGCCTGCTCTAGAGCACTCGATAAGCGAGAGCCCGAGGCCATGGCTTTCGCTCCCGGGTCCACGGGCGAGGCAAGCCTCAGCGCCAGACCAACGGGAGCCATCTCTGGGTCTATAACGAAAACTGGTTTGCTAAGAGAACCAGACCCAGAGACGGGACAATGACGAACCTGACCCGGGAAGCAAGCTGCGAAGCAACTCCGAGACAAGATCCATGGTTGTCTTCTTCATTTCTCCCATCATATCAAGATGGAAGGCCTCCATGTCTGGCATGGATGCCTTCCTCTTCTTAGCACACTCTTTTTCCAGACGCCTCTTCTCTTCTGCCGCCCCCTCCCTCACCTGCTGATTTAAAAAATGAGTCATCACCTCCACCGGCCATGACTCACACACATGGAAATTTAGAAGGAGCCCGCATGTACTGCACCTAGTGCAGTCATGAGGGAAAAAGCGGGCCTTCACGGAACGTGGCAGGAAGGGCATTTGTTCCCAATTACCCTCTGAAACGACACAAAACGGAAACAATTAGTTTTTAGTTGTGACTAACCAAAAAACCAACTGTAGAAGGCTAATAAGATCCATAAGGAAAACTTTCATCATCAAATGAAAGGATAAGCCAGGGCCATAGAAAAAATTATAGGCCTGACAAAAGGTGAACAAATCCTTAAAACTTCTTATACTTCTTTTTGATGACAAGGGAGACATTAGAATTTGAACTTGAATACTTGAGGCGAATTTTTTAGACTTCACAGCTCAAAACAAAGATTCATTAGTAATTGAACTTTATAAACACATTGAACCATCAAGAGAGATAAATAACTCAACACTCGGTCAAAAAATTTCTGAAATTTTTAGAAATAAAATGACTGAAAATGATCCTCCCTCCTAAATAAACCTCATAAGATGACTTCTGAGGACGAGTGAAGTCTGATGAACAACAACAGGAATACCTGATCCTGAGTCCAAAACCCTGTGGTCGGGGGAGAATGCGGAAAAATTACTTATTATGGTAATAATTCCCTCAGCAAACTCATAATAAATTAGAAGAACCCAGAAACCAAGTATAAATATTGTTTTAAAATAAAGGATACACGTCAAATATCAGCTCATGTGTCTGAAAAACAAAGCACAACGTGCGTTAGCTAATATATAGGCCTCCCCAAAAGAGCAATTGTATTATCAGCTCATTATATTGACATCAATTTGACAGAAAGTTGTTACTGCTATAGGCAGCAACAGTTTTCAGTAAGCTTGTTATAAATTTATTTGTTGTCACTTGCACCATAGAAATGTTCAAACTAGTATTGAACTATTAAAGCCACTTATTATGCGCTCACCGTGGAAGCCAGCAGACGAATGACTAGCATTAGCGTTACGAGAATGGGTTTATACGAACAATTGTGACCCCGCGAAGACAATAGAAGCTAAAATAATGGTGCCTGCAAAGAGCTATCTAAAATGGCGGCTATAATCCTAGTTAGTTAAAGTGTCCATAAAGTAACAAATAGTCCCAAATTTAGCTAGGATATGTACATTTTATGCATATATGTTAACTTTAAGTGTTCGATAGAATTCTTATTTAGGTTTGAGTATGACGTTTAGCAGATAGGCCACCTCGAGCAGATAGGCCAGCTCGAGCATATAGGCCAGTTCGAGCATATAGGCCAGTTCGAGCAGAGAGGCCAGCTGAAGCAGATAGGCCAGCTCGAGCAGATAGGCCAGCTCGAGCATATAGGTCAGCTGGAGCATATAGGCCAGCTCGAGCATATAGGCCAGTTCGAGCATATAGGCCAGCTCGAGCATATAGGCCAGCTCGAGCATATAGGCCAGCTCGAGCATATAGGCCAGTTCGAGCATATAGGCCAGTTCGAGCAGAGAGGCCAGCTGAAGCAGATAGGCCAGCTCGAGCAGATAGGCCAGCTCGAGCATATAGGTCAGCTGGAGCATATAGGCCAGCTCGAGCATATAGGCCAGTTCGAGCATATAGGCCAGCTCGAGCATATAGGCTAGCTCGAGCATATAGGCCAGCTCGAGCATATAGGCCAGTTCGAGCATATAGGCCAGTTCGAGCAGAGGCCAGCTCGAGCAGATAGGCCAGCTCGAGCAGATATGCCAGCTAGAGCACATAGGCCAGTTCGAGCATATAGGCCGCCAGCTCGAGCATATAGGGCAGTTCGAGCATATAGGGCAGTTCGAGCAGATAGGCCACTAGAGCAGATAGACCAGTTCGAGCATATAGGCCAGTTCGTGCAGGTAGGCCAGCTCGAGCAGATAGGGCAGTTCGAGCATATAGGGCAGTTCGAGCAGATAGGCCACTAGAGCAGATAGACCAGTTCGAGCATATAGGCCAGTTCGTGCAGGTAGGCCAGCTCGAGCAGATAGGCCAGCTCGAGCATATAGGCCAGCTCGAGCATATAGGCCAGTTCGAGCATATAGGCTGCCAGTTCGAGCAGATAGGGCCTGTGTCATATGATGAAAATGAAATGGCTAAACCATGGTACTAAATGTGTCCTATTGTTAACGTATAGTGGCAATGTAGATGGATGCACGGTTGGAACATTGCGAGTCATTTGGCGCCTGAACACCGCAATAACAATTCGATATGGACAAATGTTCCAGTAATGTGACAGTAGATTATATGCAATTTGATGAACACTAAAGATATGGACAAATGTTCCAGTAATGTGACAGTAGATTATATGCAATTTGATGAACACTAAAGATATGGACAAATGTTCCAGTAATGTGACAGTAGATTATATGCAATTTGATGAACACTAAAGATATGGACAAATGTTCCAGTAATGGGACAGTAGATTATATGCAATTTGATGAACACTAAAGATATGGACAAATGTTCCGGTAATGTGACAGTAGATTATATGCAATTTGATGAACACTAAAGATATGGACAAATGTTCCAGTAATGTGACAGTAGATTATATGCAATTTGATGAACACTAAAGATATGGACAAATGTTCCGGTAATGTGACAGTAGATTATATGCAATTTGATGAACACTAAAGATATGGACAAATGTTCCAGTAATGTGACAGTAGATTATATGCAATTTGATGAACACTAAAGATATGGACAAATGTTCCGGTAATGTGACAGTAGATTATATGCAATTTGATGAACACTAAAGATATGGACAAATGTTCCAGTAATGTGACAGTAGATTATATGCAATTTGATGAACACTAAAGATATGGACAAATGTTCCAGTAATGTGACAGTAGATTATATGCAATTTGATGAACACTAAAGATATGGACAAATGTTCCGGTAATGTGACAGTAGATTATATGCAATTTGATGAACACTAAAGATAAGGACAAATGTTCCAGTAATGTGACAGTAGATTATATGCAATTTGATGAACACTAAAGATATGGACAAATGTTCCAGTAATGTGACAGTAGATTATATGCAATTTGATGAACACTAAAGATATGGACAAATGTTCCGGTAATGTGACAGTAGATTATATGCAATTTGATGAACACTAAAGATGCTCTTTTACTAATCGTAGATGACGGCTTCTCCGATCATCTAAATTGTACAAAGTCCACTAGCATGGACGGGGCAGTACAAAGTCCACTAACATGGGCGGGGCAGTACAAAGTCCACTAACATGGGCGGGGCAGTACAAAGTCCACTAGCATAGGCGGGGCAGTACAACGTCCACTAGCATAGGCAGGACAGTACAAAATCCACTAGCATAGGCGGGGCAGTACAAAGTCCACTAGCATGGGCGTGGAAGTACAACGTCCACTAGCATAGGCGGGGCAGTACAAAGTCCCCTAGCATAGGCGGGGCAGTACAAGTTCCACTAGCACAGGCATAGCAGTACAAAGTCCACTAGCATAGGCGGGACAGTACAAAGTCCACTAGCACAGGCGGGGCAGTACACAGTCCATTAGCATGGATGGGGCAGTACAAAGTCCACTAGCATGGGCGGGGCAGTATAAAGTCCACTAGCATGGGCGGGGCAGTACAAAGTCCACTAGCATGGGCGGGGCAGTACAAAGTCCACTAGCATGGGTGGGCCAGTACAAAGTCCACTAGCATGCTTGGGGCAGTACAAAGTACACTAGCATGGATGGGGTAGTACAAAGTTCACTAGCATGGGTGGGGCAGTACAAAGTCCACTAGCATAGGCGGGACAGTACAAAGTCCACTAGCATAGGCGGGACAGTACAAAGTCCACTAGCATGGGTGGGGCAGTACAAAGTCCACTAGCATGGACGGGGTAGTACAAAGTTCACTAGCATGGGTGGGGCAGTACAAAGTCCACTAGCACAGGCAGAGCAGTACAATGTCCACTAACATGGCCGGGGCAGTACAAAGTCCACTAGCAAATACATGAGAATAGCGACATCCGATCTATCACTCATGAATCTGACGTCACAAACCAATGACGTAGTCGTCGGGAAAGGGGCAAAAGGGTCCAACAGCAAGCGTCTAAATAGTAAGCCTCCATCTTGGGTAAATTTACAATGTAATAAGTCCTATATATCCCTGAATCCCAATGTCCAGAAAACTACACAGGTAAGCCATTGAATAATTTAAACTAATTTGAATGGGTGCTGTCGTTGCCTATGGCACCAGCAACGCCCAGTAAAATTCGTTTCAAAATATTCAACGGAATGGTTATTAAGTAGTAAAGCCATACAAATCATACACATGGCGGACTATTACGAGTTCCTGACGGACTTAGCCATGTCATTCATTTCGTAGTTGAGTGTGACGTCAGCCTACATGTGATGTATTTGATTATGACGTCATATACTTGACTGACAGATTGGATTCCTCTATTTATTTTACGTAATAACGCTCTGTTAGATATAGCAACGCAGTTATAAATCTAGACTAGATATCTACTTTCTTGCATTGAATTGTTTATTAAATCATACCATTGTGTTCTTATTCTATTCACTGACTTTACGTTAACAGTTTTCTGGCAAATGGCATCACATCTTGTATCTAGCTAATGGTGGGACTCCGGTCCCAGGACTCAAGCCACGCATATTGGAGTTCCTGAAGCTTCCCGGGAATAGCACTTACCAGGGGATTATGCGTGTCAGCGGACTGCTATCGCCACAACGGTCAGTAAAAACAGTACATTGATATAATACTGTATGTATATCTTTCTTTACCGTTATTGAATGACATGATTTGGTGCAAATACATCAAAGTAAGACAAAATCCGATGGCTGAATATTTTACTATTTTATCCAGATAGTAGGTTTGATTGAACTAGTTTTTATGTGGTTAGTTGGAGGTGACCAAAGATACACAGCGACCAAATCTGCAGTCAAACGCTCTAAAGATGACGAAACAGTCCACCAAAGTATCAGTTATCCCCATTGGGGCTGTAGTTATAAAATAGCGGTTCTGGCGCACTTCTTCCTGAATGCAACGACAAAGGCGACCACGCCTCCCACAGGGGTTTCAGAATCCTGGCACACTGACTGCTGAAAGGCAGAGCTGCGCTATACGCATAGGGACTATGACAAAGGTGACCACACCTCCCACAGGGGTTTCAGAAAAAGGCGGAGAATCGTCAGCTGCGCTATACCCATATGCCCCCCCTACCCCCACCCCCCCACCCACGCAGGCATTGGTGTGCCAAAGAACATGTCGTTCGAATTGTTTACGCAAGCAAACAGAACAACGAAAGAAGTATGGGTGGGATTAAAATGATACCAATTCCTTCCAGACTTTTTTCCCGTCCTCCGTTATCGTTACAGTCGTTTGTTTGCAATCGTTTGTTTGCTAGCAAACACTTTTGTTCCAGTTTGCTTGTTCCCGTTGTTCCAACAATTCAATCTGTTGTTCCAACCGTTGTTGTTGTTGTTGTTCCAACAACTGCTTTGCAAATTGTTGGTTAAGTTTAGCCACCCTCTGGTCGCACTCCAGGGCAGCCACAGATTCCTCATTATATTCGCAAATAATACCGCCTCTAATGAGTTGTCCATAATATTGTAACGTGTTAGCTTGATTATACACATCATCAATGAATTCTGGATCGTAAAAGGCCAAAGCTTTTCTATAATAATCAAATTCAGCTTTGGCTTTAGGAAACAACTCATGCAGGGTCTTTCGTGCCAAAGGGTCTAAATATTCAGCTGTTCCCGTGTCATTCCGACACTTGCAAAGATTGTCCCAACTGGAACATTTGCATGAGAAACCATTCCTGCTGTGCCAACAGATTGCATCGCAAGCAATTGGCACAACTGTTCCATTTGCTTTGCGTTTGTTTGCACGGCGTTTACTTCGCAAACGTTTGCATCGCAAACACACAGAATCTGGAACCAACAGTTCCTGCACAACGCGTTCCAACTGAGCTTCACGCCAGCTTCGTTCATACTCTCTGTTTACACTATTTAATTCGAACAGAAGCGCCTCAAATTCAAGGTCTGCAACTTTTTCATTTGATGTCATCTTTATATAATACACTATAAATATACTACTATAATTCCACGTCTCTAAAATGAAATTATTTACTTTTGTCGTTGTGACAACAACTCAGCCATGACCATACTAAACTGTCGTCTAGTGCATGTCTTCAAGTAATATCTTCTCCGAGATAACGCCTGACCATTACAGGTGTAACAGATACTATTAGATGTATATATCCCTTTTCCACAACTGTTACACGGTCTTAATATTGTGGACCCTTTTTGAATCTGAGTGTTATGAATACAACAATATTCACCAACACATCCTCTCAAACATTTAACAGGTTTGCCTAGCATGAGCCATTTACATTTATTATAAGGCATGTTAGGTAGAATTATAGTATATAGAATATATATACATATATATTTATTCTCTAATATATTATTTTTTTAAATATTTATTTTAAAAATTAAAATTATTAGAATAATTTTTTATTTTAAAAATAAAATAATAATTTCTCAGGTGTCCTGTTCTGTGTTGCTGTTCCGCAGGAACGAGCAACATAGAACGATATCTCGAGAAATCTTTAGATGTCTGGGAGGTGGTATCATTTTAATCCTGACCATACTCTGATGAGGGTTATGAGTCTAATGACAATGCAGCAAACAAAAAAGCTTTAAAAAACCTATGAAACTCCCGTACCCCACTGTCCGGGAGAAACCCCACATTATCGCCGGCCAGCCAGCCTGTCTCCTCTTCTCTCATTTCTGGGGGGGGGGGTGTTACTGCTTGACCCCGCAGTGGGGGGCTCCCTCGTTGCTCCTATTGTGTGTGTGTGTGTGTGTGTGTGTATGTGTGTATGTGTGTGTGTGTGTCATTACACTCCTATTCTAGTGCGTACCATTTCGAACTTGGTACCATCCAGCTGAGGTCTTTTGAGAGATTTGAACAATGGTTTTTATTAGAATTCGGCGCTGTTATCAATTGAGCTAAGGGGAACCGATAATTAGATTACAAATAATGATATTTATCTTTTGTGAATTGTTGTACAATAATAGCAAACAGATCAATCGGACTGTTAACACACTGATAACTACATTTTGAAATTATTGACAACAGTCTATAATTTATGTAAATATATAAATATATATGCTTGCGTTACCGATTGTAATCTGTAGGTATATATTCCCTCTGCTCTATGAAACATATACGAATTTGCTAATAGTGACTGGATAGCCCAGATAGCTAATGTGCTGCTTTGCTTATATGTTGAATTACACTTGAAAATCGTTGGTTCAAATCTCGCTATGTATTATTAGTGAAATATTATTCCCAATCATGTAAAAATTAATACTATCGTCATAAAACACGTACATACGACAATACTGCTACAAAAGATATAGACCTAGCCGATATAGGCCTACATGTTGTAGATATGGGATTGTCTTGTGGGAAGTCATGACCCCACCGGATATCTTATATTTACGAGTAAGTCCTAAATGAAATTCATGTTTGAAAATACCAGGTGAGCTAATGAACTGAGTTATCATCTTATTATTTAGTTATATATTAGGCCGCTGTACTGGTTGACTTTAAACCAGTGCTGCTGATAATGGTTTCGATGAAGTCATATCGAAACTGAATCGAAACTGAGGACAGGTTATTCATCAATGTCGAATTAAATGAAATAGGACCGACGGTTCTGAGTTGGTGGTATCTGTCAATAGTTGAAGATAAAAGT
Organism: Chaetoderma sp. LZ-2023a; assembly: GCA_034401795.1. NCBI lineage: Eukaryota > Metazoa > Mollusca > Caudofoveata > Chaetodermatida > Chaetodermatidae > Chaetoderma > Chaetoderma sp. LZ-2023a. The sequence goes on along the minus strand of CM067373.1, from coordinate 4,380,163 downwards.
TGTTGCTGTGGGATCGGCACACGCTTTTATAGTATTCAGCAGTTGTTTCGGCCAGTAGTTTAGAAAATAATAGAGTGAAAAGAATCGATGGAATCGTACGGGACAGACTGGCATTAGTTGATAATGGTAGGCATTTCGACTCCCTTACGAAAGTATAACAACACCAGCTGGCAATGAGATCATACAGCTCATGTGCTTATTAACGTTCGTATCCTACGGGCTTATTCGTGATAGGCAATGGACATGACAGAGACACTGTAGCGTCCTGTAGGAATTAATAACACAATCGAAATTTGTATATCAACTATATGTCAATCATAGAAAGGCATGCTACAACAACACATTCCATAATGTTGTTAGTTAGCTGACAGATCACATCAAATCCGAACCAGCCAACACCGCTTTGACCCTGTTTAGTAGTATCTCCACAGAAGAGAAGCCCAGAGTTTGATTAGTCGAGATGACGTCATAATCAATGAGCATCGATCAAACTCTGTGGCAGAGAAACAAGAAGAACATTGTTCAAAGTAAAATCGAGAGTTTAGGCGATCATGGATTGGTCAGGCCGACCAACAGGAATAGGTGAAAGCTTCTAGGAGGAAATAAGCGGATGTTGATTGGCGGACTGATTATCCAGACCAATCAAGCTATGCGTATAGCCTACCTAGAAGAATAATTGAAACGAATGATATGTATTACGATATGTATAGATCTATGTATTGTAATATATATCTGAGATCGGGTACACCTAAAGTGTATAAATAAGGCACTTTGCCTTAAAATAAATCAAATCACCATCGTGATTCCGTAAGCACCATGCTGCTACGTAAGTCGAAGTATACATTGTGCTACTACGTTAGTTGAAGTTTCGATAGTCACACTAGAAGTTATTCTAGGAGTAACCAAAGCTTAGTCGTAAGAATTGTTTAGTTTACTTTCAGTAATCAAGTATTCAACGTAAATTGTTTAAAGTAATTTCATCATCGTAATATATCAGTATTTAAATCTAGTCAGTTAAGTGTACAGTTAGTGTAGCAAAATAAAAGCATCCTCTTGCTTAGCAAGACACTAGTTCGGGTTGTGTGTAGGGCAACCCTGCGCCGAATCCAGTAATCTTCTGATAAGTTAGATAGGCCCGGTTATCATATAAAAATATCGTCACCATCATCAGCGACGAGGCGAGCCAATAACCATCATCTCCTACTGCATCTTTGGTAAGAGGTTGTCGCAGCAACCGCTTACATCATAATCTTGCCAGAGAAGTAGTAGAAAACGTAGAGACCCGGAGACCAAAAATCTTCAATGTCTACAGATTTTTCCTTAGGATATTCATATCATAGACAACGCATAACAGGTTATCAGCTAAATATAGGTCGTTTTGAGTAATACATATATAGCCAAGATAGTTAATGCATTGGATTATATGTTGAATTACACTTAACATCGCTGATTCAAATCTCGCTATATGTTATTATTGCAGATAGTAGAGCACGCTGGACAACTTGATGATGATGATTGATGTTAATTGATGATTATGATGATGATTATGATGATTGATTGATGATGATGATGAAGATGATTGGTGATGATTGGTGATGATGATGATTATGATGGTTGGTGATGATGATGGTTGATGATGATGATGATGATTGATTGATGTTGATTGATGATGATGATTATGATGATGATGATGATGAGTATGATGATTGGTGATGATGATGATTGATGATGATGATGATTATTATTATTGATTATGATGATTGATGATGATGATGCTTATTGATGATGATGCTGATGATTATGATGATGATGATTATTGATAATGATGATGATGATGATGATGATTATTGATGATGATGCTGATGATGATTATGATGATGATGATGATTATGATTGATAATGATGATGATGAGGATGATTGATGATGATAATGATGATGATTATGATTGATGATGATTATGATGATTATGATGATGATGATGATGATGATGATGATGATGATGAGGATAATTGATGATGATGATGATGATGATGATTGCTGCTGCTGATGATGATGATGATTGATGATCATGATGATTGATGATGATGACGATGATGATGATTGATGATGATTGAGGATGATGATGATGATGATTGATGATTGATGATGATGATGATTATTATTTATGATGATGATGATGATTGATGATGATGATTGATGATGATGATGATGATGATGATTGATGATGATTATAATTGATGATGATGATGATGATGATGATGATTGATCATGATGATGATTGATGATGATTATGATGATGATTATAGACATAATGTTGGATCACAAATACATACCACGCCTGTCGTTTCGAAGCTCCATATCACACAAACACATAGTCACGCCCAGTGTCACATTGGCATGAGGGGATTACCCACAGGCCCTTCCAGCTGCCTTGGCAATGCTCACTTGGCAGAACACTAAAATGCCTACCATCTGCACCTCCGCAGACTCTAGCATGCGCACATGTGACACAGAGAATCTGGTGTTGTAGCGGGAACTGCGGCTGCAGACAACCCCGCCCTACCCTTTCTACACCATAGAAGTGGCAGGTAGACTCACTTTGCTCATGTGGGTGAAATCGGTCATATATATCTTTTCGCAGATGATCATGGAAGGGATTGTACTGGGGCTCGTCTCAGAAGTGGGCCCACTTGTCCTCTAATATCGTGGCTGTCTCAGTCATCCTGGCATCCGCAATCAGTATCGTGATAACGAGAACAGATACAAGTAATAGTGGTGCTAGCATGTTGGCTCTATATATGGAGGGTTAAACCAAACAAGGTGAACCCCTCGAGAAATATCTGTGTCATATCGAGTCCTGTGCCGTCCTCGATGTTGATCTTCATCCCATCTGGGATCGGTTTTAGCTGCTTCACTTTACCACCAGCTAGAAGCCGCAACTCTAGCACAATGGGTGTTGTTTGCGGACTTGTGAGCCCGATACGCTCGAGCAGCTTCACTGAGTCCTTTGCCTTCGAGGAGTATGACACACCCTCTATCCGTAGGACACCCTCCTGTGTATTGATAGCTTCCTCTGGTCCATCAAAGGGGCGACGAAGCAGGAGCTTTCCTCCAGTGACCCCAATCCTATGATCCACTGCAACTAGAGTTGTTCCCCGTCCTATATAGGTCAGGAAAGATGTCTCCCTGTTATAAAGCTTCCGGACCGTGCCATCCTTCTTCACAATGGTGGAGAGTGGGTGACCTTTAGGTCAATAACCGCTGGAGGTCTATATAGTGGCACCCATGCTCGCCACTTACAACCAGGTCCAACGCGATACCACACCGCGTTCTTTTCGAAGACTACCTGCAACTGTTTTGCCATGGTTAACACCACACCATCATTTCACATCGGCGGAGAATGCCTCACAGTCGGCTCTAAAACATGAAAGCTGAGATCAGTGTCCAAATTGTTAACATCCTAAACCTTATCTGGTGGCTGTTCTGTCATGGGGTGGAAGATGAACTTCTTCTATTTTGTCATCCATCTCTCTCTCGACCCAGACGTTCCTTTGAGACATCCTTTAGGTCGGTGAGCATCTCTACACCATCGCCACCAACGGGATGGAGGGAGAATGCCTTGGAGTCCGCTCCATATTGGAGGACGAACGACTTGCCATCGCTTTCCTTAACCTTGGCAGCATCAACGTCGTACATGTCTACAAGATCAGCTAGACTGGTTGAATGAGCAAATATAGGCTCAGTAGTAATTGGTGCGGCTGTGCGTTATTGTTCTTCCCAGCAGGGTGTCTTCGAGAACAATGGGTTTTTCATGAGATCAAAGGAAAAGTTTGTGGAATGGAATGTTGAGAACAATGGCGACTATAACGACACGCATTCCAGAGAACAATGACGCACAGAACGCCAGGTTTTTCTCGATAACAATGACGCACAGCCGCACACGTTTTTTTGGATTTGCAACACTCTGGAATGTTCTATTATTTTGAATTAGTTGACCCTTAAAAGTTTAAAAGTTGTGTATTTTATGTTTAAATGTAGTGGCGGCGCGTCCCCCCCCCCCTCCGTGGTTATCTACCGTGGTAGATAATGTAAAAATAATAGAGTTTGATGAGTGATAATAGTAGAGAGTAATGTAAAATAATAGAGTTTAAGAGGTGGTCTGATAATGGAGGTCGTAGGAGGATGAGGAGGAGGAGGAGTTTGATGATGAATGCAATGCCGGCCGGTCTCTACCCGGCGCTGTTCTCTGCGCGTATTTAAGCTCGCCTGTCTAGTTCGCTGTCGCTATTTGTGCTTTTATAAAGAAACGTATAGAGATTTTAAGAGAATAATTTTTTTAAACATTTTATATTAACGAGGAGTAAATTGCATTAAAGACATAACAAAATGGCAGATAATTTAAGCGCCGATATTAAAGAATGTGAAGATGCTGTTAACGTGATTTTGCAGCAGATGCATGATGCTGAAGCTGCAAGATTAAACGTGGATCTATCCAATTCGCCTGATGAAGATGTGGATCACCTTTTAAATCTGGGTTCTATGTTGTATGAACCCAACTTTTCAATTCCGCATGTATCTGCTGAACATAACGATGTAGCATTACGCGAAGTCATTCCTGAACTGTCTGATACCGATGCTGATTTTTTCAATCATTTCGACGATTTATACGATTATGATGTAATCATACCTGAGCAACCTGCATCTATCGATGATCAAACCATACATACTTTAACTGAACAATCTATTCCTGATCTGAGTACCGTACCATCATCATTTATTAATTATCCTCATAATGAATGTGACGTAATTGATTCTAATTATTCGACCGATGTACGTGATGGACACGATCTAAATTTAATTGACGTTGTGCCTTTCGCTAATGACCTATCTCAGGATTTAGTATGCCTTCTTAATGATTACGATATAAATTTATTCGACGATGCATCCCTTCTTGACTTTCTTGTGCCTTCATCTAATGACCTATCTCAGGATTTAGCATGCCTTCCTAATGATTCCGACCTAAATTTATTTGATAACACGCCAGTTCCTGTCTGTATTGAGCCTACTGCTAATGGCATATCACAGGATTTAGCATGTCTTTCTAATGATTACGACCTAAATTTATTTGATAACGTGCCAGTTCCTGTACGTATTGAGCCTTCTACTAATGACATATCACCGGATTTATCATGCCTTCCTAACGATTCTGACATAAATTTATTTGATGCAGTGCCAGTTCCAGACTGTATTGTGCCTTCTGCTAATGACATATCGCTGGATTTATCATGTCTTCCTATTGATACTGACCTAAATTTACGTGATGATGTGTCAGTCTGTATCGATCCTACGGTTAATGACTTATCTCTGGATATAGCATACCTTCCTTACGATTCCGCTTATCGCATCGATGATCCTACTCATCAATCTCTTATTGACACGTGTGCAAATCATTCGACAGATGAAATTAGTCTCATCACTGATGAAATCAGTCGATGTATATCAGAAAATATAGTGCTTACAGATGATCCACTTAATCATTATTTGCAATGTGTTCACCACGTGCAACACTATGAGCACGCACAAATCGGAGGGTCGGTAGTTGATTATACCGACTATATATCTGTGGAGACTGTTCGCAAATACTGCAGTAAAATGTTTCATCTCGAAGGTACTGAATATAATGTATCTTTTAAAAGTTATCCTATAGCCGATACACCACTTTCCCATTCTGAGTTCGTGGCAGAAGTCTTTCAATCTTTGCTCAATACGTATAGCGAATATAGTAATGTTCAACCGAATGATCACGTGAGAATCGAGTTGATTCACTCTTCTTTGGAAATGCCGATAGCGATGGATTCTAGGCTATGGAATGAAATTACGCCTGACATAATTTTAGAATCAGTGGAAAAAGTCATTCAGTCAAATACTGATTGTAGGTTATCAGAGGGTTTTGAATTTCACGTATTTTCGTGTAGAGGACTACAACTCGGGTGGGCGAAATGATACTCTCCTAGGCGCGAGCGATACTAGACATTTAAATTTATTAAATTTACATTCATCTGATTTAGATGCATACATGCGTATAAAAAAATGTATTATACCCGTATGCGTCGAATATCCATTCTGTTTCGCAGCAGGAATATTTTTTATGAATAAAATTTATTGAGAAAATGAACAAATTAATCTCTGCAAAAGAATGGAATAATTTGATACGTAATAAAACATATTTGACGCATATGGCGCGTGAATACCATACAGCTTGTAGTATTCCTGTACGCAAAATTAATAGTACTGATTGGAACAAATTTCAGGAACATTTTCGCAATCAATTATCTATTCAAGTCTACTCAGAGTCAATGCATGAACGCCTATTCGGTTGCGCTTCCCCGAGTTTACCACGCATAAATCTTATGCATTCAGAACGTGATAATCATATATCCTTAGTCACGTCTATGGCTGCATTTCTTATGGTACGTAATTCCTGTACGCGGTGTAATGCGTCATACTCTAATGATCACTCATGCTCTGCGCGCTGTCGTAGTTGTCAGACACCTTATTCTGATAACGGATCTTGCACTTCTACAGACGCTACGCATAAGATAATGTGTACTGATTGTCATCGTAAGTTTTATAACCGTCAATGTATGTCGAACCACCTCTCTAATGGGACCTGTGAAATGGTTACGGCTTGCCTCCACTGTTTCAGTCGCATACGTAAAGATGACTATGAACACGTATGCGGTATGACAAAATGTCACGCGTGTAAAGAAAAGTATGTTATTACTGAAAATCATACGTGTTATCATAAAGTAGTTGAAGAACCTATTATGTCATTATCCCACACACGCTCTATGCGTACGAATGCCGACAATTGTAGTTACAAATGTTTTCAAAAATACATCATTTACGATACAGAAACATATTTATCGCCTATCGACAGTAGCAATACTAATATTCTAGCCGAGCATAAAGTCAATCTCGTGGTTGCCAACATATGTTGTGATGCGTGCCTCAAGCAACCGCTCGAAGATGATTGCTCTACATGTCATCGAGGTACGAATTATGGATATGTTCGCTTTCACGGGTTAGACGCAGTGGATCAGTTTGTTAGATGGCTGACACGTGTTAAGGCTGCGAGTGTCAGTAAACGAATCAATTGAAAATATGTTTTCTCTGACTACTTGGTGATCGCACACAATGCTCGTGCCTATGATTCTCTTCTACTCCTTCAATGCATTTGCAAAACCACTAATACGCATCTTAAACCTACAAATATTATCATGTGCAGTCGTTCAGATCTCTCATTTGACGTAGGTACTATTCGGTTTATCGATTCCATTAACTTTTTTCCCCTTTCATTACGTAAGGTTGGCGATGCTTTTAATCTTTCTGTTCGAAAGGGGACATTTCCCCATCAGCTCAACACGCCTCAATATTGGGGTACGGTAATACCCCTTCCCGAGAGGGAGATATTCTGGCCACAAAATATGAATGCGAATGAATTAATCGAATTTGATCGATGGTACAACGAGCAGATATCTAGACATGAGCGCTACGATGTCGATAAAAATCTCATCGAATATTGTAATAATGACGTAACCGTCTTACGTTTAGCCATGTCTAGATTTAAGACTTTATTTTCTGAATCGACGGATGGTCAAAACCCATTTGTAACAGGGATAACACTAGCGGGAGCATGTAATGCGGCCTATCGCGCTTTATGGCTTCGACCTGAGAGCGTACAGACTATACCTAATTTCTCACTAAGAGCAAAACATGCTTATAGTGTTTTGGGTGTAGAATGGATGGAATGGGTCAGTCAATGCAAGGGTCGCCAATTCGCGCATGCGCTAAATGGCGGTGAACAGAAAATATGCGGACAATATGTGGATGGAATTGATGTATCTGAAAATATTCTTTACGAGTTCTTAGGTTGTAAATTCCACGGACATGAGTCTGCTTGTTGCAGTGATAAGCGTGATATGACATATACACCATATGGCGATCAGACATATGAAGAAGCATATTCCGCGCTTCAATGTCGCATTTCTTTATTTGAATCGCACGGATATACGGTGAGAATTATGTGGGAATGCGACTTTAAGAAACAAGTCGCTGTTTCCTCCGAGCTAAATGATTTTATCACCAAATTGGACGTAGCACACCCAATATCACCGCGTGATGCGCTATTCGGTGGTCGTACATCCGCGATTCGTTTATTTATGGAAGCGGATGAGCATACCACACTCGAATATTTAGACTGCGTTTCCATGTATCCTTCAGTGATGAAACAATGTAGTTTTCCAGAAAGGTCATATACGGTTCTAAGAGGCGATGACTTGAGTAATAAGACAGTGCATGACTTCTTTGGTCTTATTAAATGCAAAGTCCTTCCACCTCATGATTTATACTTTCCCGTGCTACCTGCTCGAATAAATTCACGCCTCATGTTTGTACTATGCGACGAATGCGCAAAAAATGAACAATCTTCTGTATGCGAATATACGGAAGAACAGGGCAGTTTATGCGGAACATGGACCACTCCAGAGTTACAGCTAGCTATACGCAATGGTTATGTAATTAAAAAAATGTATGAAGTATGGCATTATCATGTGTCATCACAATATGATCCGCATGGTGACGATGGGTTATTTTCAGAATACATTAACCGTTTTCTGAAAATTAAACAGGAAAGTAGCGGTTATCCTGATTGTGTCGGTAGTGAGAGTGAAAAGGCGAATTACGTGGCTGACTATTATAAACATGAAGGAATACAGCTCGACCCTGCCAAAATATCATATAACCCGGGTTTGCACTTTGTCGCTAAATTCTGTTTGAATATTTTGTGGGGACGATTTTCTCTTCGTGATCATAAAAAGAATAGCATGATATCAACACATAAAGGTCTACTCTCCCTTCTGAATGATAAACGTAAAACTGTAGGTTCCATTACATTCCTGAACGATAGTCTTCTAATGGCCTCCTATTTGGTCAATGACGAGTACGTTCAGTCACCATTAAATACCAACAGTATTCTTGCATCTTTCGTGACAGCCTATGGCTGAATAAAACTGTACAAAGTCTTGTCCTTACTCGGACGCCGCGTAGCCTATCACGATACGGATTCTGTGGTATTTAGTACACGTGAAGGTGAGCCGACCATTCGAAGAGGGTATCTAGGTTCTTGGACGAGTGAAATCACCTCCGATTACGAATTAACAAGTTTTTGGGCACTCGGTCCAAAAAACTAAAGTTATGAAACGAAGCGTTGAGGCGATCCATCGATCGTTAAACAGGTGACGAAGGTTAAAGGTTTAACGCTCGGTACCCAACAATCAAAACAAGTTAATTTTGATACAATGAAAAAATACATTGATCAAATTATAAACGATGGCGGAATTACGGATGTTAATAGCGTACTATTAAGCTATCCATCAAAGATCACGCGCACCAATCATTTTAGAATTCTTTCAGTAAATAGCAGTAAGATTTTCAGACCCGTCTTTAAAAAACATATTTTGAAACTGGGAGATTTATCATCAGTACCATACAGTTACACTAGTGTAATATAAATAGCAACAGTGCACTTTTTTCAGTCAGTACGTAAACAATGTCAGTGTCATCCATGTCCGCCGAAGCCGCACTAGCTGCTCGCGCTATGATATCAAATATTGCTAGTCTGTGTAATGCTGATAAGGATAAGATGCGTACATTGATTTTGAGGAGCATGCGGTTCGCTTTAAGAGATGACAAAATTAATGCCGGAAGAATTATACTCATGTCTGAAATTAGCAAGGGTTTATTAACCGAATATGGGATAGACTTAGTGCATTTGGGTTCGCGTATTATTGCTGCGAAGCCACATTAATCGGTCTTTCTCATTCATAACTTATGCATGGTTATCGCACGCATTACAAGCCTTATATTACCGCAAAAATATTATGACAAAGTTGTTGTCATCCACCATGAACTTACAGTCAGATAGTTTTCAAAATATTTTGTGCATCCAGCGATAATACGCATCGACTTTAGTGTATCGAGTCTCTCAGCCGTGTAATGGTTAAAAAGTTTGTCGTGCATGTTATTGCTCATAAAGTGTGCGACGGTAGAAGACGGTGTACCGCGTGAATATGTACATTATTGATCGAACAAATGCGCTCCATAAATTCAAATTAAGTGCGTCTATGTATGTCATTGTAATGCACGTACTCCTCTGTATGCCATTGTATGCATGGTATTTATGCCAGATGTCATTCAATCCGTTAGCGGCTGTTTGTTATTGTTACTAATGATATATAAATGCAGCAGATTCACGCTATAATTAGTCGTTCTCCACGATGTCGTCTGATCCTTGCTTTAAATATTTAAATCGCTCGGCGTTTTGGTGTGATCTTGGTAATATGCGTAAAGCGCGAACAATACATTTTGGCGAAAAGTGGTGTATCGATCTACGGCAGTTTCATCCTGACGGTTATCCCACTAAACGCGGTTTATATCTCAGCATAGCAGCGTTTAAACAGCTGTTACAGATCATACCCGATCTTGAAGAGGCTGTAAAACATGCACGCAAAAAAGAAGGCGTACTATTTACATATTCTTTGGACAATTCTGTTCGTATTTCTATCTGTGACGAATCTCTGTGTATTGACATACGCTATTTTTTCTGCTCTGATGCAGAACCACGTGCCACACGCTGCGGATTATACCTGCAAGACAACGAGTGGGAATTATTGAAACAGAATGCGAGTAATTTGCTGGCAGCATTACCTAACTTTTACGCGCCATCCAACGTGAGCGGTGACCAGTTGTTTAGCCCGATACCTCAGTGCTTTTACGGTGTGAAAAAGCGAGAACATGAATAACATTCCAACCACTAGTGATTCCGCAGAGATGTCTAATCATGATACTCTTACTACAGATGCTATATACCTCGATGAGGTTTTAAGCGATGACGAACTAAATTTCGCCGATGATGATACCGTCAAATTGTGTCACTATTGTAAAACTATGGGGCATCCATGTGCAAATGATTAGTCAGAAATTATTCGCATCCATGCTGTGTGAAAAGATACATTCGTTGGTTGTGCGAGATTGTTACGGATGTCTAGTAAATCATCTGAGTCAACGTGAACATTCATGTTTAGGGATTGATGTTGACCTTAATCTAATTGACAATTTTGAACTGTATAATGAGGCAGCATTATTAGAAATGGACGAAGACGAATATTGCGCTCGACTAGCCTGCCATTACTATATATGCGAACATTGTACTGAACTGTACCATATGTGTATGACGGAATGGTATAGGTACATTGTGGATGTAATATATGAAAAACAAATGTTGGCACCATAACTATAATTAATATTAATTTATTTAGTTTTATTTAAAATTAACCGTGTGTTTTTAAGCATTAAAACATGAGGCAAATTTTTAATAAAATCAAATACGTATTTTATTTTTTTAAATAACATAATTAATTGTTTTATTTTGTCAATCGTAGCTTTGTAAAATATATTGTATTTGGTGTGTTTTTTCGTATCTTTGTGACGATATGTATTATTGATGTCTGTATGAATAAAAAAAGTTTTAAAATCGGATTTCGCTTGTGCAGTACCAGCACCTAGATCTCTATCTCTTTATCTGTCGCTAGCGACTCGCTATTCACTCCCCCTGCCTCCTCCGCACACGTTGGTATGACCGCTTTTCACTTGACAGAGGCACTTGACGGCGCATGCCATCGCTATTCTTTAGAGAAGAATGGTTCAGGTGAATGAATGATAGAGTGAGCTGAATAGCGCATACTAAAATAAAACACTGTTAGACGGTTTTTGCTCAATTTCATGACAAAATATTCACTGAATATCGTGTTTATTTTTGTAACTATTTAAAGATGTTAATGATTCGTCGCACAAGTATCTGATGTCATAATCATACACTTAAATGTTCATAGCATTTCTGCTCCATAGTGTGTATATGATGACACAATTCTTAAACGTACATAGCATTTCTCCTACGTCACCAGTATCTGACGTCACAATCATAGTATTTCTCCTAATTTTATGATACAATTTTTAAATGGACATAGTATTCCTCCTACGTCACGAGTATCCGAGGTCGCAATCATAGTATTTCTCCTAATTTTACGTCACAATTCTTATATGTACACAGCATTTCACCTACGAGTATCTGACGTCGCAATCATAGCATTTCTCCTAATTTACGTGACATTCTTAAATGGACATATCATTTCTCTTACGTCACGAGTATCCGATACTGCACAGGCGCCAATGTCCCATTCAAGGAAGGAGCATCGCCGAGTGTACTCTGTTTGCATTTTAGACGACGACGACAACGATAATGAGAGGGGCGTTAAGAAGGCCGATTAGAGGAAGAACGAACGCACCAGCACTGGCTCAGTACTACACGAGTCAAGCGGGTCATGGACGTATTCCAGTATTTGTAGGCGCGCGATACCAATCAGGACATGGACTCGGTAATATCTTAGGTGGTCTATTACGTTCAGCAACACCTTTCGCAATAAATGTGGCTAAATCTGTAGGTAAACAAGCTCTTAGTGCTGGAATCGGACTAGCTGAGGACGTAATGGCTGGAAAAAATGTTAAAACGGCATTAAAATCGAGAGCAGGTGGTGTTGCCAGGTCTTTGATACTGGAAGCTGTAACAGCAGTGCGAGGTGGTTTAAGACCACCTCAACCTAAACGTAAAAAGACAAATAATACACGTAATGCTCAGTCAATGTGTGCGATACCGAAGAGGAAGGGTCGCAATAGACGTCAGAGAAAACAAGCTGATATCTTTAATTAGCAAACAACATGGAACTTAATCAGATCTGCGAGTGCTCGAAGAGCGAATTAGACATTTTTCAGACGCGTCCCATAGTGACGACATTGGAGTCTGCAAAATGGGAACTGTTTCAGCCTGTATCTAGTTTATCAGATAGTGGACCAATCGAGTTTTACGTCAGTGGGTCTGCTGATAGATAATTAGATCTTACGCAATCTTATCTTTCGATTAAAGTTAAGCTAGGAAAGCTAGATCGAAATGGTGATGAAAAGACACTCGAGGCGAATGACCTGATAGCTCCTGCGAATAATCTTTTGCATACGATGTTCTCACAAGTGGATGTTTTTTTAATGGAAAGCGTGTCAGCGACTCGAACCAAAATTATGCTTACCGCTCGTACATCGAGACATAACTAAATTATGGCAGCGTTGCCGCATCCTCGCATCTACAACTTGCTGGATGGAAAATAGATAATGCCGGCGAATTTGATAATATCGCTGATACTAACTTAGGTTTTCAAGCACGTATAAGAATGATGGAGCAGAGTAAAATGGTGCAATTAATAGGCCGCATACACAGCGATATGTTTCTGCAGGTCCGATTCCTGCTCGGTTCCGTTGATTTAAGAGTACGCCTACAGAGGAGTAAAGATGCGTTCGCCATTATGGCCGCGGAAGGAGTGAGTCCTAAATTGAAAATAATGTCGGCTAACTTATTTGTATGCTAAGTTAGCCCATCATCAGATCTGCTAGTGGCGCACGCCGTTACTCTGAGACAGACAAACGTGAAATATCCTATTCGCAGGGTAGTGTGTAAGACTTTTACAGCACCTAGCGGTGTTATGAGCATCGATAGAGATAATATACTTATTGGTCAGCTACCTACTAGAGTATTATTCGCTTTTGTACCTAATGATGCCTATAATGGTGTGGTGCATAAAAATCCGTTCAAGTTTGATAACAATAACACTACCTATGCAACATGTTATATAAATGGAGAAGAGGTAACAACATCGCCAATACGTCCTTCGTTTAGCGACGACATTTACTCGGACACTTATTTCTCACTATTCAGCGGTACTGGTGCGTTATTCAAAGACCGTGGCTACCTGATAAATAAGACTCAGTTCAGACATGGAACCAGATCTAGCTGATTCAGAGCATCGGTACCCTACACGCACTGGTTCGCTAAGAGTGGTCTTCCATTTTGCTCAAGCACTTGCCGCTACAACCAATGTAATTTGCTATGCTGAATTTGATAATACAATAGAAATTGGATCAGACTTTAACGTATTAACAGATTATTAACAAATATGTTGAATACATTTGAAAGAGAGGATCTATTATTCGGCGACAATAAAACACATGAATACTTTCTCGGTGTTTTTTCCAATTGACAATGTACCCGCACATATTAAATATCTCCTGGCCTCATTAGTAATAAACACGCATCCCAGTAATAAATCCGGACAACATTGGGTGGCGGTTTATTACAGTAGAAATGGAAATGCTGAATACTTTGATCCATATGGAAGACGCCCTTCTAACGGAAGAATGATATCAAATGTACAAAATGGACACCGTGCGCATGTTTATTATTACAACAATGTACGTGTTCAACCATCCGTGACGACAACTTGTGGATATTATTGTGTATATTTCTTATACCATCGTTGGAGAGGTGTACAAATGAAACACATATTATGGGCACTAAGAAACAGAGACAAAAATGACTCGATAGTGAAACGTCTGATGCGCAGGATTATGAAGAAAAAATGATCAAATTTAATGTATAATTATTTATGTACTACGTTGTCGCTAATATTTATTATAAGAAAAATGCACGTGTCAATAATATGAGTAATGCGCGACCACACCATAAATATGCATAAAGCGCTCACACACCAAAACGTGATATTCTAATAATTACCCAAGGGAATTAGTACATATGTCCACTCGGCTAAGAACTAGGAAATGATACGATATTGTATCCAGAGCACAAAGCTGTACGCATTCGCAACTACAAAGTGAAATCTCCTAGCAAGGATGCAATAATTCAATAGTAATTTTGAATATTTCTAAAAACCACATAGTACGAGACTTGAGGTACTAACACGTTATTTCATTATTATCACATGGTATGTTTGTATCTCGATTCAAGCTTGATCTCGCGGCTATTCAAAACGTATGGTTAAATCATACGCAACAAATAGTTTTTTTAGCATAAGTACGCTCTACATACAATTCTATAAACAGAACCCTCAGAGATATAATGACCACATTTTAACCATCGTATCTAAAACGATTGACGTTATTGCAAAGTATTTAAAAAACAATTTGTGCGTAATGACGGTTAAAAGTGAATCAAAATATTCAACAAAAATAGTTTTTCTAATAACGTTAGCTACGTCAAATTAATTTCAAAATATTCAACAGTTTTCCTGTATGGTATCGATGAAAATGAGCCGTATATTCATTGGTATTAGGGTTAACTTCCTTTTAACCCATGATACAATCCATCACCACCAAGTCTTGGTTACCATTCCAACCGAACATACCATTAATACAAGATTATTTTTAATATTTTGATGCTAATCTGTCTGGTACCTGCTAAGACAGTAACAGCTTACAGACAGTCTCTAAATATTCTACAGTTTACTAATAACGTTAGCGACGAAACAGTCAAATTATTTTCAAAATATACAGCAATACCGTAATTCCTCATACATCCTCAACCTCCTCCTCCTCCTCCTCCTCCTCCTCCTCCTACGACCTCCGTTATCAGACCACCTCTTAAAATCTATTATGTTACTAATCTTTCTGGTAGCTGTTGCTAAGACAGTAACGGCTTACAGGCAGTCTCTAAATATTCTACAGTTTACTATCAGACCACCTCTTAAAATCTATTTTGTTACTAATCTGTCTGGTAGCTGTTGCTAAGACAGTAACAGCTTACAGGCGGTCTCTAAATATTCTACAGTTTATTAATGACGTTAGCGACGAAACAGTCAAATTATTTCAAACATCAATACCGTAATTCCTCATACATCCTCAACCTCATAAGACCTCCATTATCGGACCACCTCTTAAACTCTATTATTTTACATTATCATACATCATCTCTTATTACGGTAGATAACCACGGATGGGGGGCGTGCCGCCACTACATTTAAACGTAAAATACACAACTTTTAAACTTTTAAGGGTTAACTAATTCAAAATAATAGAACATTCCAGAGTGTTGCAAATCCAAAAAAACGTGTGCGGCTGTGCCTCATTGTTATCGAGAAAAACGTGGCGTTCTGTGCGTCATTGTTCTCTAGAATGCGTGTCGTTATAGTCGCCATTGTTCTCAACATTCCATTCCACAAACTTTTCCTTTGATCTCATGAAAAACCCATTGTTCTCGAAGACACCCTGCTGGGAAGAACGATAACGCACAGCCGCACCCATTACTACTAGGCTCCATTATATATATATATATATATATATATATATATATATATATATATATATATATATATATATATATATATATATATATATATATATATATATATATATATATATATATATATATATATATATATATATATATATATATATATATATATATATATATATATATATATATATAGTATTTAAATGGAGTGTATAGCCATGCCGATTGTCCGATTGCTACTCTAAAACGGGGAGAATGTCATCAGGCCATCTCTAGTTGGTAGACGTGCAGTTCAGTATCGCATAGAATGCGTTCTCTTCAAGGTAGCTCAGCATTCCACCACGTACGTACACGCCGATGTGTTACATCCGCCACCGGGAAGGACCTACCACAGCTCACTGACTGAAGTAGCGTTAGACGTGATAGAATATCTGCCAGGAGCCACCAGCAAACTGTGGAAAGCGATCAGCCCCAACATGTTCACCCACGTAAATCCCCTGTTTGACAGCTCCATCATTAGTCTATATGCCAGCATGAATGGGCTGTCGGATGCCCGATTAGAGTTTACACTGCTACTGCTTATTGACCTATCCCCGTTATGATGATATCATATCAGACCTATCAGCCATTCACCGAGATGTTGAAAAAGGAGATAGACAAGTCACACACCTCCCTCCTTGTTCCTCTGGAACAGGAAGATATAGCGGTACAGGAAATGAGTTGTCGACAAGAAGGCGAGCGACTGCAGCGGGTGAGCTGGTATGAACAGAATGGCAGAGAGGCAAGGAGACGAAGGGACCACAACTCTGTCCAAGAATTGGAGAGCCTCATCCGGCAGGAGGAGGGCATCGTAGTGCCAAACGTGTATGATTAATGTGATCATATCACGGGTGATGAGTCTGTAGAGCATTGGGGAGAGGAGAGAGTGCAGAAGTATAAATCCAAGAAATTCCACCAACGATGGGCGTACTAACAGAGTGACAAGGTGAAGTTCCAGATGTCATGGCTGCGCAAGCTACTGGCCCCTGACATGTTGTTCCGACAGCTGCATAATGTGTGTTTGAGGGATGTGTCAGCTCACATGCTTCGCCAGGCTTTCCAAGATGAATCCCACAATGACTCAACAGATCTTACAGATGATGCAGTGCTAGCACGAGTTTATGCCATATATATATGGATTCATCTTGGAAAGCCTGGCGAAGCATGTGAGCAGACACCTCCCTCAAACACACATTATGCAGCTGTCGGAACAACATGTGGGATAGCAACGATAGCACCCACCCCTGTAGCGAGGGTGGCAACAGCGGCCACACCAGCACTGGCTCCAATCACACCCGCAGCTGTGGCTAAATCGGGGTGGCGAAATGCAGCCTGAACTATATCCTGCATTAGCACCTAAGGCTGGCGACTCCAGCAGATTGACACCATCAGACAGAATCTTGTTCATGAGACAGAAAAGTACTGCAGAACATGCAGGCGATATAAAACAGCCTACAACAGTCTAGCACGCATGACCACAGCTGCGGGTGTGATTGGAGCCAGTGCTGGTGTGGCCGCTGTTGCCACCCTCGCTACAGGGGTGGGTGCTATCGTTGCTATCCCACTGGGTGGCGTGACCCTTGCCGCTACTGTCCTAGCCACTGGCTTGGCAGTTGGACAGTGTCAGATCACCAGGAAGCTGGAGACGCATGCTAAGTATGTAGCACTAGCACAGAGCCGCCTACGGGCTATCGACGAGTCTGTCAGCAAAGCTCTCGAGGATGGGCAGGTCAGTGATGAAGAGTACCACCATATATTGAAGCTCCAAACCCTGTACCACACAAAGAAACCCAAAGTGCGCCAGCAATATCTCAAAGGCTCCAGCGAGCGGGTGGACATGGAGGAGTTAAAAAAAGAGATGCTGCGGCGGGGCCGCATCGAAGATCTCTACGGTACCAAATAGTATGTTGCGTCCGTGGCTGGAACAGCAGCTTTAAGATGACTACTATAGATGGCCTTCCCGATGAACCTCACGACAATCGACCAGAGCTAACCGCCCCTCCTGGGTACACTCTGGACGCGCTCGACACGTGGCCTGGATGACATACCGGACCTAGCAGTGGTGGAATGCTGAGCTACCTTGAAGAGAACCCATTCTATGCGATACTGAACTGCACGTCTACCAACTAGAGATGGCCTGATGACATTCCCCGTTTTGGAGTAGCAATCGGACAATCGGCATGGCCATACACTCCGTTTAAACCCTATATATTTATATATATATATATTATATATATATATATATATATATATATATATATATATATATATATATATATATATATATATATATATATATATATATATATATATATATATATATATATATATATATATATATATATATATATATATATATATATATATATATATATATATATATATATATATATATATATATATATATATATATATATATATATATATATACACCTGTGCAAAGGTTAAGCACCACCCTATTTTTACGCACATGCGAGGGTATATTCATGTGCTATGAAGAAAGCAATAGCATAAACATTTATGTACCCATCCATCTTAGTGCAAGAGGTAATAATGCAACTAGAGGAATGCTGATTATGATGGTGGGGAAACACTGTATGTTTTGTTTGAACTTGGAAACGAGGCCTGAATATGGTTACGTTGACACAACTGACAACTATTGCCCTACAGTTGACACACGTGGCTAGATTGTCATTAATGGTGTCTGAAAACGAAGTTTAACATCTGTGCACGAGTTTGAGACTGTCATTATTAATACCGGGTATATCCACCTTGTGCCTGGATGACGGCCTGGACACGACGTCTCATGCTGGTCACCAACCGACTGATACGCCATTGTGGTATTCGTTGCCATTCAAGATGGAGTGCGTCTGTTAATTCCTGTAGGTTCTGCACAGGAGGATCCCTCCTTCTCACCATGTTTCCCAGAATGACCCAGATATGCTCAATAGGGTTCATGTCAGGGCTCCTTGCTGGCCATGGTAGGGTTTCGATGGCATTCTGGCGGAGGTATTCATGCACAGCTCTAGCACGATGTGGTCGGGCGTTGTCATCCATGAATATAGGGTGGGTTCCAGGTGCATGATTTACAAAATGAGGGACCACAACTCTATCCAGTATGGAATCTTGATATCTTTGTCCATTTAGTGTTCCAGGTACAGTCAACAGATCCAGCTTACAATCAAATGAGATGCACCCCCATATCATAACGGAACCTCCACCAAATGGAACTTCTTCCATGATGTTACCTTGGTCGTACGCCGTGCGTCTGGACCTCCATACACGAGTTCGACCATCTGTGGCATGAAGCAGGAACCGACTTTCATCGGACCAGTGTACCCGTCTCCAGGATCTCATGTTCCAGTGTCTTCTTTCGTTGCACCACCTCAGACGCTCCTCTTTGTGGTGTGCAGTGAGGAGAGGACGTCTGACAGGTCTCCTAGCTTTCATGCCAGCAGCATACAGTCTCCTTTTGACGGTAGACATTGACACTCTATTGCGCGTTTCCCATTGCTGGCTGAGCACTCTGCTGTTGGTGAATGGAGATCTCCTAACAAGGCGTACTAGGGCTCGATCATCACGGGCAGTAGTCTTCTTCGGTCTTCCAAATCTAGGCCTGTCGTTCACCTCGTTAGTTTGCCCATGTTTTG
The DNA here is from genome assembly GCA_034401795.1 of Chaetoderma sp. LZ-2023a. Classification (NCBI taxonomy): domain Eukaryota; kingdom Metazoa; phylum Mollusca; class Caudofoveata; order Chaetodermatida; family Chaetodermatidae; genus Chaetoderma; species Chaetoderma sp. LZ-2023a. The sequence continues at coordinate 4,360,227 of CM067373.1, read as the reverse complement.
CAATCAAACGACTGATTACAGTATGGTTAATGTTCAGCTGTCTGCCAATCTCTCTGCATGACATACCAGTGGTATGCATGCCTATGATTTGCCATTTCACACGATCACTTAACCTTCGTCTTGCCATAGCGGTTCACAATCAAGAGCTAATTCTCTCTGTACAAATAAACCACGGTCATGAACACAAAATTCCTAATCTTGTCGCCTAAATCTGTATGTAATGTTCTACACCTCAAACTGGACTTTTACATAACTGAACACGTGTGCTGTTTCCCGCCACGCACGGACATCAAGCGGCGTGAAGTCATGCATGCATGTGCATTTCGTACTTGGAATTATGTCAGCTAACGCGGGGACAAAAAGTATGGCAGCCTAGTTGTACCATCATGTTTCTACGTTCTATTGTTTTTGCTGGTGCTTAACTTTTGCACAGGTGTATATATATATATATATATATATATATATATATATATATATATATATATATATATATATATATATATATATATATATATATATATATATATATATATATATATATATATATATATATATATATATATATATATATATATATATATATATATATATATATATATATATATATATATATATAATGGAGCCTATATTTGCTCACTCAACCAGTCTAGCTGATCTCGTAGACGTGTACGACGTTGATGCTGCCAAGGTTACGGAAAGCGATGGCAAGTCGTTCGTCCTCCAATATGGAGCAGACTCCAAGGCATTCTCCCTCCATCCCGTTGGTGGCGATGGTGTAGAGCTGCTCACTGACCTAAAGGATGTCTCAAAGGAAAGTCTTGGTCGAGAGGGAGATGGGGACAATATAGTGTTCCGCTATGACTTCCCGAAGAAGAAGTTCATCCTCCACCCCCTGATAGAACCGACACCAGACACGGTTGAGGATGTTAACAAGTTGGACGCTGATCTCAGCTTTCATGTTTTAGAGCCGACTGTGAAGCATGCTCCGCCGATGTCAAATGATGGTATGGTGTTGACCGTGGCAAAACAGCTGCAGGTAGTCTTCGAAAAGAACGTGGTGTGGTATCGCGCTGGATCTGGTGGTAAGTGGCGAGTGTAGGTGCCACTATATAGACCTCCAGTGGTTATTGACCTGGAGGTCACCCCACTCTCCACCATTGTGAAGAAGGATGGCACGGTCCGGAAGCTTTATAACAGGGGGACATCTTTCCTGACCTATATAGGACGGGGCACAACTCTAGTTGCAGTGGATCATAGGATTGGGGTCACTGGAGGAAAGCTCCTGCTTCGTCGCCCCTTTGATGGACCAGAGGAAACTATCAATATACAGGAGGGTGTCTTACGGATAGAGGGTGTGTTGCACTCCTCGAAAGCGAAGGGCTCAGTGAAGCTGCTCGAGCGTATCGGGCTCACAAGTCCGCAAACAACACCCATTGTGCTAGAGTTGCGGCTTCTAGCTGGTGGTAAAGTGAAGCAGCTAAGACCGGCCCCAGATGGGATGAATATCAACATCGAGGATGGCAGAGGACTCGATATGATACAGATATTTCTCGAGGGATTCACCTTATTCGGTTTAACCCTCAATATATAGAGCCAACATGCTAGCACCACCATTACTTGTTTCTATTCTCGTTGTCACGGTACTGGGTGCGGTTGCCAGGACAACTGAGACAGCCATGATATTAGATACCAAGTGGGCCCACTTCCGAGACGAGCCCCAGTACAATCCCTTCCGTGATCATCTGTGAAAAAATATCTATGACCGATTTCACCCAAGTAAGCAAAGTGCGTCTACCTGCCACTTCTATGGTGTAGAAAGGGTAGGGCGGGGTTGTCTGCAGCCGCAGTTCCCACCACAACACCAGATTCTCTGTGTCACATGTGCGCATGCTAGAGTCTGCGGAGGTGCAGATGGTAGGCACTTTAGCATTCTGCCAAGTGAGCATTGCCAAGGCAGCTGGAAGGGCATGTGGGTAATCCCCTCATGCCGATGTGACACTGGGCGTGACTATGTGTTTGTGTGATATGGAGACAGTCGGAACGACAGGCCTGGTATGTATTTGTGATCCAAGATTATGTCTATAATCATCATCATCAATCATCATCATCATCATCATCATCATCATCATCATCATCATCATCATCAATCATCATCATCATCAGCAGCAGCATCATCACCATAATCATCAGCAGCATCATCAATCATCATAATCATCATCATCATCATCATCATCAATCATCATCATCATCATCATCATCATCATCATTAATCACCATCATCATCATCATCATCGTCATCATCAACCATCATCATCATGCATCATCATCATCATCATCATCATCATCATCATCAATCATCATCATAATCATCATCATCATCATCATCATCATCATCATCATCAATCATCATCATCATCATCATCATCATCATCAATCATCATCATCAGCAGCAGCAGCATCATCACCATAATCATCAGCAGCATCATCAATCATCATAATCATCATCATCATCATCATCATCATCAATCATCATTAATCATCATCATCAATCATCATCATAATCATCATCATCATCATCATCATCAATCATCAATCATCAATCATCATCATCATCATCAATCATCATCATCATCATCAATCACCATCATCAGTCATCAGCAGCAGCATCATCATCATCATCATCATCATCATCATCATCACCATCATCAATCATCACCATCAATCATCATCAATCAATCATCATAATCATCATCAATCATCATAATCATCATCATCATCACCATCAATCAACATCAATCATCATCATCATCAAGTTGTCCAGCGTGCTCTACTGTCTGCAATAACAACACATAGCAAGATTTGAACCAGCAGTTTTAAGTGTAATTCAACATATAATGCAATACATTAACTATGTTGGCTATGTATGCATTGCACAAACTGACCTGGATTTAGCTGATAACCTGTTATGCGTTGTCTATGATGAATATCCTAAGGAAAAATCTGTACACATGTATATCGGCTAGGTCATTATCTTTAGTAGCAATATTGTCGTATGTACGTGTTTTATGACGATAGTATTAATTTTTACATGACTGGGAATAATATTTCACTAATAACATATAGCGAGATTTGAACCGGCGATTGTCAAGTGTAATTCAACATATAAACAAAGCAGTACATTAGCTGTCGGAACTATGCAGTCATTATTTGCAAATTTGTATCTGTTTCATAGAGCAGAGGGAATATATACCTAAAGATTACAATCGGTAACGCAAGCATATATATTTATATATTTACATAAATTATAGACTGTTGTCAATAATTTCAAAATGTAGTTATCAGTGTGTTAACAGTCCGATTGGTCTGTTTGCTATTATTGCACAACAATTTATAAAAGACAAATATCATTATTTGTAATCTAATTATCGGTTCCCATTGGCTCAATTGATAACAGCACTGAATGCTGATAAAAAAAACCATTGTTCAAATCTCTCAAAAGACCTCAGCTAGATGGTATCAAGTTCGAAATGGTACGCACAAGAATAGGGTTGTAATGACACACACACACACACACACACACACATATATATGTATATATATATATATATATATATATATATACTATAATTCTGCCTAACATGCCTTATAATAAATGTAAATGGCTCATGCTAGGCAAACCTGTTAAATGTTTGAGAGGATGTGTTGGTGAATATTGTTGTATTCATAACACTCAGATTCGAAAAGGGTCGATAATATTAAGACCGTGTACCAGTTGAGGAAAAGGGATATATACATCTAATAGTATCTGTTACACCTGTAATGGTCAGGCGTTATCTCGGAGAAGATATTACTTGAAGACATGCACTAGACGACAGTTTAGTATGGTCATGACTGAGTTGTTGTCACAACGACAAAAGTAAATAATTTCATTTTAGAGACGTGGAATTATAGTAGTATATTTATAGTGTATTATATAAAGATAACATCAAATGAAAAAGTTGCAGACCTTGAATTTGAGGCGCTTCTGTTCGAATTAAATAGTGTAAACAGAGTATGAACGAAGCTGGCGTGAAGCTCAATTGGAACGCGTTGTGCAGGAACTGTTGGTTCCAGATTCTGTGTGTTTGCGATGCAAACGTTTGCGAAGTAAACGCCGTGCAAACAAACGCAAAGCAAATGGAACAGTTGTGCCAATTGCTTGCAATGCAATCTGTTGGCACAGCATGAATTGTTTCCCATGCAAAATGTTCCAGTTGGGACAATCTTTGCAAGTGTCGGAATGACACGGGAACAGCTGAATATTTAGACCTTTTGGCGCGAAAGACCCTGCAAACAAATGACTGTAACGATAACAAAGGACGGAAAAAAAGTCTGGAAGGAATTGGTATCATTTTAATCCCACCTATACAACTTTCGTTGTTCTGTTTGTTTGCGTAAACAATTCGAACAACATGTTCTTTGGCACATCAATGCCTGCGGGGTGGGGGTGTGTGGGGTGGGGTATAGCGCAGTTGACGATTCTCCGCCTTTTTTTCTGAAACCCCTGTGGGAGGCGTGGTCGCCTCCTTCAGAGCCCCTATGAGTATAGCGCAGCTCTGCCTTTCAGCAATCAGTGTGACAGGATTCTGAAATCCCTGTGGGAGGCGTGGTCGCCTTTGTCATTGCATTCAGGAAGAAGTGCGCCAGAACCGCTGTTTTATAACTACTTGGGCCAATGCCTAAAAAGGGCGATAACTGGGCCATTTACATCGAATAATGTTGGTTTTGACGTGGCTGACAGTGGATGCAAGTAGGAACATTATGACTAGGTTTGGTTTCAATCTGTCAAGATATAACATCATAATTAAGTAAAGCTACCATAGGACCCAAGTTCCGTGACCCGAGTATGAACGCCTACCCTCCTTACCTTAAGGGGGTCTTCAACATATACAGGTTGGCAATAAGGTGTGCGAGATCGTCTACAAAACAATAGCTCTAATCAGTTTTTGCATATTGGAATTACGACACACACGCATTAAACAATGGAATCAGACTATTTTATCATATAACTTTAGACATGATATCTGGGTATGTCCTTCAATTTGCGAGGCCATGTACATGACAGACGACAGCATACTGTCTCATTAAAAGGCTGTCTTGAAGAATATTGAATTGAGAACCTGGTGAGATACATATTTCTTAATTTCAACCTCTAGATTTATCGATATTTTGATTAGAATATACGATTTCATGGCATTCTTTCCAATTTGCTCAGAGCGACGTAATTTGTGCATTTCATGCACGTGTAGCTCATGGCTTTGCAGATCTGATTCCCGCCATGTTCAATCACACGAGACAACGAGGGTTGGTTAGTGAGTAATAAACAGTGTGCATTACTTGTTATGTCAATTACAGGAGAGCACAGTCTATGAATAATGTTTGCTGCAATGCTTCCAGGAGTATGCAAGCTACTAACTCACCTTATCGCTTTCAACTCAAAGACCCAAGCATCAGTCCAGGTACTAGCACAACACTAATGTTAGATTTATCAACTGTAGATTCGGTTATCCATGACAAGCAAATGAGAATTAAATTTGACTATTTTACACTCATTAGTTTCAACTACGTGGCTGGTAAGTGACATTCATATATGTTTAAATTGTATACTTTTTTATAATTGCCATTCGAGTTAAAACCATTTCTACTCGAGTTGAAACCATTTCTACTCAAGCAGAAATAGTAAACTCGAGTGGTAATATTAACCCTCAGTAGAAGCTATTTCCACTTGAATAGAAACTATTTTTGTTCGAGTGGATATAGGAGCAATCGAGTAGAAATATTACCACTCAAGTAAAATGTATAAATTGTTGAACTACCAGTGTAGGTCTGCATGGTTGTATTGTATGGACTGTGTTGTATTAGGTGTACATATTATGGGTCCCCTAGGTGTTAGCTTAGCGACACCGACGCAATCAAATGCTAAGGTAGTAAACCCTACAGAAATGCAGTTGTTTAATGCACGCTGGTTGTCAAAAGACGCAAGTATCTCAGGTTTGCTCAAAGATGGCACAACGTAGCTCCATTCAATGAGGCATATGGTCCACCATAAGTGATTGGTGGAGACAGTACACAGAATACTTTAGTGAAATGGTGATGGAGACTTCCACAAAGAGTGTGCTCTCACAAACAGACCACACGAAGAATAAATTGGTATTACATGCGTACAGGATGCGCATCTTAATCTTATACACAGGTTCCGAGGAAATCAGACAATTAAGTCTGACTGTGAATGACACAATGGTCATCTTTCGACTAGCATACTTCCGTCTGTAGAGATGTACGAAGGATCAAGCAGCATTCTTAGCTCAGGGGATAGAAGATGCTTTGTAAGAGGGGAAACACACCATTGCAGTCTTGGTTGATACAGAAAATGTATTTGATAAGATATGAAGAGGGCTAAAGTAGAATGTCTTACAATATGTAATCACCAGAAGGTTCTTCTGATGGATGAGCCATTGGCATACATGGCATCATAAGTGAATGATCTCACCATATTGTACACAGATGAGCTAACTCTGTTGGTGTCAGAAGAGAGCGCTTTGATAGTGAATTATAGGAAGGATGCACGAGGCCATTAACAAGTTGGAAATGTACCAAATAGAGGCTTCTCACCTTCAACGAAAGAAGGACTATGCACACCATGTTCAGTCTATTCTCCAAGCCACAGCAAGTGAAGCGCCACGCCATACTGCTGGAAGACACTCAGCCTATGTGGGCAACACTCTTGACAAAGACTCGCATGGAAAATCTAAATAGATAAGTCATGAATAAGAGCGAAGATATACATGCGAATTATGAAGAAATCGGCAGGGAATAGCTGGGAAACATAAAGAAGCATCTTGAAGGAAATCGGTGTCGAAAGAGTGAGACCAGTGTTAGAATATGTCATCACAGCTTAAGCCACGGTCTCAAAGGCAACATTTGAAAAGGCAATGCACCGTATACCGAGTTTAAAATCATACAGCAAGGATAATCACTTATGCGACGAGGTCAACACCAATCATAGAACTGGAGAAACTCAGTCTA
>CM067373.1:4110662-4348162 GCA_034401795.1 Chaetoderma sp. LZ-2023a | reverse complement strand
CAAAAACAGCACCCAGTCAAATTAGTTTCAAAATATTCAATGGCTTACCACTTCTCTGGAACTTGAGAGTCGGGAGTTCAGGGTTCGATCGATCCCAACACGAGCAAAGTGTTGGCGGAGATTAACTAGAGATGGGCGGGGCATACCTAAAAGTGGATTCATCCATTTCAGGGGCGGATCCGAGAATACTTGAGCGAGGGATACGCAGAAACTTCGAGCGCCTTATCAGAGTAGATGCAAGAATTTGTGACAACTAGATATTCTGTTCTGCAATCTAAGGGCTGTGTTGTGAAAATTAAACATTCTGTTCTACAATCTAAGAGCCGTGTTGGCTGTAATTAGACCCATATATGGATGTAATTAGATAAGGAGGGTTTGCATGCAGCCACGCTAACACTACACCGCCACCACACACCCCTCCAAGCACGTACACACACACGCACTGTATCCCACCACTTAGGTTTTTCTGATCACATAGGTTTGCATACCGCCACCGCTTCTACCACCATATGCCCCACAGCGCGCACATGCAAGCTACATGTACGCACGCACACTGGATCCACCCCGTAGCTTCTTGTGATAACATAATGGTGGTTCTGTCAGACGATTAAAAAAACATCATCTTTTCACCACAAACCTATATATAATCTTCATCTAGACGTCTCTGTGCACTAATTTGGTTTTGTTGCTATAGGTTGTCCAGGCGCTACTGGGAACGTAAGTGTTGATGGACTACAGTGCACCATGTCGTCACTATCGTCATCACCTGACATGGTCAATACTGACGCGTTGGATACCGGAGATAATGTTACGAAGGTCGGCATGCATGCGTGGTATATATCAGACGAGGTGGATACTGGAGGTAATGTCACAAAGGTCGGTGTGCATGCATGGTATATATCAGACGAGGTGGATACTGGAGGTAATGTCACGAAGGTCGGTGTGCATGCGTGGTATATATCAGATGAGGTGGATACTGGAGGTAATGTCACGAAGGTCGGCGTGCATGCGTGGTATATATCAGACGAAGTGGATACTGGAGGTAATGTCACGAAGGTCGGCGTGCATACGTGGTATATATCAGACGAGGTGGATACTGGAGGTAATGTCACGAAGGTCGGTATGCATGCGTGGTATATATCAGGCGAGGTGGATACTGGAGGTAATGTCACGAAGGTTGGCGTGCATGCGTGGTATATGTCAGACTAGGTGGATACCGGAGGTAATGTCACGAAGGTCGGCGTGCATGCGTGGTATATATCAGACGAGGTGGATACTGGAGGTAATGTCACGACGGTCGGCGTGCATGCGTGGTATATGTCAGACTAGGTGGATACTGGAGGTAATGTCACGAAGATCGGCGTTCATGCGTGGTATATACCAGATGAGGTGGATACAGGAGGTAATGTCACGAAGGTCGGTGTGCATGCATGGTATTGTTGGAATCGCTGCGTTATTAATGCATTTTCAAACTGCAGTAATTACAATTTAATACAGATGCAATGTAACCCCAAACACATATGAATAGATGTATGCTGATTAGCTCAAGTAATCTTCAATTTTACAACTAACCACGTTTTCTTGGTGCTTTTTAATATTAACCTTTGACCTCAGAATTGGCGGAAAAGGTTCGAGCTTTGAGTCTCAAATTAAGATGTCTCTCAGTCTCCTAGTGTAATGTGCTTGCCAAGCTGATGACGCGTGCCTCAATGAGGAACCTTTACATATGTGAAATAATCATTTACAATACGCATGTGTTTGCAGTTAAAGTTCCATAATGATTATAATAACAAGGTGAATTAAAATGTTTGCCCATCATCATCTATGAATGGTGTATCCTCCATTTCAAACTAGCACAATGCTAAATGTACATTTTTGTCAACTGCGCACAATGGGTGGAATAAGATAATTACCCGTAGCCTATGTGTAGGATTTTATAACAAAGAATGAATTTTTCTCAACACCGTTGAAATTTAATGATTTAATTATAAATCGTTTTGTCAAAGTCATCTTAGGCAATAACATACCGTCATTTTTGGGGCGCGACCACTGCATGCATGGCAAGGCAAAATAGGTTGTTTGCGTAGTGAGATAAGTATGGTAGTTGTACTATGCGGTAATATGCGATAACCAACTATAACCAACTTCCTTACGTACAGCTATTTATCAGCAGATAGAGCGGTCTGTCCTGATGGCATCGGGATCATATGTGAAATAATCATTTACAATACGCATGTGTTTGCAGTTAAAGTTCCATAATGATTATAATAACAAGGTGAATTAAAATGTTTGCCCATCATCATCTATGAATGGTGTATCCTCCATTTCAAACTAGCACAATGTTAAATGTACATTTTTGTCAACTGGGCACAATGGGTGGAATAAGATAATTACCCGTAGCCTATGTGTAGGATTTTATAACAAAGAATGAATTTTTCTCAACACCGTTGAAATTTAATGATTTCATTATAAATCGTTTTGTCAAAGTCATCTTAGGCAATAACATACCGCCATTTTTGGGGCGCGACCACTGCATGCATGGCAAGGCAAAATAGGTTGTTTGCGTAGTGAGATAAGCATGGTAGTTGTACTATGCGGTAATATGCGATAACCAACTATAACCAACTTCCTTACGTACAGCTATTTATCAGCAGATAGAGCGATCTGTCTTGATGGCATCGGGATCCAGTTAGAGGTGTCAGCAGATAGAGAGGGCTGTCTTGATGGCATAGGATCCAGTTAGAGGTGTAAGCATATAGAGAGGGCTGTCTTGATGGCATCGGGATCCAGTTAGAGGTGTACAAGATGCAACAAATGGCATGATGGAAGGGAGGAATTAGCCTTTGGGAATATAGACGCACCAGTACAATCTGGTACCTTTTGGCTTCGCCGAGTCTGAAAGATGCGATTCTGACAAGCAAAATTAAAGCATGTTTCAACTGTGGCTGAATTGTTCAGAGGCTATAGAGTAGGGTGGTTGTATTTGTGAGACAATATAAAGCATCAAGAAGTGCTGGAATTACCATGTCTGTCTGCAATTATCCAAGCATTCCATAACCTCACGACCCGAACACCGCCTTTATCTGGCATAGGTTAAAATGGTAGATATTGTTCATAGACTTTGTAGTTAGATAGCAGAAAAAACAAGCTTGCTTTGGAAGCCATCTATGGGTACAAGAGGATTCTATTAATGTGTAGAAACACATCCGAGTGTCTTCAATTTCTCAATTTTCTGGGAAACAATTCTGAAATGAAAGTATGCTTGTTGAACGGAACAGTGGCAAATAATGATTGTTTTTCTGAAACTGCCACCGCATATACTACACAGTATATTTGGTGGCCATGCCTTCACAAGTCGAGACTGTGCCATCATTTGCTGGAATTGGAAAGGAATCGCTGGACATGTTTCCTAGAATATCCAGTGCTACTTTCTGGGAAGGGGTAAGTTGTCCCACTAGTTGTGTGTGTTTGTCAACTTAAGCTGAAACAAACACTTGATGCTTGATGCAGCTTGATACATTTGATAATTATAGAATGTTTGTAGTGTGATCTCTAATGGGTAATGCACTAGATTTTCACCTGCTACGGTTTAATCACCATGTGAAGGTGGTGTGTGTCCAGAGTGCTGGGAGCATATTGTTTTACGCAGACCAACAAAAGCCGGTGACTGGATGGAAGCAAATGATGACAAAGATGAAGATGCACCTGAATATCTGCTTTCCCAAGTTTGTGCATTGAACTGGTTTCATGTCGCTGTATGAAACGATTATAATGGTAGCCGGAAAGTGCAACAGGACAGGACACTTTGTATCCACCCGCTTGTGTAACAGGACAGGACACTTTCTATTCACCCCCTCGTGCAACAGGACAGGACACTTTCTATCCACCCGCTTGTGCAACAGGACAGGGCACTTTCCATCCACCAGCTTGTGCAACAGGACATGACACTTTCTATCCACCAGCTTGTGCAACAGGACAGGACACTTTCCATCCACCAGCTTGTGCAACAGGACATGACACTTTCTATCCACCAGCTTGTGGCGCTCATGGATACTTGAGTGCGACTTGTATGTAGGAATTTGACTGAAAAAGCCTACAACTGGCACAGCACAGGGTCCGCCAGGTACTAAATAATAGTTCGAGAAAATTCATGTTCTATTTAATATCCTTCACTTCATAATTCCACTTTTATGCCAACATTCTATTCCTTGTGTACTGTGTACATTTGCATAGGTAACAGTGTGCTTGATTGATTTTGAACGTACATATTATAGACGATCTTGCTATTCAATAAGCAGACTCCCTAGCAGATTAAATCACTGCCAGGGATTACTCTCACAAAATGCTCACCACTACTCACTGTACACAACCCTGAAGGACACTTCATAAGGACTGGCCAGGGCAAAGTTGGGGACAATTCGAGAATGGTTCAAGGAACAGTTCACTGACCATGATGATGAACCCTTGCACCCGTTCTCATGAGAACCCCGGCCATTACTAACACCAATTAAAACAGAAGTTGAGAAGGCACTCAAAGCCCTGGAAAATGAATTTGATGGCATGAGCAATGAACTATTCAAATATGCAAGTGACGGTATCTAAAAAACCCAGCTTCACATCGATGAGGTAGTCCAAGGCACCCTTATCGCGCTACTCAAGCCCAAGAAGTCACATGGCCCACCATCCAATCTGCAGGCCATGTTGGTACTCAACAGCATACAGAAAATCCTATCCAATGTGACTCTATGCCGCATCCGAGACAAGATCGATGACTTCACTGGATCATGTCAAAGTGGCTTTAAACATAAAGCGCAAACATTGTATGGGCTCAAGGCATGCTAGTGTCTAGTCATGTCCAAACACTGGGATTTCCACAAAATGGGCATTGACATGTCACAAGCCTTCCACGTAATCAAAAGCTCAAAGATCCTAGATGTACTATGCCAGGCCAGTTGCAATGAAGATGAGCTATAACTAGTGAGACTACTGCTTGCAGACACCAAACTGAGAGTACGAGTCAAGTTAGTGAAGTCTGTAGAGCTTGAGACATCGATCGGCTCCCCACAGGGAGATGGTCTATCTCCGGTGCTTTTCACCTGCTACCTTGCTGCCGCATTGAAATCTGTGCGGGAAAGTTCCACAAGACCACCCCCCCCACCCCAGTGTCAATACTGGGCATGCCGCCAGAGATGGAATATGCCGACGATTTGGACTTCATAGACGAAGAAAAGAAACCCCTTGACAAACTTCTCCCTATAGCTGCAAGCAAACTGAAAATTGAGAATCTCTTTATGAATGAATCCAAAACAGGGTTCACCCACATATACCTATCGACAAAGCATGAAGGCTCGCTGCTTTGCAGTACTGCTGATATTTCTGCACACTGCGTCATGAGGAACGTAGCTTTCCAGTCCTTCAAAATGGGTATTGACGTCACGAGCCTTCGACACAATTAAACGCTCAAAGATCCTAGATGTACTATGCCAGGCCAGTTGCGATAATGATGAGCTACGACTAGTGAGAGTACTACTTGCAGACACTAAGCTGAGAATACGACGCAAGTCATTGAACTCTGTAGAGTTTGAGACATCAATCAGCTCCCTACAGGGAGATGTTCTATCCCCTGTGCTCGTCACCTGTTACCTGGCTGCTGCATTGAAATCTGTGCGGGAAGACCGAACCCCCCCCCCCCCCCCCCGGTGTCAATACTGGGCATGCCACTAGAGATGGAATATGCCGACGATGTCTATCCCCTGTTCTTTTGACCTGTTACCACTGCTGCTGCATTGAAATGCGTACAGGCAAATTCAACAAGACCAACACACATACCCCCACAACCCCGACCCACCACCCCACCCCTGTGTCCATACCGTGTATGCCGCTAGAGATGGAATATGCCAACGATGTGGACTTCATAGATGATAGAAAGAAACCGCTCGACGAACTTCTCCAAATAGCTGCAAGCAAACAAAAAAAAGGATATCTTTATAAATGAATCCAAAACAGAGTTAACCTACATGTACCTATCTACAAAGCAGGAACCTAAAGAAAATGTCGATCCACCTTGTGGCTGCGAACTATGGAGGAAAAGTAAAACCCTTGACAAAATTGCTACGTTTATACAATGTAACCTGCGTATCCTTGATGCTGTATAACTGTAACAGCTGGGCTGCTCCAAAGCCAACTCTAGACAAACCTGATGCCTGCCACCGCAAACACCTATGCACCATCACTGGACACCGATGACCTGCCAGCATAATTTCCAACGATGCACTATGCAAGATGTGTAATACATGGCCGCTGTTCGTAAACGTCGCCCAGCAAAGATGGTCCATGTTTGGCCATGTGCTAAGGATGACAGAAGAACACCAGCGCAGAGCCTTGGAATTCGCCTTACTGAGAACCAGCAAATATAAGGTCAGGAGAGGATGTCATTGCATAAATCAGCATGCTACGAGGTGACCTCAAGAAAGCAGGACTCGTTAAACTCAAATCACGAATGGACCTGAGGAAGCGAAAGATTTTGACTGAGGACAAGATGTAATGGTAAAAAGCGTAAGACTGATTACAGCGGTAGAATGTTTCTACTATTACAGCCGCAGAATACAGCAAGCATACATCATACATTATAGAGGTTGAGTAAAACTTCTAATTTGAGTTTAATTTCACCTGCTTTTTCGATCTTCAGTGTCCAAATGGAGATGATTCACGCACATCTGAATGTGATACTTTTTCAGTATAGATATCCACTTGTAATACGCATGCAATCAATAATTTATTTTTTGGTTTGACCTGCTTACTAGTGATAACTATTGCAGAACAATGTATGTGCGCGCATGCATGTCCACAATTAATATTTATTAATACAGTCTGTGCAATTATTTTCTTTTAGACTTGGTTCTAAGTGAACCATCAGAAGGCGTGTCACGCTTCGTCTTGGAAGATGGACAGGGTAATCCGTGTCTTCTCGCCTCATTTAATCTAGAGTTCAGAATTAGCTACACAGCTTTCCAAGAGGTCAGTTAACGATATCCCTTTCATCACAGGAAGACACCTAAAATTCAGTACAAACAGATCCTTTGGCATTTAGGCAGATGGCCACCGACATGCTGTATTCTGAATTATTTGGCCATATCTCAAGTTCTAGTAAACATATTCATAACACGTTAGGGTCTAAATGTATGAGTTTGATGATGCAGTATCTGATAGAACAGTGACCCTGATTCTGGGAGGTCAAAGTCTGTCCCTACACCAGAGGTCAATGCAATTTTTGACCAATTTTAGGCAAAATTTACAATTTCAGTCATACTTATCTGGATGTAGATGTATATTCAGAATCTTAGTATTTTGATGTATCCTCATGGTGGTGGGCTATCTAATAATTCAGTGACATTGAACAGCTTACCTGTATGGTTCCATTGGAAATAAGACATAATGATATGTTACAGCTGAAATCCTAAATGTGCCTCTGAAACAATCATGGGACAGTAGTGCGTGTGCTTGCAATAAGTTTATTACACCTTACTTTTTTATGAACTTTTCTACATATATTTTCTTTATTAAGATTCGCCATACTGTCAGGATTGATGCGACCACAGACCCATCACATATTTTCGTTTCGCCCTCTTTGGAACCAATAAATCAACTAAATCTGATTACAATATGTTGGCATCAATGGGGGCAAAACAAAAATATGTGATGGGTCTGCGATCGCACCAAAGTTTCTTAACAGCCTTTACTGAACAATTCGGTTACTTTATCAGAAGGGGCAGACGGACATCCGCCCTATATCGGGAGGGACAGTGGGGGATAGCCATTCCTGACCCAAATCCAGATTCAACCCCCCACTTGAGAATTTTCTGGTTATGCCAATGACTTAAAATACCAACCGTACACATACATAGTGAATCTATTTATATTTAGGAGGATGAGGTGGTGAGAGGAGAAGGATGGGGAGGTGGAGGAGGAGGAGGTCCAGAAGGAGGTGGATGAGGAGGAAGTGGAGGAGATGGAAGAGGAGGAGCAGGAGAGGCTTTCCTTCCTTGTCCAATCCGATCAAAACCACCCCCGCCTCCATACCCCCCCCCCAATTATCCCTGAGCCTCAAATAGGCTTAATCCGGCTCTCTGGAATACGCTATAGGTTTTGATTAAAAAATTGATTTAACGTATTTCAGATTATTAAATTGAATCTCGTTTGCAACAAAAATAATATATGTCAGATAAGCGATATAGCTGTCAGGTTTTGTTGAATATCTTCATCTTCTACGTTGTTAGACTGGAAAATGTTGTTGTAAAGGGCAGCACCAGCTTCTAGTCAAATTGGTTTGACTTAGCATGTCTTACCTCATAACCATTTACCATATCTGCCTCGCTGGTTAAGCTTGCATTGTTGCAGGTAAATGATGGGCACAGATTGTTTAGGGCCTGGCGGAAAACAAACTGTTATTTTGCGGGGTTGCTGGAATCGGTTACATTTCTAAATTAAAAGTGGAGTTAATATTGAAAGTCCATCCATAAGTTCGGTGTTGGAAGTTGTAATCAAGGCACTGTTCAAATAACACGACAAAATAGTCTGGAATTTTTAAAAAGTTAAAAAATAATTTCCCATAATATTAAATTGCTTTTAGAAAATATCCATACTCACGAATCGGGACATGAGCAACAAAATAGTTTTTAGATATAGATATATAAATCAATATAAATGGTTTGGTTATCTGACTAATATAAATTATGAACATATATTTCAACCGTTGTTATTACGTTTTTTCATAGGATCGAATAAGAGTGAGCCATATCCGGATTGGTATAGATGATCAAGTGTCTGTGTCTGGCTCATGTCAGGATGCTAATGCTAGTGTCGCTATCATAAGTCTTCTCTGGATAAAACAAGCTATTAGCCTGACATTAGAATTCAACACAGAGGTAAGGGTTTCTTCAGCTGCCGACCCTTACAAGATAATACTGTTGAGGCGAGGTTGACACACTATAGACATGTAGACATTTTGATTTCAATTGTGGATTTCGCACCTATAAGGATTCGACTGTCGAACTATAATTAAACACGTCGACTATCTGCCAGTGGAATGCATGCTTTTCACACCATCTAGTCCGAACTCAGAAAATGGCGTCCTGGTAGCCAGTAAATGGAGAGATAATATCATGATATATGACGCCTATTCCGTCACATGCAGGCTGACGTCATAATCAAAATGCGTAATAAATGGCATATCTAGCTCCGTCATTGTCATTAAAAAGTCCATCAAGTGTACGAATTATATGTCTTTGATGGCTTGATTAACGTTTAAGAAAAATTCCGTTGAATATTTTGAAACTAATTTGACTGGGCGCTTATAGGCCGGGACAGCATCAAGGTAACTAGTTTCAGACTGACCGACCAAACAACCGATTGACTGACATGAGCTGGTAAAAACTCACAAATATCTGTTTGATGTAGTAGCTGGTCAGAAACTGACCTGTTAGAAGTCTGTTTGTTTCAATGGCATAGAGATTCGTAAGCAAATGAAGTTGTTGCTTTAAATCACCAAAACACTTCTCAAACTAAACAAAGTCTATTTCTTACATTTTGTAAGCTCACCTTGCCAGAATGGCAAAATGAGCTTATGCTGTGCCGATTGTGCATCGTCCGTCTATCCATCTGTCTGCCCATCAACTTTCTTAATGACTTCTCAAGAACCACTGGGCCAATTTCAATTATATTTAACAGGAAGCATCCTTAGGAAATAGAGATCAAAGTTTGTTCGATCGGCCAATTTTTCTGGTGGCCATCTTGGACTTTGGCTGATTTTTAGAAACCTCTAAAAAAAATCACCGAAAACGTTTGGTGGATCCATTTTCCCAAAAATTCTTAAAGTGAACCTGTGAAATTTTCAAGATATATTTGTAAATTGGGAATCATCATGTAGCCCTAGTCAGTCGAATTGATGCTCTGAACAGAGATAGAAACCATTGATGCTCTGAACAGAGATAGAAACGATTGATGCTCTGAACAGAGATAGAAACGACTGATGCTCTGAACAGAGATAGAAACGACTGATGCTCTGAACAGAGATAGAAACCATTGATGCTCTGAACAGAGATAGAAACCATTGATGCTCTGAACAGAGATAGAAACCATTGATGCTCTGAACAGAGATAGAAACGACTGATGCTCTGAACAGAGATAGAAACGACCGATGCTCTGAACAGAGATAGAAACCATTGATGCTCTGAACAGAGATAGAAACCATTGATGCTCTGAACATAGATAGAAACGACTGATGCTCTGAACAGAGATAGAAACGACCGATGCTCTGAACAGAGATAGAAACGACTGATGCTCTGAACAGAGATAGAAACGACTGATGCTCTGAACAGAGATAGAAACGACTGATGCTCTGAACAGAGATAGAAACCATTGATGCTCTGAACAGAGATAGAAACCATTGATGCTCTGAACAGAGATAGAAACGACTGATGCTCTGAACAGAGATAGAAACGACCGATGCTCTGAACAGAGATAGAAACCATTGATGCTCTGAACAGAGATAGAAACGACTGATGCTCTGAACAGAGATAGAAACGACTGATGCTCTGAACAGAGATAGAAACCATTGATGCTCTGAACAGAGATAGAAACCATTGATGCTCTGAACAGAGATAGAAACGACTGATGCTCTGAACAGAGATAGAAACGACTGATGCTCTGAACAGAGATAGAAACCATTGCTGCTCTGAACAGGGATAGAAACGACTGATGCTCTGAACAGAGATAGAAACGACTGATGCTCTGAACAGAGATAGAAACCATTGATGCTCTGAACAGAGATAGAAACCATTGATGCTCTGAACAGAGATAGAAACCATTGATGCTCTGAACAAAGATAGAAACCATTGATGCTCTGAACATAGATAGAAACCATTGATGCTCTGAACAGAGATAGAAACCATTGATGCTCTGAACAGAGATAGAAACCATTGATGCTCTGAACAGAGATAGAAACGACTGATGCTCTGAACAGAGATAGAAACCATTGATGCTCTGAACAGAGATAGAAACCATTGATGCTCTGAACAGAGATAGAAACCATTGATGCTCTGAACAGAGATAGAAACGACTGATGCTCTGAACAGAGATAGAAACGACTGATGCTGTGAACAGAGATAGAAACCATTGATGCTCTGAACAGAGATAGAAACGACTGATGCTCTGAACAGAGATCGAAACCATTGATGCTCTGAACAGAGATAGAAACCATTGCTGCTCTGAACAGGGATAGAAACGACTGATGCTCTGAACAGAGATAGAAACCATTGATGCTCTGAACAGAGATAGAAACCATTGATGCTCTGAACAGAGATAGAAACCATTGATGCTCTGAACAGAGATCGAAACCATTGATGCTCTGAACAGAGATAGAAACCATTGATGCTCTGAACAGGGATAGAAACCATTATCCGTATTCTGACTGCCATTTTCACAATGCAAACATGTCTCATCTTAGTGGATATTCGTATTGTATAGATAATGTAATGGATTAAGGGTACTATTGCACATCTATTTAAGTTTGCACTGAGTCTGAGTGACTGGTGTGATGGGTGTCTTGACAGATGCTATGTAACACTTAGAATGTATCTGGTAATGAAAGGCAATAAACTTGCCAGAAGTGAGTAGTCAGAGTGAGATGGCATATAAGAGCAAGATTTGCTGTTGGAGTTTAAGGTAGAGGTTTCGTCTGAATTGTCATCCCAGATAATGATAATGATGATTCTGGTGGTGTTGGGGCTGGGGACTATTATATAAGATATATCTGTTTCAAGTCAAAGCAATTTCTGCTTTCATCCCATGTGCAGGAGATCGCCTCTCCTTTAGCATTTTTTTAAACTTTAAATTCTGTGAGAGGACACCCCCCCCCCCCACTGCTACCGCCATCCCCCCCCCACCCCCTACTCCCACCCACCCCACCCCCACCATGTCCCCGTTCACAGGGCCAAACTGAGGTATGATCTGACTTGGCCATGTCGAAGGGTCCTGCACTGCAAAGTGATCTGACAGGTCTAATGAAAATAAAATGTTTCTTCCAGAATGCAGAAAATGTCTTCTGAGAATATTTAGTTTTCAAAAATTGTCCATGGGATAACCACCCCAACCCCACCCCATACTTGTTAGCTTTGAGTTATAGATCTTCATAATATGACGCTGTAATAGTGCATTTTAACCGTATGACTGGGCGACAAATATGTTTTTAACTACTGGGCTATTTTGAGATTTTGATAACGATTACTAAACACTGACATTTTTCTAAATATTCAATAAGTCATTTCCTACATTGTAAGCCATTCTGTGGAATATCATATAACGCCTATAATTCATGATTTTACACCGCAATTTAAACCAATCTGGCATTGCCCGCAAATGTGTTGGAACGTACCAGGCAGGTATGCGTGGTGTTCTGCCGGACCCACCACTGGCAGGTTCCACTGTCATTGGCAAAATCATAAACCAAAAACTAAAATTGGTAAAACATAATTTAACAGCCAACTAATGGTTGGCCTCAGCATTTCAAAATCCTTCTTCAGCTAACCTAGAGTACTGACCACACCAGCAAAAAAGTGTGTATCCCCGACCACACCATAGGACTATCAATATCATCTAGTGAAAGTTTTCCATTAAAATACACTTCCACACAATTCCATATGATTCAGTCTCACACACCCTACCAGTCCAGGCATGGCGAAATAGGTGGGGTGAGGGTTGTTGGTGATATGGCCCCACCCTTGTAAAAAGAATCAGCAGCTAAAATGTGCATATGCTGTGTCTTCGGAACTGAATCAACAATAATGTAACTGCTTGATACAGAATTGATAACTAAATAAATAGTATTTGCTAGAAATCGGCCTGAATGTATGCAGAATTTTGGTCACTGAAAAAATTGACTAAGTTATGTTAGAATATTGAGACCCACAGTGGATTAATACACATGATAGTGATAGTAACTTCAAGTAGATATTTAATATGAGAAAAGCCAGGATAATTGAATAATTTTACAGCCAAATGAAGGCCAATATTTACCCACAGGAATCTAGGAGATACCATCTCAGGTCCACCTGACCTACTTTTCGTGGTTCCCTGAGCATCATAGCAAATTCTTGTCTGGCCTTTAGTTTTAGGAGTCATTTGTATAGTAGGGTCTACTTATAGGCCATGACCTTTCCAGTTTAAATGACTATATTCCAGGTGAGCGACACAGGCCCCTTCTTTTCTCTTACTTTGCCTTCGGGAACTTAACACCTGTGAGCAATGGTGGTCCATAGGTTAATATTGCAAATGGCCAAAGCAAAAGTTAAATTCAAACAGCAAGAAATAAAATCATGTCAAAGGTTATTCATCCCGAGTTTCGTATTACAATTTTTTTAACTAATTGTTTCAGCAAAAAGACAAGGGCGGGACCTTCTGGTCCCTGAGTAGAGTGGGCTTAAACTATGACTCGAACATTTATCGACTGTTCCCCAGTGCCTACCAACGTAAGTATAACACTGGTCAGTGATAGTATAACCCTGGTCAGTGATAGTATAACGCTGGTCAGTGATAGTATAACACTGGTCAGTGATAGTATAACCCTGGTCAGTGATAGTATAACACTGGTCAGTGATAGTATAACACTTGTCAGTGATAGTATAACACTTGTCAGTGATAGTATAACACTGGTCAGTGATAGTATAACCCTAGTCAGTGATAGTATAACCCTGGTCAGTGATAGTATAACACTGGTCAGTGATAGTATAACACTGGTCAGTGATAGTATCACTGGTCAGTGATAGTATAACACTGGTCAGTGATAGTATAACACTGGTCAGTGATAGTATAACACTGGTCAGTGATAGTATAACCCTGGTCAGTGATAGTATAACCCTGGTCAATGATAGTATAACACTGGTCAGTGATAGTATAACACTGGTCAGTGATAGTATAACCCTGGTCAGTGATAGTATAACGCTGGTCAGTGATAGTATAACGCTGGTCAGTGATAGTATAACCCTGGTCAGTGATAGTATAACACTGGTCAGTGATAGTATAACACTTGTCAGTGATAGTATAACACTTGTCAGTGATAGTATAACACTGGTCAGTGATAGTATAACCCTAGTCAGTGATAGTATAACCCTGGTCAGTGATAGTATAACACTGGTCAGTGATAGTATAACACTGGTCAGTGATAGTATCACTGGTCAGTGATAGTATAACACTGGTCAGTGATAGTATAACACTGGTCAGTGATAGTATAACACTGGTCAGTGATAGTATAACCCTGGTCAGTGATAGTATAACCCTGGTCAATGATAGTATAACACTGGTCAGTGATAGTATAACACTGGTCAGTGATAGTATAACCCTGGTCAGTGATAGTATAACACTGGTCAGTGATAGTATAACACTGGTCAGTGATAGTATAACACTGGGCAGTGATAGTATAACACTGGGCAGTGATAGTATAACCCTGGTCAGTGATAGTATAACACTGGTCAGTGATAGTATAACACTGGTCAGTGATAGTATAACACTGGTCAGTGATAGTATAACACTGGTCAGTGATAGTATCACTGGTCAGTGATAGTATAACACTGGGCAGTGATAGTATAACACTGGGCAGTGATAGTATAACCCTGGTCAGTGATAGTATAACCCTGGTCAGTGATAGTATAACACTGGTCAGTGATAGTATAACCCTGGTCAGTGATAGTATAACCCTGGTCAGTGATAGTATAACACTTGTCAGTGATAGTATAACACTGGTCAGTAATAGTATAACCCTGGTCAGTGATAGTATAACCCTGGTCAGTGATAGTATAACCCTGGTCAGTGATAGTATAACACTGGTCAGTGATAGTATAACACTGGTCAGTGATAGTATAACCCTGGTCAGTGATAGTATAACACTGGTCAGTGATAGTATAACACTGGTCAGTGATAGTATCACTGGTCAGTGATAGTATAACACTGGTCAGTGATAGTATAACACTGGTCAGTGATAGTATAACCCTGGTCAGTGATAGTATAACCCTGGTCAGTGATAGTATAACCCTGGTCAATGATAGTATAACACTTGTCAGTGATAGTATAACACTGGTCAGTGATAGTATAACACTGGTCAGTGATAGTATAACACTGGTCAGTGATAGTATAACACTGGTCAGTGATAGTATAACACTGGTCAGTGATAGTATAACACTGGTCGGTGATAGTATCACTGGTCGGTGATAGTATAACACTGGTCAGTGATAGTATAACACTGGTCAGTGATAGTATAACACTGGTCAGTGATAGTATAACCCTGGTCAGTGATAGTATAACACTGGTCAGTGATAGTATAACACTGGTCAGTGATAGTATAACCCTTGTCAGTGATAGTATAAGTATAACCCTGGTCAGTGATAGTATAACCCTGGTCAGTGATAGTATAACACTTGGCAGTGATAGTATAACACTGGTCAGTGATAGTATAACACTGGTCAGTGATAGTATAACCCTGGTCAGTGATAGTATAACCCTGGTCAGTGATAGTATAACCCTGGTCAGTGATAGTATAACACTGGTCAGTGATAGTATAACACTGGTCAGTGATAGTATAACACTGGTCAGTGATAGTATCACTGGTCAGTGATAGTATAACACTGGTCAGTGATAGTATAACCCTGGTCAGTGATAGTATAACCCTGGTCAATGATAGTATAACACTTGTCAGTGATAGTATAACACTGGTCAGTGATAGTATAACACTGGTCAGTGATAGTATAACACTGATCAGTGATAGTATAACACTGGTCAGTGATAGTATAACACTGGTCAGTGATAGTATAACACTGGTCAGTGATAGTATAACACTGGTCAGTGATAGTATAACACTGGTCAGTGATAGTATAACACTGGTCAGTGATAGTATAACACTGGTCAGTGATAGTATAACACTGGTCAGTGATAGTATAACACTGGTCAGTGATAGTATCACTGGTCAGTGATAGTATAACACTGGTCAGTGATAGTATAACCCTGGTCAGTGATAGTATAACCCTGGTCAATGATAGTATAACACTTGTCAGTGATAGTATAACACTGGTCAGTGATAGTATAACACTGGTCAGTGATAGTATAACACTGATCAGTGATAGTATAACACTGGTCAGTGATAGTATAACACTGGTCAGTGATAGTATAACCCTGATCAGTGATAGTATAACCCTGGTCAGTGATAGTATAACACTGGTCAGTGATAGTATAACCCTGATCAGTGATAGTATAACCCTGGTCAGTGATAGTATAACACTGGTCAGTGATAGTATAACACTGGTCAGTGATAGTATAACCCTGGTCAGTGATAGTATAACACTGGTCAGTGATAGTATAACACTGGTCAGTGATAGTATCACTGGTCAGTGATAGTATAACACTGGTCAGTGATAGTATAACACTGGTCAGTGATAGTATAACCCTGGTCAGTGATAGTATAACCCTGGTCAATGATAGTATAACACTTGTCAGTGATAGTATAACACTGGTCAGTGATAGTATAACACTGGTCAGTGATAGTATAACACTGGTCAGTGATAGTATAACACTGGTCAGTGATAGTATAACACTGGTCGGTGATAGTATCACTGGTCGGTGATAGTATAACACTGGTCGGTGATAGTATAACACTGGTCAGTGATAGTATAACACTGGTCAGTGATAGTATAACCCTGGTCAGTGATAGTATAACACTGGTCAGTGATAGTATAACACTGGTCAGTGATAGTATAACCCTTGTCAGTGATAGTATAAGTATAACCCTGGTCAGTGATAGTATAACCCTGGTCAGTGATAGTATAACACTTGGCAGTGATAGTATAACACTGGTCAGTGATAGTATAACACTGGTCAGTGATAGTATAACCCTGGTCAGTGATAGTATAACCCTGGTCAGTGATAGTATAACCCTGGTCAGTGATAGTATAACACTGGTCAGTGATAGTATAACACTGGTCAGTGATAGTATAACACTGGTCAGTGATAGTATCACTGGTCAGTGATAGTATAACACTGGTCAGTGATAGTATAACACTGGTCAGTGATAGTATAACCCTGGTCAGTGATAGTATAACCCTGGTCAATGATAGTATAACACTTGTCAGTGATAGTATAACACTGGTCAGTGATAGTATAACACTGGTCAGTGATAGTATAACACTGATCAGTGATAGTATAACACTGGTCAGTGATAGTATAACACTGGTCAGTGATAGTATAACACTGGTCAGTGATAGTATAACACTGGTCAGTGATAGTATAACACTGGTCAGTGATAGTATAACACTGGTCAGTGATAGTATAACACTGGTCAGTGATAGTATAACACTGGTCAGTGATAGTATAACACTGGTCAGTGATAGTATAACACTGGTCAGTGATAGTATAATGGTCAGTGATAGTATAACACTGGTCAGTGATAGTATAACAAGAACAACAACTCTTTTAATAGAGTACCATTTGTTAACTTTTCTATATAGGCCGATAGAATAGATCATTCAATGTTCATAGCCATATTATTTTAACAGAGATGGATTAACTTGTACTACTGCCGACAAGTGTTAACATCCTGTATGATCAGCTAGTATAGCTGATACAGAATGTTACCACTGTCGGCAGTACTATTATAGCTGATACAGAATGTTAACACTTGTCAGCAGTACTATTATAGCTGATACAGAATGTTAACACTTGTCAGCAGTACTATTATAGCTGATACAGAATGTTACCACTGTCGGCAGTACTATTATAGCTGATACAGAATGTTAACCCTTGTCAGCAGTACTATTATAGCTGATACAGAATGTTAACACTTGTCGGCAGTACTATTATAGCTGATACAGAATGTTAACACTTGTCGGCAGTACTATTATAGCTGATACAGAATGTTAACACTTGTCAGCAGTACTATTATAGCTGATACAGAATGTTAACACATGTCGCCAGTACTATTATAGCTGATACAGAATGTTAACACTTGTCAGCAGTACTATTATAGCTGATACAGAATGTTAACACTTGTCAGCAGTACTATTATAGCTGATACAGAATGTTACCACTGTCGGCAGTACTATTATAGCTGATACAGAATGTTAACACTTGTCGGCAGAACTATTATAGCTGATACAGAATGTTAACACTTGTCGGCAGTACTATTATAGCTGATACAGAATGTTAACACTTGTCGCCAGTAATATTATAGCTGATACAGAATGTTAACACTTGTCTGCAGTACTATTATAGCTGATGCAGAATGTTACCACTGTCGGCAATACTATTATAGCTGATACAGAATGTTAACACTTGTCGGCAGTACTATTATAGCTGATACAGAATGTTAACACTTGTCAGCAGTACTATTATAGCTGATAGAGAATGTTAACACTTGTCAGCAGTACTATTATAGCTGATACAGAATGTTAACACTTGTCAGCAGTACTATTATAGCTGATACAGAATGTTAACACTTGTCGCCAGTACTATTATAGCTGATACAGAATGTTAACACTTGTCAGCAGTACTATTATAGCTGATACAGAATGTTAACACTGTCGGCAGTACTATTATAGCTGATACAGAATGTTAACACTTGTCAGCAGTACTATTATAGCTGATACAGAATGTTAACACTTGTCAGCAGTACTATTATAGCTGATACAGAATGTTAACACTTGTCAGCAGTACTATTATAGCTGATACAGAATGTTAACACTTGTCAGCAGTACTATTATAGCTGATATAGAATGTTAACACTTGTCGCCAGTACTATTATAGCTGATACAGAATGTTAACACTTGTCAGCAGTACTATTAAAGCTGATACAGAATGTTAACACTTGTCGGCAGTAATATTAAAGCTGATACAGAATGTTAACACCTGTCAGCAGTATTATAGCGGATACAGAATGTTAACACTTGTCAGCAGTACTATACACCTAAAAAATAGTAATTTCCCCTCTAAATATGGGCTAATATTTTCCAAGATAAAGGTATGATTTTAATTCAATTTCTCACAGGTCATTAGTTTGGCTATAACATCAATCAGTGAAAATTATCCCATCTGTATTTTTATGCATGAATGCGCATGCGCTAAATGCAAATTTGACCCATTTCAAAAATTCTTAAAACGGAACTAAGAATACAAATTGTATCCAGTACCAAGAAAATCATAACAGATAGAGAGAAAAAAGCTACTTTTATCCAATAACATCAATAATTCATTTCATAAAAGATAAAGCACAAAACATTTCATTCAGAATTCCATCAAATCATAACAATTAATCATTTCAAACGGACAGTAAATCACAGATTTAACAGAGTTAATAACGTGTGTATCCGCCATTCCACTGAATCACGTTGCGGCACCGATTTCTCATAGAGTTGATGAGGTGGGTGACCTGATGTTGTGGTAGAGCCATCCACTCCTCCTGTAACAACTGATACATGTCACCAAGAACGATGTCGTCGGTCACTCTATGATAAAATGCTCGCTCCCGCAAATGCTCAATGGGGTTAAGGTCTGGTGAGATGGATGGCCACACAGTTCTCTCAATACTATGATGATTTAAAAAAAACCGTTAACAGCTCTTCATTGTCATACATAAAGATGAATCCATCGCTGATGGCTCCATCATATGGTAGGACATGTGGTTCCAAGACCTCCGCAACATAGCGATTGGCATTAAGGTTACTCTCGATCGGAACCAAATTGGTCTTTCCTCCTGCACTAATGCCAGCCCACACCTGCCTCCTCCAAATGCTGTCACCGGTTGTACACAACACTCCGAAAACCACGGCGATGCCATACACGTCTCCTTCCATCAACATGACAGAGACAGACGCGCACCTCATCACTAAACAATACGTTAGCCCATTGCTGTCTTCTCCACTGTTCATGTTCCTGTGCCCAATTAATACGCGTTTCCCGTGGCGCAATAGCAGGGCGGATCTCTTGACCTGACGACAGGCACGCAATCCAGCTCTATGAAGGCGATTTCTAACAGTTTGGTCACTGACCCTCCTGGCTCTGGCTCCAGCAGCTGCGTGCAGCTGATCTCTTATCTCCCTCGCTGTGAATCGCCTTCTTCACAGTGTAGGTTGGTGATGAGACGATCTTGAGCTGGTGTTGTTACTGTCGGCCTGCCACTTCTTCGTCGATCCTGCACCTCACCAGTCTGCTGGAATTTATCCCGCTGTTTTTCGGATGGCATTTGGACTAACGCCAATTCTACGGGCCAACTGTTTCACTGGAAAATTAGCCTCTAAAAGACCAATGGCAATTGCCCTATTCAGGTACGTTAACTGTGGCATTCTTAAATCACAAAACTATGCATACACTAGCATTTGCCTTTACACAACGTTAGTGCCAGAACGACTGATACTCCTCCAAATATACAGCAATAACTGTACCATTGCAGAATGTGATGGAAATTATATAGCCAATTCACCTTTCCATTTTTAGCTATGCCACGCCCATCACTAGCTAAGATCCACCCACACCTCGCCGTGTTGGGATTGACCGATCCCCAAATGCCCTAGCTATCAATTTCCTGACATAGCGAAGCTGTTGAATATTTTGTAACTAATTTCACTGGGTGCTGTTGCTGCCTATGGCAGCAACAGCGCCCTGTCAAATTAGTTTTAAAATATTCAACAGAATATTTATTAAATATACACCTGTGCAAAAGTTAAGCACCAGCAAAAACAATAGAATGTAGAAACATGATGGTACAATTAGGCTGCCATACTTTTTGTCCCTGCGTTAGCTGACATAATTCCAAGTACGAAATGCACATGCATGCATGACTTCACGCCGCTTGATGTTCGTGCGTGGCGGGAAACACCACACATGTTCAGTTATGTAAAAGTCCAGTTTGAGGTGTAGAACATTACATACAGATTTAGGCGACAAGATTAGGAATTTTGTGTTCCATGACCGTGGTTTATTTGTACAGAGAGAATTAGCTCTTGATTGTGAACCGCTATGGCAAGACGAAGGTTAAGTGATCGTGTGAAATGTCAAATCATAGGCATGCATACCACTGGTATGTCATGCAGAGAGATTGGCAGTCAGCTGAACATTAACCATACTGTAATCAGTCGTTTGATTGCAAAACATGGGCAAACTAACGAGGTGAAGGACAGGCCTAGATCTGGAAGACCGAAGAAGACTACTGCCCGTGATGATCGAGCCCTAGTACGCCTTGTTAGGAGATCTCCATTCACCAACAGCAGAGTGCTCAGCCAGCAATGGGAAACGCGCAATAGAGTGTCAATGTCTACCGTCAAAAGGAGACTGTTTGCTGCTGGCATGAAAGCTAGGAGACCTGTCAGACGTCCTCTCCTCACTGCACACCACAAAGAGGAGCGTCTGAGGTGGTGAAACGAAAGAAGACACTGGAACATGAGATCCTGGAGACGGGTACACTGGTCCGATGAAAGTCGGTTCCTGCTTCATGCCACAGATGGTCGAACTCGTGTATGGAGGTCCAGATGCACGGCGTACGACCAACGTAACATCATGGAAGAAGTTCCATTTGGTGGAGGTTCCGTTATGATATGGGGGTGCATCTCATTTGATTGTAAGCTGGATCTGTTGACTGTACCTGGAACACTAAATGGACAAAGATATCAAGATTCAATACTGGATAGAGTTGTGGCCCCTCATTTTGTAAATCATGCACCTGGAACCCACCCTATATTCATGGATGACAACGCCCGACCACATCGTGCTAGAGCTGTGCATGAATACCTCCGCCAGAATGCCATCGAAACCATACCATGGCCAGCAAGGAGCCCTGACATGAACCCTATTGAGCATATCTGGGACATTCTGGGAAACATGGTGAGAAGGAGGGATCCTCCTGTGCAGAACCTACAGGAATTAACAGATGCACTCCATCTTGAATGGCAACGAATACCACAATGGCGTATCAGTCGGTTGGTGACCAGCATGAGACGTCGTGTCCAGGCCGTCCTCCAGGCACAAGGTGGATATACCCGGTATTAATAATGACAGTCTCAAACTCGTGCACAGATGTTAAACTTCGTTTTCAGACACCATTAATGACAATCTAGCCACGTGTGTCAACTGTAGGGCAATAGTTGTCAGGTGTGTCAACGTAACCATATTCAGGCCTCGTTTTCAAGTTCCAACAAAAACATACAGTGTTTCCCCACCATCATAATCAGCATTCCTCTAGTTGCATTATTACCTCTTGCACTAAGATGGATGGGTACATAAATGTTTATGCTATTGCTTTCTTCATAGCACATGAATATACCCTCGCATGTGCGTAAAAATAGGGTGGTGCTTAACTTTTGCACAGGTGTATAGTAAAAGCAAACAATTTGTACAACAATGAATAGACCGTCTTCAAATATGCATTCGTGACATACTTATCGACGTCATTCATGACGTCATTCATTATGATGTCATTCTACACATCACGCAGTTCATTATGATGTCATATGATGGGTGGGTACTCTGGAAAGGTGAATTGTCAAAAGCAACACAAGCTAACAGACAGAGTGCCGCAGAGCTTTGGCTTATTCTTCAGACAGACAAATCCAGACAAATGGGCATGTGTCTTCCTGTCCATCATCCGATTATGCCGATGGATGAATCACATCTGTCACTCAGGTATATGATGTCATAATCAAGTACATCACATGTAGGCTGACATTACAGTCAAAATTCCTAATCAATGACGTATCTAGCTCCATCATTAACATTTAAACGCATGTCAAGTGTACAAATTGTATGTCTTTGATGGACTTAGTATTTAAGAAGCATTCTGTTGAATATTTTGAAACTAATTTGACTGGGCACTGTTGCTGCCATAAGCAGCAAACTCCACCCAGTCAAATTAGTTTCAAAATATTCAACAAATTACCTGTAGTCAACTTGAAAATGTAATCCCGAGAATTCAGAGTTCAAAGCATATAAATCTATCCCAACACAGGCAAAACGTGGGTGGAGCATGGCTAAAAATGGGCAGGCATAGCTAGAAATGGTTCTCTCTATTGCTAGACAGATAAATGAAGAGATATGATGGATGTGTGACATGTAAATGTACATTTCTCTTTCTTTAGCTGCTGAACGACATGCTATATCACAGCATCTGCACCTATACAGCACACCAGTAGGGTTCAGCTATCGGTGTAACACGGGCGATGATATAAACCTGAAAGAGTACAGTGACCTCCATCACAAGGTCATCCTGCAAAATCTCCAGTTACAACCCGCTGGTATACAGGGATCAGATCAGTTCAGCAGAGGTAACACTCATCTTCTACATGGTTCTTATAACTCTTGGAGATGTTTTAAGATATAGCATCGCCACAAGTGCCCAATCTCCTTCTTATCAATGACACGGGTAACAAGAGGAACCATTTCTAGCTTTGCCCAGCCCTTTACTAGTTAAGCTCCGCCCACATTTTAAAACTTTAAAAGCTGAATACCTAGTATCTAAATTCTAAGGTAATGATGCAGGCAAGCTGTTGAACTTTGAAACAGATTTGGTTGGACAGCCTATGGCAGAAACAACTCCTAGTCAAATTATTTTCTGAATGTTCAACAGAATGTTTTATTAAATTGTAAATTAAACAAAGACATACAATGCACATAAACGTGACACCTTTTCATTTTCGTGACAGAGCTGTACATCATTTTTTCGACTGTAATGTCAGCTAACTAGCGACATATTTGATTATGACAAATCGGATAAATCGGATCCATATAAAGGAATGGCAGGTGTTATCTAATACATAACAGTGAGATGATCAAGAATGAAAACAGATTTTCTACGTATAGACCTTTGATTACGGAGATTTAAGATTTTCACATATAATAATATAACATAAAATAAATTTGCCAGAGTTATTGTCCCTCGGTCCATGCGTCTATATCGAGTTCTACTGGATGGATTTTCACCAATCTTGGGTGGAACGTTGACCTAGGTGTACGAATATGCACATAGGGAGGTCAACGGGTCAAAGACCAGAGAACTGCTGATCCAAAGTTAAGAGCATAGCATTTCCAAGATGAAAACTCTGACAGAATTTTCATGGAATTTAGGCGTGAGGTTAATCTTTTACAGTCTTAGTATACAATGAAATATATTGATTTTCTGTTAAAAATGTGTCATGGTGACATAAATAAAGATGACACCTCAATTGATGAATCCAATCTGTCACTCAATTATATAGCACAATCAATTACATCACATGTAGGCCGACGTCACAATCATAATTGACAAAAATACGCTGTCATGAACTTGGAATACTCTGTTAGTTGTAGAAATTGTGTGTCTTTACTATTTAATTAACATTCTATTCAATATTTTTGAAACTAATTTGACTGGGCACTGTTGCTGCCATAAGTTTCAAAATACTCAACAGCAACGAACAGCTCACACCTGTGTAGCTACCTTGAAAATGAGATTTTCAGAAGTCAGGGCTCAAAGTATATAAATCACCCACAACACGTTTAACGCTGGGCAGAAGCTTATCTAGAAATTGATGGGGCTTAGCTAAAAGTGGATACATCCATTAAATGTCCAAAGATACCTACTGACTTAAGCATCAAAAGCTTAAAGGTCATGATGGCCTATATTTCTACGGATGAGATGGCATATATTTCAGCATATGTTTCTGTGGATGAGATGGCATATATTTCAGCATATGTTTCTGTGGATGAGATGGCATATATTTCAGCATATGTTTCTGTGGATGAGACGGCATATATTTCAGCATATGTTTCTGTGGATGAGACGGCATATATTTCAGCATATGTTTCTGTGGATGAGATGGCATATATTTCAGCATATGTTTCTGTGGATGAGATGGCATATATACACCTGTGCAAAAGTTAAGCACCACCCTATTTTTACGCACATGCGAGGGTATATTCATGTGCTATGAAGAAAGCAATAGCATAAACATTTATGTACCCATCCATCTTAGTGCAAGAGGTAATAATGCAACTAGAGGAATGCTGATTATGATGGTGGGGAAACACTATGTTTTTGTTTGAACTTGAAAACGAGGCCTGAATATGGTTACGTTGACACAACTGACAACTATTGCCCTACAGTTGACACACCTGGCTAGATTGTCATTAATGGTGTCTGAAAACGAAGTTTAACATCTGTGCACGAGTTTGAGACTGTCATTATTAATACCGGGTATATCCACCTTGTGCCTGGATGACGGCCTGGATACGACGTCTCATGCTGGTCACCAACCGACTGATACGCCATTGTGGTATTTGTTGCCATTCAAGATGGAGTGCGTCTGTTAATTCCTGTAGGTTCTGCACAGGAGGATCCCTCCTTCTCACCATGTTTCCCAGAATGTCCCAGATATGCTCAATAGGGTTCATGTCAGGGCTCCTTGCTGGCCATGGTAGGGTTTCGATGGCATTCTGGCGGAGGTATTCATGCACAGCTCTAGCACGATGTGGTCGGGCGTTGTCATCCATGAATATAGGGTGGGTTCCAGGTGCATGATTTACAAAATGAGGGACCACAACTCTATCCAGTATGGAATCTTGATATCTTTGTCCATTTAGTGTTCCAGGTACAGTCAACAGATCCAGCTTACAATCAAATGAGATGCACCCCCATATCATAACGGAACCTCCACCAAATGGAACTTCTTCCATGATGTTACGTTGGTTGTACGCTGTGCGTCTGGACCTCCATACACGAGTTCGACCATCTGTGGCATGAAGCAGGAACCGACTTTCATTGGACCAGTGTACCCATCTCCAGGATCTCATGTTCCAGTGTCTTCTTTCGTTGCACCACCTCAGACGCTCCTCTTTGTGGTGTGCAGTGAGGAGAGGACGTCTGACAGGTCTCCTAGCTTTCATGCCAGCAGCATACAGTCTCCTTTTGACGGTAGACATTGACACTCTATTGCGCGTTTCCCATTGCTGGCTGAGCACTCTGCTGTTGGTGAATGGAGATCTAACAAGGCGTACTAGGGCTCGATCATCACGGGCAGTAGTCTTCTTCGGTCTTCCAGATCTAGGCCTGTCGTTCACCTCGTTAGTTTGCCCATGTTTTGCAATCAAACGACTGATTACAGTATGGTTAATGTTCAGCTGTCTGCCAATCTCTCTGCATGACATACCAGTGGTATGCATGCCTATGATTTGCCATTTCACACGATGACTTAACCTTCGTCTTGCCATACCGGTTCACAATCAAGAGCTAATTCTCTCTGTACAAATAAACCACGGTCATGAACACAAAATTCCTAATCTTGTCGCCTAAATCTGTATGTAATGTTCTACACCTCAAACTGGACTTTTACATAACTGAACACGTGTGCTGTTTCCCGCCACGCACGGACATCAAACGGCGTGAAGTCATGCATGCATGTGCATTTCGTACTTGGAATTATGTCAGCTAACGCGGGGACAAAAAGTATGGCAGCCTAGTTGTACCATCATGTTTCTACGTTCTATTGTTTTTGCTGGTGCTTAACTTTTGCACAGGTGTATATTTCAGCATATGTTTCTGTGGATGAGACGGCATATATTTCAGCATATGTTTCTGTGGATGAGACGGCATATATTTCAGCATATGTTTCTGTGGATGAGATGGCATATATTTCAGAATATGTTTCTGTGGATGAGATGGCATATATTTCATCATATGTTTCTGTGGATGAGATGGCATATATTTCATCATATGTTTCTGTGGATGAGATGGCATATATTTCAGCATATGTTTCTGTGGATGAGATGGTATATATTTCAGCATATGTTTCTGTGGATGAGATGGCATATATTTCAGCATATGTTTCTGCGGATGAGACGGCATATATCTCATCATATGTTTCTGCGGATGAGATGGCATATATTTCAGCATATGTTTCTGTGGATGAGACGGCATATATTTCAGCATATGTTTCTGTGGATGAGATGGCATATATTTCAGCATATGTTTCTGCGGATGAGATGGCATATATCTCATCATATGTTTCTGCGGATGAGATGGCATATATTTCAGAATATGTTTCTGCGGATGAGATGGCATATATTTCAGAATATGTTTCTGTGGATGAGACGGCATATATTTCATCATATGTTTCTGCGGATGAGATGGCATATATTTCATCATATGTTTCTGCGGATGAGACGGCATATATTTCATCATATGTTTCTGTGGATGAGATGGCATATATTTCATCATATGTTTCTGTGGATAAGATGGCATATATTTCATCATATGTTTCTGTGGATGAGACGGCATATATTTCATCATATGTTTCTGTGGATGAGATGGCATATATTTCATCATATGTTTCTGTGGATGAGATGGCATATATTTCATCATATGTTTCTGTGGATGAGATGGCATATATTTCAGCATATGTTTCTGTGGATGAGATGGCATATATTTCATCATATGTTTCTGTGGATGAGATGGCATATATTTCATCATATGTTTCTGTGGATGAGATGGCATATATTTCATCATATGTTTCTGTGGATGAGATGGCATATATTTCATCATATGTTTCTGTGGATGAGACGGCATATATTTCATCATACGTTTCTGTGGATGAGACGGCATATATTTCAGCATATGTTTCTGTGGATGAGATGGCATATATTTCATCATATGTTTCTGTGGATGAGATGGCATATATTTCAGAATATGTTTCTGCGGATGAGATGGCATATATTTCAGCATATGTTTCTGTGGATGAGATGGCATATATTTCAGAATATGTTTCTGTGGATGAGATGGCATATATTTCAGAATATGTTTCTGCGGATGAGATGGCATATATTTCATCATATGTTTCTGTGGATGAGATGGCATATATTTCATCATATGTTTCTGTGGATGAGATGGCATATATTTCAGCATATGTTTCTGCGGATGAGACGGCATATATCTCATCATATGTTTCTGCGGATGAGATGGCATATATTTCAGCATATGTTTCTGTGGATGAGATGGCATATATTTCAGCATATGTTTCTGTGGATGAGATGGCATATATTTCAGCATATGTTTCTGCGGATGAGATGGCATATATCTCATCATATGTTTCTGCGGATGAGATGGCATATATTTCATCATATGTTTCTGCGGATGAGATGGCATATATTTCATCATATGTTTCTGTGGATGAGACGGCATATATTTCATCATATGTTTCTGCGGATGAGACGGCATATATTTCATCATATGTTTCTGTGGATGAGATGGCATATATTTCATCATATGTTTCTGTGGATAAGATGGCATATATTTCATCATATGTTTCTGTGGATGAGACGTCATATATTTCATCATATGTTTCTGTGGATGAGATGGCATATATTTCATCATATGTTTCTGTGGATGAGATGGCATATATTTCATCATATGTTTCTGTGGATGAGATGGCATATATTTCAGCATATGTTTCTGTGGATGAGATGGCATATATTTCATCATATGTTTCTGCGGATGAGATGGCATATATTTCATCATATGTTTCTGTGGATGAGATGGCATATATTTCATCATATGTTTCTGTGGATGAGATGGCATATATTTCATCATATGTTTCTGTGGATGAGACGGCATATATTTCATCATACGTTTCTGCGGATGAGACGGCATATATTTCAGCATATGTTTCTGTGGATGAGATGGCATATATTTCAGAATATGTTTCTGTGGATGAGATGGCATATATTTCAGAATATGTTTCTGCGGATGAGATGGCATATATTTCAGCATATGTTTCTGTGGATGAGATGGCATATATTTCATCATATGTTTCTGTGGATGAGATGGCATATATTTCAGAATATGTTTCTGCGGATGAGATGGCATATATTTCATCATATGTTTCTGTGAATGAGACGGCATATATTTCATCATATGTTTCTGTGGATGAGACGGCATATATTTCATCATATGTTTCTGTGGATGAGATGGCATATATTTCATCATATGTTTCTGTGGATGAGACGGCATATATTTCATCATATGTTTCTGTGGATGAGATGGCATATATTTCATCATATGTTTCTGTGGATGAGATGGCATATATTTCATCATATGTTTCTGTGGATGAGATGGCATATATTTCATCATATGTTTCTGTGGATGAGATGGCATATATTTCATCATGTTTCTGCGGATGAGATGGCATATATTTCAGAATATGTTTCTGTGGATGAGATGGCATATATTTCATCATATGTTTCTGCGGATGAGATGGCATATATTTCAGCATATGTTTCTGCGGATGAGATGGCATATATCTCATCATATGTTTCTGCGGATGAGATGGCATATATCTCATCATATGTTTCTGCGGATGAGATGGCATATATTTCAGAATATGTTTCTGCGGATGAGATGGCATATATTTCAGAATATGTTTCTGTGGATGAGACGGCATATATTTCATCATATGTTTCTGTGGATGAGACGGCATATATTTCATCATATGTTTCTGTGGATGAGATGGCATATATTTCATCATATGTTTCTGTGGATGAGATGGCATATATTTCATCATATGTTTCTGTGGATGAGATGGCATATATTTCATCATATGTTTCTGTGGATGAGACGGCATATATTTCATCATATGTTTCTGTGGATGAGATGGCATATATTTCAGAATATGTTTCTGTGGATGAGATGGCATATATTTCAGAATATGTTTCTGTGGATGAGATGGCATATATTTCATCATATGTTTCTGCGGATGAGATGGCATATATTTCAGCATATGTTTCTGCGGATGAGATGGCATATATTTCATCATATGTTTCTGTGGATGAGATGGCATATATTTCATCATATGTTTCTGCGGATGAGACGGCATATATTTCA
This sequence comes from Chaetoderma sp. LZ-2023a, assembly GCA_034401795.1. NCBI lineage: Eukaryota > Metazoa > Mollusca > Caudofoveata > Chaetodermatida > Chaetodermatidae > Chaetoderma > Chaetoderma sp. LZ-2023a. Next base: position 4,318,236 of record CM067373.1, on the reverse strand, counting down.
TCATATGTTTCTGTGGATGAGATGGCATATATTTCATCATATGTTTCTGTGGATAAGATGGCATATATTTCATCATATATTTCTGTGGATGAGACGGCATATATTTCATCATATGTTTCTGTGGATGAGATGGCATATATTTCATCATATGTTTCTGTGGATAAGATGGCATATATTTCATCATATATTTCTGTGGATGAGACGGCATATATTTCATCATATGTTTCTGTGGATGAGATGGCATATATTTCATCATATGTTTCTGCGGATGAGATGGCATATATCTCATCATATGTTTCTGTGGATGAGATGGCATATATTTCATCATATGTTTCTGTGGATGAGATGGCATATATTTCATCATATGTTTCTGTGGATGAGACGGCATATATTTCATCATATGTTTCTGCGGATGAGACGGCATATATTTCATCATATGTTTCTGTGGATGAGATGGCATATATTTCATCATATGTTTCTGTGGATAAGATGGCATATATTTCATCATATGTTTCTGTGGATGAGACGTCATATATTTCATCATATGTTTCTGTGGATGAGATGGCATATATTTCATCATATGTTTCTGTGGATGAGATGGCATATATTTCATCATATGTTTCTGTGGATGAGATGGCATATATTTCAGCATATGTTTCTGTGGATGAGATGGCATATATTTCATCATATGTTTCTGCGGATGAGATGGCATATATTTCATCATATGTTTCTGTGGATGAGATGGCATATATTTCATCATATGTTTCTGTGGATGAGATGGCATATATTTCATCATACGTTTCTGCGGATGAGACGGCATATATTTCAGCATATGTTTCTGTGGATGAGATGGCATATATTTCAGAATATGTTTCTGTGGATGAGATGGCATATATTTCAGAATATGTTTCTGCGGATGAGATGGCATATATTTCAGCATATGTTTCTGTGGATGAGATGGCATATATTTCAGAATATGTTTCTGTGGATGAGATGGCATATATTTCAGAATATGTTTCTGCGGATGAGATGGCATATATTTCATCATATGTTTCTGCGGATGAGATGGCATATATTTCATCATATGTTTCTGTGAATGAGACGGCATATATTTCATCATATGTTTCTGTGGATGAGACGGCATATATTTCATCATATGTTTCTGTGGATGAGATGGCATATATTTCATCATATGTTTCTGTGGATGAGACGGCATATATTTCATCATATGTTTCTGTGGATGAGATGGCATATATTTCATCATATGTTTCTGTGGATGAGATGGCATATATTTCATCATATGTTTCTGTGGATGAGATGGCATATATTTCATCATATGTTTCTGTGGATGAGATGGCATATATTTCATCATGTTTCTGCGGATGAGATGGCATATATTTCAGAATATGTTTCTGTGGATGAGATGGCATATATTTCATCATATGTTTCTGCGGATGAGATGGCATATATTTCAGCATATGTTTCTGCGGATGAGATGGCATATATCTCATCATATGTTTCTGCGGATGAGATGGCATATATCTCATCATATGTTTCTGCGGATGAGATGGCATATATTTCAGAATATGTTTCTGCGGATGAGATGGCATATATTTCAGAATATGTTTCTGTGGATGAGACGGCATATATTTCATCATATGTTTCTGTGGATGAGACGGCATATATTTCATCATATGTTTCTGTGGATGAGATGGCATATATTTCATCATATGTTTCTGTGGATGAGATGGCATATATTTCATCATATGTTTCTGTGGATGAGATGGCATATATTTCATCATATGTTTCTGTGGATGAGACGGCATATATTTCATCATATGTTTCTGTGGATGAGATGGCATATATTTCATCATATGTTTCTGTGGATGAGATGGCATATATTTCATCATATGTTTCTGTGGATGAGATGGCATATATTTCAGCATATGTTTCTGTGGATGAGATGGCATATATTTCATCATATGTTTCTGTGGATGAGATGGCATATATTTCATCATATGTTTCTGTGGATGAGATGGCATATATTTCATCATATGTTTCTGTGGATGAGATGGCATATATTTCATCATATGTTTCTGCGGATGAGATGGCATATATTTCATCATATGTTTCTGTGGATGAGATGGCATATATTTCATCATATGTTTCTGTGGATGAGATGGCATATATTTCATCATATGTTTCTGCGGATGAGATGGCATATATTTCATCATATGTTTCTGCGGATGAGATGGCATATATTTCATCATATGTTTCTGTGGATGAGACGGCATATATTTCATCATATGTTTCTGTGGATGAGATGGCATATATTTCATCATATGTTTCTGTGGATGAGATGGCATATATTTCATCATATGTTTCTGTGGATGAGACGGCATATATTTCATCATATGTTTCTGTGGATGAGATGGCATATATTTCATCATATGTTTCTGTGGATGAGATGGCATATATTTCATCATATGTTTCTGTGGATGAGATGGCATATATTTCATCATATGTTTCTGTGGATGAGATGGCATATATTTCATCATATGTTTCTGCGGATGAGATGGCATATATTTCAGAATATGTTTCTGTGGATGAGATGGCATATATTTCATCATATGTTTCTGCGGATGAGATGGCATATATTTCAGCATATGTTTCTGCGGATGAGATGGCATATATTTCATCATATGTTTCTGCGGATGAGATGGCATATATTTCAGCATATGTTTCTGCGGATGAGATGGCATATATTTCATCATATGTTTCTGCGGATGAGATGGCATATATTTCATCATATGTTTCTGTGGATGAGACGGCATATATTTCATCATATGTTTCTGTGGATGAGATGGCATATATTTCATCATATGTTTCTGTGGATGAGATGGCATATATTTCATCATATGTTTCTGTGGATGAGATGGCATATATTTCATCATATGTTTCTGTGGATGAGATGGCATATATTTCATCATATGTTTCTGTGGATGAGACGGCATATATTTCATCATACGTTTCTGCGGATGAGACGGCATATATTTCAGCATATGTTTCTGTGGATGAGATGGCATATATTTCATCATATGTTTCTGTGGATGAGATGGCATATATCTCATCATATGTTTCTGTGGATGAGATGGCATATATCTCATCATATGTTTCTGCGGATGAGATGGCATATATTTCATCATATGTTTCTGCGGATGAGATGGCATATATTTCATCATATGTTTCTGTGGATGAGACGGCATATATTTCATCATATGTTTCTGCGGATGAGACGGCATATATTTCATCATATGTTTCTGTGGATGAGATGGCATATATTTCATCATATGTTTCTGTGGATAAGATGGCATTTATTTCATCATATGTTTCTGTGGATGAGATGGCATATATTTCATCATATGTTTCTGTGGATGAGATGGCATATATTTCATCATATGTTTCTGTGGATGAGATGGCATATATTTCAGCATATGTTTCTGTGGATGAGATGGCATATATTTCATCATATGTTTCTGCGGATGAGATGGCATATATTTCATCATATGTTTCTGTGGATGAGATGGCATATATTTCATCATATGTTTCTGTGGATGAGATGGCATATATTTCATCATATGTTTCTGTGGATGAGACGGCATATATTTCATCATACGTTTCTGCGGATGAGACGGCATATATTTCAGCATATGTTTCTGTGGATGAGATGGCATATATTTCAGAATATGTTTCTGTGGATGAGATGGCATATATTTCAGAATATGTTTCTGCGGATGAGATGGCATATATTTCAGCATATGTTTCTGTGGATGAGATGGCATATATTTCAGAATATGTTTCTGTGGATGAGATGGCATATATTTCAGAATATGTTTCTGCGGATGAGATGGCATATATTTCATCATATGTTTCTGCGGATGAGATGGCATATATTTCATCATATGTTTCTGTGAATGAGACGGCATATATTTCATCATATGTTTCTGTGGATGAGACGGCATATATTTCATCATATGTTTCTGTGGATGAGATGGCATATATTTCATCATATGTTTCTGTGGATGAGACGGCATATATTTCATCATATGTTTCTGTGGATGAGATGGCATATATTTCATCATATGTTTCTGTGGATGAGATGGCATATATTTCATCATATGTTTCTGTGGATGAGATGGCATATATTTCATCATATGTTTCTGTGGATGAGATGGCATATATTTCATCATGTTTCTGCGGATGAGATGGCATATATTTCAGAATATGTTTCTGTGGATGAGATGGCATATATTTCATCATATGTTTCTGCGGATGAGATGGCATATATTTCAGCATATGTTTCTGCGGATGAGATGGCATATATCTCATCATATGTTTCCGCGGATGAGATGGCATATATCTCATCATATGTTTCTGCGGATGAGATGGCATATATTTCAGAATATGTTTCTGCGGATGAGATGGCATATATTTCAGAATATGTTTCTGTGGATGAGACGGCATATATTTCATCATATGTTTCTGTGGATGAGACGGCATATATTTCATCATATGTTTCTGTAGATGAGATGGCATATATTTCATCATATGATTCTGTGGATGAGATGGCATATATTTCATCATATGTTTCTGTGGATGAGACGGCATATATTTCATCATATGTTTCTGTGGATGAGATGGCATATATTTCAGAATATGTTTCTGTGGATGAGATGGCATTTATTTCAGAATATGTTTCTGTGGATGAGATGGCATATATTTCATCATATGTTTCTGCGGATGAGATGGCATATATTTCAGCATATGTTTCTGCGGATGAGATGGCATATATTTCATCATATGTTTCTGTGGATGAGATGGCATATATTTCATCATATGTTTCTGCGGATGAGACGGCATATATTTCATCATATGTTTCTGTGGATGAGATGGCATATATTTCATCATATGTTTCTGTGGATGAGATGGCATATATTTCATCATATGTTTCTGTGGATGAGATGGCATATATTTCATCATATGTTTCTGTGGATGAGATCGCATATATTTCAGCATATGTTTCTGTGGATGAGATGGCATATATTTCATCATATGTTTCTGCGGATGAGATGGCATATATTTCATCATATGTTTCTGTGGATGAGATGGCATATATTTCATCATATGTTTCTGTGGATGAGATGGCATATATTTCATCATATGTTTCTGTGGATGAGACGGCATATATTTCATCATACGTTTCTGCGGATGAGACGGCATATATTTCAGCATATGTTTCTGTGGATGAGATGGCATATATTTCATCATATGTTTCTGTGGATGAGATGGCATATATCTCATCATATGTTTCTGTGGATGAGATGGCATATATCTCATCATATGTTTCTGCGGATGAGATGGCATATATTTCATCATATGTTTCTGCGGATGAGATGGCATATATTTCATCATATGTTTCTGTGGATGAGACGGCATATATTTCATCATATGTTTCTGCGGATGAGACGGCATATATTTCATCATATGTTTCTGTGGATGAGATGGCATATATTTCATCATATGTTTCTGTGGATAAGATGGCATATATTTCATCATATGTTTCTGTGGATGAGACGTCATTTATTTCATCATATGTTTCTGTGGATGAGATGGCATATATTTCATCATATGTTTCTGTGGATGAGATGGCATATATTTCATCATATGTTTCTGTGGATGAGATGGCATATATTTCAGCATATGTTTCTGTGGATGAGATGGCATATATTTCATCATATGTTTCTGCGGATGAGATGGCATATATTTCATCATATGTTTCTGTGGATGAGATGGCATATATTTCATCATATGTTTCTGTGGATGAGATGGCATATATTTCATCATATGTTTCTGTGGATGAGACGGCATATATTTCATCATACGTTTCTGCGGATGAGACGGCATATATTTCAGCATATGTTTCTGTGGATGAGATGGCATATATTTCAGAATATGTTTCTGTGGATGAGATGGCATATATTTCAGAATATGTTTCTGTGGATGAGATGGCATATATTTCAGCATATGTTTCTGTGGATGAGATGGCATATATTTCATCATATGTTTCTGCGGATGAGATGGCATATATTTCATCATATGTTTCTGTGGATGAGATGGCATATATTTCATCATATGTTTCTGTGAATGAGACGGCATATATTTCATCATATGTTTCTGTGGATGAGACGGCATATATTTCATCATATGTTTCTGTGGATGAGATGGCATATATTTCATCATATGTTTCTGTGGATGAGACGGCATATATTTCATCATATGTTTCTGTGGATGAGATGGCATATATTTCATCATATGTTTCTGTGGATGAGATGGCATATATTTCATCATATGTTTCTGTGGATGAGATGGCATATATTTCATCATATGTTTCTGTGGATGAGATGGCATATATTTCATCATGTTTCTGCGGATGAGATGGCATATATTTCAGAATATGTTTCTGTGGATGAGATGGCATATATTTCATCATATGTTTCTGCGGATGAGATGGCATATATTTCAGCATATGTTTCTGCGGATGAGATGGCATATATCTCATCATATGTTTCTGCGGATGAGATGGCATATATCTCATCATATGTTTCTGCGGATGAGATGGCATATATTTCAGAATATGTTTCTGCGGATGAGATGGCATATATTTCAGAATATGTTTCTGTGGATGAGACGGCATATATTTCATCATATGTTTCTGTGGATGAGACGGCATATATTTCATCATATGTTTCTGTGGATGAGATGGCATATATTTCATCATATGTTTCTGTGGATGAGATGGCATATATTTCATCATATGTTTCTGTGGATGAGACGGCATATATTTCATCATATGTTTCTGTGGATGAGATGGCATATATTTCAGAATATGTTTCTGTGGATGAGATGGCATATATTTCAGAATATGTTTCTGTGGATGAGATGGCATATATTTCATCATATGTTTCTGCGGATGAGATGGCATATATTTCAGCATATGTTTCTGCGGATGAGATGGCATATATTTCATCATATGTTTCTGTGGATGAGATGGCATATATTTCATCATATGTTTCTGCGGATGAGATGGCATATATTTCATCATATGTTTCTGTGGATGAGATGGCATATATTTCATCATATGTTTCTGTGGATAAGATGGCATATATTTCATCATATGTTTCTGTGGATGAGACGGCATATATTTCATCATATGTTTCTGTGGATGAGATGGCATATATTTCATCATATGTTTCTGTGGATGAGATGGCATATATTTCATCATATGTTTCTGTGGATGAGATGGCATATATTTCAGCATATGTTTCTGTGGATGAGATGGCATATATTTCATCATATGTTTCTGCGGATGAGATGGCATATATTTCATCATATGTTTCTGTGGATGAGATGGCATATATTTCATCATATGTTTCTGTGGATGAGATGGCATATATTTCATCATATGTTTCTGCGGATGAGACGGCATATATTTCATCATATGTTTCTGCGGATGAGACGGCATATATTTCAGCATATGTTTCTGTGGATGAGATGGCATATATTTCATCATATGTTTCTGTGGATGAGATGGCATATATTTCATCATATGTTTCTGTGGATGAGATGGCATATATTTCAGCATATGTTTCTGTGGATGAGATGGCATATATTTCATCATATGTTTCTGCGGATGAGATGGCATATATTTCATCATATGTTTCTGTGGATGAGATGGCATATATTTCATCATATGTTTCTGTGGATGAGATGGCATATATTTCATCATATGTTTCTGTGGATGAGACGGCATATATTTCATCATACGTTTCTGCGGATGAGACGGCATATATTTCAGCATATGTTTCTGTGGATGAGATGGCATATATTTCATCATATGTTTCTGTGGATGAGATGGCATATATTTCATCATATGTTTCTGTGGATGAGATGGCATATATTTCAGAATATGTTTCTGTGGATGAGATGGCATATATTTCAGAATATGTTTCTGCGGATGAGATGGCATATATTTCAGAATATGTTTCTGCGGATGAGACGGCATATATTTCAGAATATGTTTCTGTGGATGAGATGGCATATATTTCATCATGTTTCTGCGGATGAGATGGCATATATTTCATCATATGTTTCTGCGGATGAGACGGCATATATTTCAGAATATGTTTCTGCGGATGAGACGGCATATATTTCATCATATGTTTCTGTGGATGAGATGGCATATATTTCATCATATGTTTCTGTGGATGAGATGGCATATATTTCATCATATGTTTCTGTGGATGAGACGGCATATATTTCATCATACGTTTCTGCGGATGAGACGGCATATATTTCAGCATATGTTTCTGTGGATGAGATGGCATATATTTCAGAATATGTTTCTGTGGATGAGATGGCATATATTTCAGAATATGTTTCTGCGGATGAGATGGCATATATTTCAGCATATGTTTCTGTGGATGAGATGGCATATATTTCAGAATATGTTTCTGTGGATGAGATGGCATATATTTCAGAATATGTTTCTGCGGATGAGATGGCATATATTTCATCATATGTTTCTGCGGATGAGATGGCATATATTTCATCATATGTTTCTGTGAATGAGACGGCATATATTTCATCATATGTTTCTGTGGATGAGACGGCATATATTTCATCATATGTTTCTGTGGATGAGATGGCATATATTTCATCATATGTTTCTGTGGATGAGACGGCATATATTTCATCATATGTTTCTGTGGATGAGATGGCATATATTTCATCATATGTTTCTGTGGATGAGATGGCATATATTTCATCATATGTTTCTGTGGATGAGATGGCATATATTTCATCATATGTTTCTGTGGATGAGATGGCATATATTTCATCATGTTTCTGCGGATGAGATGGCATATATTTCAGAATATGTTTCTGTGGATGAGATGGCATATATTTCATCATATGTTTCTGCGGATGAGATGGCATATATTTCAGCATATGTTTCTGCGGATGAGATGGCATATATCTCATCATATGTTTCTGCGGATGAGATGGCATATATCTCATCATATGTTTCTGCGGATGAGATGGCATATATTTCAGAATATGTTTCTGCGGATGAGATGGCATATATTTCAGAATATGTTTCTGTGGATGAGACGGCATATATTTCATCATATGTTTCTGTGGATGAGACGGCATATATTTCATCATATGTTTCTGTGGATGAGATGGCATATATTTCATCATATGTTTCTGTGGATGAGATGGCATATATTTCATCATATGTTTCTGTGGATGAGATGGCATATATTTCATCATATGTTTCTGTGGATGAGATGGCATATATTTCAGAATATGTTTCTGTGGATGAGATGGCATATATTTCAGAATATGTTTCTGTGGATGAGATGGCATATATTTCAGCATATGTTTCTGCGGATGAGATGGCATATATTTCATCATATGTTTCTGTGGATGAGATGGCATATATTTCATCATATGTTTCTGCGGATGAGACGGCATATATTTCATCATATGTTTCTGTGGATGAGATGGCATATATTTCATCATATGTTTCTGTGGATAAGATGGCATATATTTCATCATATATTTCTGTGGATGAGACGGCATATATTTCATCATATGTTTCTGTGGATGAGATGGCATATATTTCATCATATGTTTCTGTGGATGAGATGGCATATATTTCATCATATGTTTCTGTGGATGAGATCGCATATATTTCAGCATATGTTTCTGTGGATGAGATGGCATATATTTCATCATATGTTTCTGCGGATGAGATGGCATATATTTCATCATATGTTTCTGTGGATGAGATGGCATATATTTCATCATATGTTTCTGTGGATGAGATGGCATATATTTCATCATATGTTTCTGTGGATGAGACGGCATATATTTCATCATACGTTTCTGCGGATGAGACGGCATATATTTCAGCATATGTTTCTGTGGATGAGATGGCATATATTTCATCATATGTTTCTGTGGATGAGATGGCATATATTTCATCATATGTTTCTGTGGATGAGATCGCATATATTTCAGCATATGTTTCTGTGGATGAGATGGCATATATTTCATCATATGTTTCTGCGGATGAGATGGCATATATTTCAGAATATGTTTCTGTGGATGAGATGGCATATATTTCATCATATGTTTCTGTGGATGAGATGGCATATATTTCATCATATGTTTCTGTGGATGAGACGGCATATATTTCATCATATGTTTCTGTGGATGAGATGGCATATATTTCATCATATGTTTCTGTGGATGAGATGGCATATATTTCATCATATGTTTCTGTGGATGAGATGGCATATATCTCATCATATGTTTCTGTGGATGAGATGGCATATATTTCAGAATATGTTTCTGTGGATGAGATGGCATATATTTCAGAATATGTTTCTGCGGATGAGATGGCATATATTTCAGAATATGTTTCTGCGGATGAGACGGCATATATTTCAGAATATGTTTCTGTGGATGAGATGGCATATATTTCATCATATGTTTCTGCGGATGAGATGGCATATATTTCATCATATGTTTCTGCGGATGAGACGGCATATATTTCAGAATATGTTTCTGCGGATGAGACGGCATATATTTCAGAATATGTTTCTGCGGATGAGATGGCATTTATTTCAGCATATGTTTCTGCAGATGAGACGGCATATATTTCATCATATGTTTCTGCGGATGAGATGGCATATATTTCAGAATATGTTTCTGCGGATGAGACGGCATATATTTCAGAATATGTTTCTGCGGATGAGACGGCATATATTTCAGAATATGTTTCTGTGGATGAGATGGCATTTATTTCAGAATATGTTTCTGTGGATGAGATGGCATATATTTCAGCATATGTTTCTGTGGATGAGACGGCATATATTTCAGCATGTTTCTGTGGATGAGATGGCATATATTTCATCATATGTTTCTGTGGATGAGATGGCATATATTTCAGAATATGTTTCTGTGGATGAGATCGCATATTTTTCATCATATGTTTCTGTGGATGAGATGGCATATATTTCAGAATATGTTTCTGCGGATGAGACGGCATATATTTCATCATATGTTTCTGTGGATGAGATGGCATATATTTCAGAATATGTTTCTGCCGATGAGACGGCATATATTTCATCATATGTTTCTGTGGATGAGACGGCATATATTTCAGCATATGTTTCTGTGGATGAGACGGCATATTTTTCATCATATGTTTCTGTGGATGAGATGGCATATATTTCAGAATATGTTTCTGCGGATGAGACGACATATATTTCATCATATGTTTCTGTGGATGAGATGGCATATATTTCAGAATATGTTTCTGCGGATGAGACGGCATATATTTCATCATATGTTTCTGCGGATGAGACGGCATATATTTCAGAATATGTTTCTGCAGATGAGATGGCATATATTTCAGCAAGCTGGTTTTAATCGGTATTATTATTCCCATGCTTTTAAAAAAATGTCAGGGATATTAAAATCGCCTCCATCTGTCTGTCCATCTGTCCGCCCACCATACTATCTCCTCTCAAAGCATTAGGTGGATTGTGGAACGCAAGCAAATTTGGTATGTGAGTTGCCCATATGATTGCGCTTTACAAGACGACATTTGGCTCCGCCTCCAGTCTCCCAAAGGTCAAATATACTAAAAAATTGTCCGTCACGCTATCTCCTCCCAAACCTTTGTGGAATTCAAGCAAATTTGGTATGTGGGTTACCAATATAATTGCGGATTGTGTGACATTGATTGCCGCCAGTGTGTAGGAATGGGTAAAAAGTTTAAAAAAGTTGATTGTAATGCAACTCCTCTGAAACCAGTACACAGAATTCAATTAAATTTGGTATGTGAGTTACCCATATGATTGTGGAGTGCAAGAGGACATTTAAATTTGCGATGGTGCGTCATTGACCGACCAAGCTAGTTGTTAATATTATTCTTATTATTATTATTACAGCCATCATCTGCCAGCGTGACTTCAAGGAGAATGAAAGAGCAAGAGAGAATAAGATTGTGTTAATTCTGATAATTAGCTTTGTCGCTGTACTCATTATCCTGTTTGTAGTAGCTCTGATTGTGGACCGACTGAAGAAGTACCACAGATACAGATACCAAAGCATCAAATGATCAGTCTCTCACCTAATGAGTAAAACCGTACTGTCTGCTCCGATGTTTACACCTTTTCATTCTGCAGTCGGATCTAGTGATTAACACACTGTTTGATCATTTTGATACTACTACTGAACTTGATTGAGATCCTCTATTATGTTATGATCAGATGTCGTCTATACGCGAGTGATTTTAGGCCCAAACTTTTGCACCTCTCTAGGGTAAACATCTACCCTCCTCCAGATCAGGGTAGATGTACTACGTGTTTAAATTACATTAATTTCAATGGAAAAACGTCACTTACTTGATTTACCCTGCTTTATAGGCGGGTAGCCTTGAGTAAATACTAGAGTATATACAAACACTAGCCATTTAGACGATACTCTAGTAACTCGAGTAGCTACTCTACTAGGGGCCTAAACTCACTCTGCGAAAGCAGTCGACATTCTGTAGTGTGAATTCTGATTGGCTCAATCAGATTTCGCTCAGTGGAGTTCCTTTGTTCTGCGCAAAAATGTTAATGCGCATTTCCTTGTTCTGTCTCTAAAGTCCTGGGTGGAGAGAGGCAACGAGGAGTGAAGGAGATTGCCTATGGTTCCGAGTAATGTGTGGAAACATAGGCAATCTCCTTCACTCCTCATCGTCTCTCTCCACCCAGGAGTATACATGGGCACCAGTGTAAAAACTGGGTAAGTTACCAATATTAGACTGAAATATAAACCAACCTAGATATGGCGTGAATGGGACCTGGAATCAGGGACTCGATAGATGCTAGTCGAACCAATAACTTCATCTGTCTCTATAATGGCGACTGTTTTGACAGTTTGTCGTGGTGTAAAGATAACACTAATAACAATGCATTGAACAGAGGAAAATGTCTTATTTCTCTTATCTGTGATGAATCCTGGTTAGTTACATTATATTCGTTGCAGAATTAGCGATGCCATTTCATGGTTTGAATGCTAGGATTTCAACACATTAACTCTCACCCCACCCAATTTGATGTACCGTGATATCGCGATATTTTAATGAGATATCATCATGGCTTAACCAATATCGCCCAGGGTTGGGAATATATGTTGAGAACAATGTATTACCATGGCCCCTCATTTAATCACAAGTGATTAGTGACCTACTTGCATGCAAAATTGCTTATCAACAATGTCATAAGAATGCTGATACAAGTGAAAGGTACTAATAGTCATGTGACGTGATCAGACACTTCAACGAAACATGCAGAAATTTCAATCCATTGTCACTATATTTTGTTGCCCTTTATATTACTGTGATAACCAAGAATCAAGCAAAATGGTAATGACAAGAAATAGATGTGAAAATGAGAAACAAATACAAAATGTTCTGTTGTCGTTTGCTCGTGATAGATAAATTTTTCAAACTAATCGCTTGACTATTATGTAAGATGTAAGGCTTATAAGCCCAATGTTTTTAATAATGCAAGCATGGTTCGAGGTAGAATCTCTGTATTATACAGGCCTGTACATTTTGGCAACCCACCTGGCAAATTAATTGTGTATCTAGACATGTGCTTTGGCACGTTGTAAGTAAGATTGATTAATGACTGGATGAAAGCAGAAGAAATTCATCTAGGTCTTGAATCTTATAAAATATGGATGGCTTTTCCTTATTTCATTAACTCTTGGGTCAAGAAAAGGTTGGGTTTTTACACAAAAAAATGTCATTTGTATGCCAAGAAAAATTTAACTTTGTTGACTTTTCAACTTCTTTAGTCAGATGCGGTGTATAATGATAACTCCATATCCAGCATAAACAATGGCGGCATGTTTCCATATCCAGCATAAACAATGGTGCCATGTTTCCATATTCAACATAAACAATGTTTCCATATCTGGCATAAACAATGGTGGCATGTTTCCATATCTAACATAAACAATGGTGGCATGTTTCCATATCCAGCATAAACAATGGTGGCATGTTTCCATATTCAACATAAACAATGTTTCCATATCTGGCATAAACAATGGTGGCATGTTTCCATATCTAACATAAACAATGGTGGCATGTTTCCATATCTAACATAAACAATGGTGGCATGTTTCCATATCTAACATAAACAATGGTGCCATGTTTCCATATCCAGCATAAACAATGGTGGCATGTTTCCATACCCAGCATAAACAATGGTGGCATGTTTCCATATCTAACATAAACAATGGTGCCATGTTTCCATACCCAACATAAACAATGGTGGCATGTTTCCATACCCAGCATAAACAATGGTGGCATGTTTCCATATCCAACATAAACAATGGTGCCATGTTTCCATACCCAACATAAACAATGGTGGCATGTTTCCATACCCAGCATAAACAATGGTGCCATGTTTCCATATCCAACATAAACAATGGTGGCATGTTTCCATATCCAGCATAAACAATGGTGCCATGTTTCCATATCCAACATAAACAATGGTGGCATGTTTCCATATCCAATATAAACAATTGTGCCATGTTTCCATATCCAACATAAACAATGGCGCCATTTTCCATACCCAACATAAACAATGGTGGCATGTTTCCATATCCAACATAAACAATGGTTTCCATACCCAGCATAAACAATGGTGGCATGTTTCCATATCTAACATAAACAATGGTGCCATGTTTCCATACCCAACATAAACAATGGTGGCATGTTTCCATACCCAGCATAAACAATGGTGGCATGTTTCCATATCCAACATAAACAATGGTGCCATGTTTCCATACCCAACATAAACAATGGTGGCATGTTTCCATACCCAGCATAAACAATGGTGCCATGTTTCCATATCCAACATAAACAATGGTGGCATGTTTCCATATCCAATATAAACAATTGTGCCATGTTTCCATATCCAACATAAACAATGGCGCCATTTTCCATACCCAACATAAACAATGGTGGCATGTTTCCATAGCCAACATAAACAATGGCGCCATTTTCCATACCCAACATAAACAATGGTGGCATGTTTCCATATCCAGCATAAACAATGGCGGCATGTTTCCATACCCAGCATAAACAATGGTGCCATGTTTCCATATCCAACATAAACAATGGCGGCATGTTTCCATATTCAACATAAACAATGGCGGCATGTTTCCATACCCAGCATAAACAATGGTGCCATGTTTCCATATTCAACATAAACAATGGCGGCATGTTTCCATATCCAACATAAACAATGGCGGCATGTTTCCATATTCAACATAAACAATGGCGGCATGTTTCCATATCCAACATAAACAATGGCGGCATGTTTCCATATCCAACATAAACAATGGCGGCATGTTTCCATATTCAACATAAACAATGGCGGCATGTTTCCATATTAAATTTCCGCGAATCACAATAAGATCTGTTTTGCCATTTTCATGGATTCCAGCCCACACCATGACACAGCCGCCACAGAATCTGTCGTGCTGAATGATGTTGGCTGCATCATACCGTTCTCCTAAACGTCACCAAACCCGTTGCCTACCATCCGCCACATCCACACAAAACCTTGACTCATCACTGAACAAAACGTGGCTCCATTGTTGAGCACGCCATCGCTGATGAGTTCTTGCCCATGCAAACCGATTCTCGATGTGAAGCTCTGTAAGCGGAACAGCAACAAGTGGACAACGGGCATGCAGTCCAGCATCATGGAGTCTGTTTCGCACAGTTTGTGCATGCACTGTAGTGCCGGTAGCGGTGTGCAAATTATGGGACAGCCGCGGTGCAGTCTCAAACCTGTGACGTCGTGATGACGTCACTAAGTAGCGGTCTTCTCATGGTGTTGTTGCTCTCGGTCTGCCAGATCGTGGTCGGTCATTAACATGTCCAGTTTTTGGCGGAGACGGGAAATGGTTGAGGCGTGAACATTAAAATGTCGAGCAACAGCGCGAACACTCGGCCCAAGAGCGAGTCTTCCCATTGCTTCATGGCGCTGATTTTCGGGTAGCCCTGGGCGGCGGCCCATGTTCGGTAGGGTAAACTTTTAAGTGTTTTCTGTTAACGTTCGTTACCTGCTTTTGCGATATGGTGAATTTTTGCCTTCGCTACCCGCCAATGTGAGCCAGTGCATGAAAAATGCATTTTCACATGCAGTAAGCGTGCGGCCGAGAAATGCAAGAAATGATTTGCATTTCTTCATGATCAGCGAGACATTACATTGACGAAACATGCCTGCAAATTTGGTTATAAATGGACGCATAGTTTTAATACAAGCCAAACTTCACTGTTGCTAAACTTTTTTGGCTCAGTATACATTGTTTCTAAGAATAAATAATTTTAATTCAATGACACATCGGCTATCATTTCTCTAGTGAGAAGCTACTTGAAAACAGTATATTTTATGTTATGGTAGGTCCTTAGCAGAAAGCTGTGTGATTATCTAAAAGGCTAGATACATATTCTCTGTAAAAGTATAATTTTTTTAGTTGTGAAATTGAATTATAGACCAGTATTCGCTTCATTACATTGATGTACACAATTTAAGTGTCACTTTTAACAAGCTAATAGTACGAAGAGGAGCCTGCATGGTACATCATATGTTTGAAAGATGAAAGCATTATTATCCATTAACCATTGAAATTCCACTGTCCCCATTTTTCACGAAGCTATATACAGGAAAGCTTTTGGAATATTTTGAAACTAATTTGACTGGAACCTGTTGCTGGCAACAGCTCTCAGTCAAATTAGTTTCAAAATATTCAACCGAATACTGCTTACATCATCCAGAATTTGTTTCTGGCCGGTAAGGTTTAAAGGGTTAATCATACAATGGGTAAGAAAATAGAATTCTTCGATAACCACACCAGTCATTCCAGAACAAAACTTTCAAAAAATACTGCTCTCTTGTCCAGTGTGTTGTCCAGCAGATGAACATTTAAGAAGATTTTATATTTTCTTGCCCATTCGTGCCCATTATAGAGACACAATCTCATGTCCCCAAAATGCATATAACAGAACAGTTCAGAAACACCGTAACATGTCTCCAAAACAACAAAACTTACTGTTCAATATTTTGAACTTAATTAGATTGGAATATTTTGAGTACAGCATGAGGCAGCAATGCTTTTCAATCAAATCAAGTCCAAAATATTTAGTAGACCCTTTCTTACATCGTGTTTAAAATTGTACTAAGATATTTCTGTTTTTGTTTATTCCCTTATTTATGAGCTGTGCTGAATTTTGCACCTAAGAGACTGCCTATCCTTAGTATGATATGTTTTGCTGCTCTGTAATGTTGCACCTTAGATACGTCTGGCATGATGTTTGTGAAAAGCTTAAGAACCATGACAGGCCAATAAAATGATAAATACAGAAGCTCCAGACATTTCAATACAAACACATGATGTACTCGCCTAACCCTGCCTCATATTTGGGCTGACTAGACTAGGCACCAGAGTACGCATGCATGATTATTGCTGCGAGTGATCACGATCGATTATTTAAGAATTATCGTGATTACTCGATTAATCAGCTTGAGTACTAATTACCGTGACATAATAACAAAGGTATACATGAATGACGAAAGCTGCACTGGTATTTAGAAGTGGCCATTTGTAGGTCAAGAGAAGACAATTTTTGAAATTGTATCACTGGAATGCCTGTCTCGCGAATGGACATACATTCATGGGAGCGATTGCGTTAAAGAGTAAACCGCAGGGTTTGAAATATTTTATGCAGTAGAAATTATTCACGATCATTCGATTATTTAAATTTTAATCATATAAATTAACGATTTAAAGAATAATCACGATTTTCAATGTAATGGCGTATGATCATTCTAGCTAGATTTGATTGAAATCTGCAAAGAAACTAAGGAGAAGATGCATTTTGACTTTCAGGTAAATTTGAATAAAAGTTCTAAAGCCTACCTTCATATGATCATTCTAGCCAGATCTGGTTGAAATCTGCCAAGAAACTAAGGATGAGTAGTGTTTTAAAGCAATTTGACAATTTCCGGCACATTTTAAATAGAATCCAAGTTTTTTACACAAAAAATTGAAATATAAAAAATCTAAACAGACGTTCTAGAGCCTACCTCCGTATGATTGTTCTAGCCAGATTTGATTGAAATCTGCAAAGAAACTAAGGACATTTTGACACTTTCCAGTAAATTTGCAACAAAATCTAAGTTTTTTACCCCAAAAAATTGAAATATCAAAAATTTGAATAGATGTTCTAGAGCCTATGTTGGTATGACCCTTCTAGCCAAATTTGGTTGAAATCTGTTAAGAAACTAAGGAGATGCGTTTTGACACTTCGGTAAATTTTAAACAAAATCTAAGTTTTTTACCCTGAAATTTGAAATATCAAAAACCTGAATAGATGTTCTAGAGCCTACACACACACACACACACACCCCCCCCCCCCACACACACACACACACACACACACACACCCCCCCCCCACACACACACACACACACACACACACACACACCCCCCCCCACACACACCCCCACACACCCCATAGGATCATTCTAACCGTTAAGGAGGAAATACATTTTAAAGCAAAATTTGATGGACGGACTGACGACAGACGGTCGCCACAGCATAAGCTCGCTTGGCCTTTCAGGCCAGGTGAGCTAATAATTCAAGCAGCTTCTCTACTAAGGGTCTAAACTCACTCAAGGTGTTCATTCACTTCAAACACCCTCTGCAAAATGAAATTCCATAATCTTTCCATACCATTAACAGAATAGGTCGAATTTTCTGAACTTTTCAAGGCCTGGAAATGGGTTTCTTATAATTATATATTTTTCCAGACTTTCCACACGTGTGTATGAAACACGCTTTCATATTTTTCTTTACAATTTTAACCACACAAACTTCATCATCGCTTCAAAAGCAGAATGTGATTGTAAGAGCAATGGCAGAATGATGTTCCATCAACATTGCTAATGATCAAGCCAGCATGCAGAGCTACTCCAGTCTGCGCATCTATCTCCAATACCAGTACACGAATCACTGATCCACAACATTCATTTCTGTCTTCAATGATTTCCAACATCCGTGAGACAATGATTCACAAATACATTAGAAATGACACTTTGTTTATGTTAGTTGAGATTTTTCAGTCATTTTCTGCGCACAATCTAATAACATGTTGTGAATTTCTTTAGCGTCACTGATCTGTTTCTTAACAATTGTCAGATATTGGCTATATGTATGAACATCGTGTGTATGTGCCTCTGTTTTCACACTGACAACAGGAATTGGCGTGTATTTGCGACTATCTAGTGTCTGACATCTCCATTCTAAAGCGAGTCTCTGAATAAAACACAAACAAATTAACCCTTACCACTCTGGTGTCAAAACTTTAAATTTTCAAACTAAATTAAAAGATGAACTGGTGTTCATTTTTCAACAAATTTGGTGGGAGATGGTGCTGTCATAGACAGCAACATCTTCCACCAAAATTGTTGAAAAATGTACACCAGTTTCATTGAGATTGACACAATAAGAGATAGAATATTGACATCAGAGTGGTAATGGTTAAACAAAGTCAAACTTGTCTTAGATAGTAGCTAAAGTACAGCTCACAAATAAGTTAACCTACTTCCAAAGGAAAAACAGAAACATATTAGTAAACAAGAATTCCGCGGAATTAAATGTCTCGCCTGTCTCGTGTTTGTCACAGTGTCAGTGACCTTGTGACCTCCCTGTTATCATGCTGCTTCCTAACATCATAGGTAACCATGTATCCAAGTTTAGTTCCAATACGATTAACCGAACCTGAAATATAAATGATTTGCGGAATGGAAAAACTTACGGTTGAAAAAGCAGAGGTCAAATAGAAATATTAGAATAGCCTTGACCTTTGACCTGGTGATCTCCATGTCACCATCCTGTATCCGCTTGGCATAAGCAACCATGTACCAAAGTTGTGCTCCATTAGGGTTAAGCAGTCCCAAAATATAACCAGATAAAATAAGCCTAAAAAATTCACTTTGAAGAATAACAAAGTTTTGTAGAGGGCAGAATGACCTTGACCTTCGACGTTGTGACTTCAGTATCAACATGCGGCTTCCTAAAATTATAGGTAACAATGTATCCAAGTTTAGTTCCAATAGGATTAACCAATCCTGACAGATAAGCTAAGAGGTTTTGTTAAACGCAAAAACATAACATTGAATTTTATATCAAGGTCACACTGACCTTAACCTTTAACCATGTGACCTCATTATCATCATGCTGCTTCCTAATAGTATAGGCAACCACATAGCCAAGTTTAGTTGCAATAGGCTTAACCAAGCCTGAAATATAAGCTAAAGTTTAGCTAACCGCAAAAACTTAATGTTGAACAAGAGCTCCGCAAACAGCGCATAATACCCTGCCATGATGACAAACCAATGAATGAGAGCTATCAGAAAATATTTATTTCTTCCTCAGTCCCAGAAGAACAGCACTCCTTATGAAGTGTCAAAGCGATCCGCTAAATGATCAAGGAGGTATCGTCCGGAAACCAATTTTCAAGATGGCTGCCGCTGACTGGCGGCCATATTAGATTTCGGATTATCATAAATTTTGTTTCTTCACCAGACATATTCCAACGACTATAGGAAGTGATCCAATAAATGAAATCCAGAAGCCAACTTTCAAGATGGCAGCCCATGGCTCGTGGCCATCTTGGAGTTCGGATCATCGTCAATTTCGATAGGTTTCTTCTCCACACCTAGTCCAACCACCCTATGAAATTTCAAAGGGATCCGATAAATGGTAATGGAGTTATCATTTGGAAACCAATTTTCAAGATGGCCACCGGTGGCTGGCAGCCATCTTGGAGTTCGTATCATTGTCAATCTCGATAGGTTTCTTCCCCAGAGGTAGTCGAACCACCCTATGAAATTTCATAGCAATCCGATAAACGATAACGGAGTTATCATCTGGAAACCAATTTTCAAGATGGCCACCGGTGGCTGGCGGCCATCTTGGATTTCCGATCATTGTCGATTTCAATAGGTTTCTTCCTCAGACCTAGTCCAACCACTCTATGAAGGATTAACATCTGTGGTGTGACATAGGTTGTTCATTAACACATGTAGTGTGATACAGTTGTGGCATAGGCTGTTCATTAACATGTGTGGTGTGATATAGGTGTGACATAGGTTGTTCATTAACACGTGCAGTGTGATATAGGTGTGGCATAGGCTGTTCATTAACATGTGCAGTGTGATATAGGTGTGGCATAGGCTGTTCATTAACACGTGCAGTGTGATATAGTTGTGACATAGGCTGTTCATTAACATGGTGTGATATATGTGTGACATAGGCTGTTCATTAACATGTGTGGTGTGATATATGTGTGACATAGGTTGTTCCTTAACACCTGCAGTGTGATATAGTTGTGACATAGGCTGTTCATTAACATGTGTGGTGTGATATAGGTGTGGCATAGGCTGTTCATTAACATGTGCAGTGTGATATAGTTGTGGCATAGGCTGTTCATTAACACGTGGTGTGATATAGTTGTGGCATAGGTTGTTCATTAACACGTGCAATGTTATATAGGTGTGACATAGGCTGTTCATTAACACATGCAGTGTGATATAGTTGTGACATAGGCTGTTCATTAACATGTGTGGTGTGATATGTGTGACATAGGCTGTTCATTAACATGTGCAGTGTGATATAGGTGTGACATAGGCTGTTCATTAACATGTGTGGTGTGATATAGTTGTGGCATAGGTTGTTCATTAACATGTGCAGTGTGACATAGGCTGTTCATTAACACGTGCAGTGTGATATAGTTGTGACTTAGGCTGTCAGAAATGTAAAACCATATTGACTGCATCCAACAGGTCAAGCCCTTAAGTTTTTCAGCATGTCAATTATGTGTGGCAGTGTCACGAAATAAAGATTTCTTAAAATAGTATACCTTCTTGGTGATTCAAATCGCTATTGAAAAACTCTAACATTCTTCTAATTCTTGAAAAGAAGACAAATCACACAGAAATAAACTGTGTAAGCAATGTAAAAGTAGGGAAAAAACTTTAAAATCATTTTAATTTTGCTGCAAACTGAATGCAATGATAATATAGAACAAATCAATAAAGTTTAGTTAGGATCGAATAAGCCTTTGATAAATTAACAGACTACTGAAAGACTTTAACATTCTTCTAATTCTAGGTCCACAATAAACGTAGTCCAAATCATGTAATGATACAGCAAGGATTTGACCATCATTTTCATTATGATGAAGTCTGGATGCAATGATGGCACAGAACAAATCTCTAACATTTTACTGACACAGCTTAATGAATTAAATATCCATTGAAAAACTTTAACATTCTTCTAATTCTTGGTGCAAAATAAAATAAGTCCAAACCATGTAAAAATATGTACAAAATTTGAAAATCAATTTCCTTATGATGGAGACTGGATGCAATGATGGCATAGAACAAATCTGTAAAGTTTTATTGGCATCGGATAAGCCCTTGAGGCATTAAATGTCAATTGAAAAAACAAAAACATTTACATTCATAATATGAGTAGATAGAAAAGATTTTAGTTAGGGGTCAAAATATCAAATATTGATGTCACAGGGTCACTTAGTGCATTCCGGAATACACATTTTCATCCTTAACTCTGCAATGCAAGCAGATAGAATCACCAAATCCATAATATACATTCATATTGTGGTTGGCTAGAACCACTATTTTCAGGTCAAAAGTTCAAATATCTAGGTCAAGTTGTCACTAACTGCATCCCGAAATACAGATCTTTAGCCATCGAACATAAGCAGGTAGAATCACCAAATTTGGCACATCTATTCATATTATAGGTGCCTAAGAGGTTCTATGAGTTTCAGAACAAAACACCAAATATCTAGGTCACCAAGTGCATACCAGAATACACATTGTTGGTCATAACTCTGGAATGCAAGATGGTAGAATCACAACATTTAGCACATATGCATTCATAACTATAATGACAGTTTATGATTGCTTTGAGTTCGAGGTCACGGATCAACCATCTAGGTCATAGGTGTCACTAAGTACATTGTCAAGACAGAGTGCAAAGGAGTGTCAGCATCTCCCTCGAGTGCATTCTAGTTTCAATTAGGATGGAAACTAGATGGAATGATGGTATAGATTAAATCTGTAAAGTTTTATTAAGATCAGATAACTCCTTGATGAATTAAATGTTCATTGAAAAACTTTCAACAGTTAGATGGCTATGTTGAAATCCTCCGCTTCACTATGAGCTTGACAAAGACCTTGAAAATTACTTCCCTTATGATGCAGAGTGCATGCAATGATAGCATAGAAGAAATATACAGTTTTATTGAGATCAGAAAAGCCCTTGATGAAATTAACTGTACATTGAAAGACATTAAAGGTACATATTCATAGCAAAATGCTTCAAAATAAAACTCAAAATTACATACTATTAGAGCATTAAATTGTGGGCCTGAAAATAATGAAGCGAAATAAATCTTAACATATGATGATTTCATTACGCATAGATCTTAACATCTGATGATTTCATTAAGCATAAATCTTAACATCTGATGATTTCATTGTTGTTTACTAGTTACATCTATTAAACACAGTTAGCAGACACACAGATAACTCATCCTGCCAGCCACTAAAGCATTCAGAGTTACCTCCCTTGTAAGACAAGGGGGTCATGCACTAACCATCACAGAATGATGCAGGGTACCAGGATCAGTTTTAAAGCAACATTCCAATGTAATGATGCTCATGCATAATTCTCTACACAATATTGCCTTATTAGGAAGTTGAATGTCTGCTCGATCAGACCACTACTATGCAAGAAGCACATGACCAGTTAACATCCAATCAATGCATTATTATAAAATTGCAGAGGCTGAGGTAATGCAATGCAATTAGCTCTGGCATAGCAGGCACAAGTTTCATTCTTTGTCTAAGTTACATATGCAGCAGTCGAAGTTTCTCAATGCTCTAAATTGTTCAAAAAATATTTGTAACTTGGCCACCACCGCCCCGCCTCCAACCTGAAATAGAATGTGAAAAGCAAGTATTGTGACACAATAAGTACGGACGTCAGACACAATGGTGCCTACGCCTATGCATTCAGCACTAGCCGTGTTGAGTCAATGAGCGATTCCAGTCACGCGCAATCAGGATAACTGGTGTTAGCTCAATCATTCTCGGTAGATAAGGGGACACAACCAAGCGCGACAAGCTTATCTTGTCTACACCAATGCATTCAGCACTAGACGTGTTGAGCCGACAAGCATATTATATCATGCACAAGCTGGATAACGAGTGTTATCCCAATCATCCTCTGTAGCTGAAGGGATACGATCAAGCACGGCAAGCTCATCTTGTCTACACCAATGCATTCAGCACTAGACGTGTTGAGCGGTTATCCTCCAAAAGTGTAAATAAGATACATTAGATATCAATATATAACAATGGTATTATATAACTGAATTACTGTTCACAGACAAAGATACTGCTGCTCGGAAGCATCCACTGTCATGATAGGGGGTCTCTAACAATCTCCTTCAGGATTAATGCCCAGGCACTGCTTCAGGAGGCAAAGGCTATCAGACAACCTTAATCGTGACAGTGGATGCTTTGAAGCTGCAGGTTGCTAATGTAGCCCAAAACATAAGAGCATATGTTGCCTCTTATGTAAATTTGCTGCATAGATCTTAACATCTGATGATTTCATTACGCATAAATCTTAACATCTGATGATTTCATTACGCATAAATCTTAACATCTGATGATTTCATTACGCATAAATTTTAACATCTGATGATTTCATTACGCATAAATCTTAACATCTGATGATTTCATTACATATAAATCTTAACATCTGATGATTTCATTACGCATAAATCTTAAAATATGATGATTTCAATAAGCATAAGTATTAACATCTGATGATTTCATTACGCATAAATCTTAAAATATGATGATTTCATCACGCATAGATCTTAATATCTGATGATTTCATTACACATAAATCTTAACATCTGATGATTTCATTATGCATAAATCTTAACATCTGATGATTTCATTATGCATAAATCTTAAAATCTGATGATTTCATTACGCATAAATTTTAACATCTGATGATTTCATTACGCATAAATCTTAACATCTGATGATTTCATTACATATAAATCTTAACATCTGATGATTTCATTATGCATAAATCTTAACATCTGATGATTTCATTATGCATAAATCTTAAAATATGATGATTTCATTACGCATAAATCTTCAAATATGATGATTTCATTACGCTTAAATCTAAACATATGATTTCATTACGCATAAATCTTAAATTATGATGATTTCATTACGCATAAATCTTAACATCTGATGATTTCATTACGTATAAATCTTAAAATATGATGATTTCATTACGCATAAATCTTAACATCTGATGATTTCATTACGCATAAATCTTAACATCTGATGATTTCATTACGCATAAATCTTAAAATATGATGATTTCATTACGCATAAATCTTAACATCTGATGATTTCATTACGCATAAATCTTAACATCTGATGATTTCATTACGCATAAATCTTAAAATATGATGATTTCATTACGCATAAATCTTAACATCTGATGATTTCATTACGCATAAATCTTAACATCTGATGATTTCATTACGCATAAATCTTAACATATGATGATTTCATTATGCATAGATCTTAACATCTGATGATTTATTTATGCATAAATCTTAACATATGATGATTTCATCACGCATAAATCTTAACATCTGATGATTTCATTACACATAAATCTTAACATCTGATGATTTCATCACGCATAAATATTAACATATGATGATTTCATTACGCATAAATCTTAACATCTGATGATTTCATTATGCATAAATCTTAACATCTGATGATTTCATTATGCATAAATCTTAAATTATGATGATTTCATTACGCATAAATCTTAACATCTGATGATTTCATTACGCATAAATCTTAAAATATGATGATTTCATTATGCATAAATCTTAAATTATGATGATTTCATTACGCATAAATCTTAACATCTGATGATTTCATTACGCATAAATCTTA
Organism: Chaetoderma sp. LZ-2023a; assembly: GCA_034401795.1. Classification (NCBI taxonomy): domain Eukaryota; kingdom Metazoa; phylum Mollusca; class Caudofoveata; order Chaetodermatida; family Chaetodermatidae; genus Chaetoderma; species Chaetoderma sp. LZ-2023a. Next base: position 4,291,930 of record CM067373.1, on the reverse strand, counting down.
ACATCTGATGATTTCATTACGCATAAATCTTAAAATATGATTTCATTATGCATAAATCTTCACATCTGATGATTTCATTACGCATAAATCTTAACATCTGATGATTTCATTAAGCATAAATCTTAACATCTGATGATTTCATTACGCATAAATCTTAACATCTGATGATTTCATTACGCATAAATCTTAACATCTGATGATTTCATTAAGCATAAATCTTAACATATGTGATTTCATTACGCATAAATCTTAACATATGTGATTTCATTACGCATAGATCTTAACATATGTGATTTCATTAGGCATAGATCTTAAAATATGATTTCATTACGTATAAATCTTAACATCTGATGATTTCATTACGCATAAATCTTCACATCTGATGATTTCATTACGCATAAATCTTAACATCTGATGATTTCATTACGCATAGATCTTAACATATGTGATTTCATTACGCATAGATCTTAACATATGTGATTTCATTAGGCATAGATCTTAAAATATGATTTCATTACGTATAAATCTTAACATCTGATGATTTCATTACGCATAAATCTTCACATCTGATGATTTCATTAAGCATAAATCTTAACATCTGATGATTTCATTACGCATAAATCTTAACATATGTGATTTCATTACGCATAGATCTTAACATATGTGATTTCATTAGGCATAGATCTTAAAATATGATTTCATTACGTATAAATCTTAACATCTGATGATTTCATTACGCATAAATCTTCACATCTGATGATTTCATTACGCATAAATCTTAACATCTGATGATTTCATTATGCATAAATCTTAACATCTGATGATTTCATTACACATAAATCTTAACATATGTGATTTCATTACGCATAAATCTTAACATATGTGATTTCATTACACATAAATCTTAACATATGTGATTTCATTACGCATAGATCTTAAAATATGATTTCATTACGTATAAATCTTAACATCTGATGATTTCATTACGCATAAATTAATATAATTTTTTCAGTTGTGGCATTTCATTAGAGACACGAGTCCCCCAACTCACCTTGCAATTAAAAACATTATAATAATTTGTACAGAATGAAATCATCATATGTAAGTTGTGTTTCGCTTCATGAGATTGAGGTACACAAATTAACTATCTAACAGTTTACAAAATTTTATTTTCACGCATTTTGCTGTGAATATGTACCTTTAACACTCTTCTGATGTTTATGAAATATAGACTAAGTCCAAACCTAGTAAAAGTATGGAAAAATTTGCAATTATTTTAATTATCATGTAGACTGGACACATACATGTGCTGGGTGCAATAATGTTATAGAATAAATCTATAAAGTTTTATTAAAGATCGGATAAGCCCTTTATGAAGTTAATGTACATTGAAAAACTTTAATATTTATCTAATTCTGACCGCACACTGCATGCCATTTGGATCGCTATGTCAAGCCATCCTATGCTTTGCATAGAGCTTGACAAAAATTAACTGACAGAGACAGACAGACAGATCAACTGACTTATAATATTAGCTGTGAGTTCCAAATAAAAAACACCCTGGTCTGGCCGGCCACCCACAGGCACATGGTTAGGACATAATGCTTTACACCCTGTTCTGGCCCGCCACCTTGAGGAGGCGGTAATGAGCAGAGCTGTGAAACTGGCGACCCCGGAATCATGTCTCTGTTCGGCCAACTGACGATCGCTGGAAACATAGGCAATCTCCTTCACTCCTCGTAGCCTCTCTCCACCCAGGAGTATAAATGGGTACCGGTGTAAAAACTGGGGAAGTTACCAATAATAGACCGAAATAAAACCAGCCTAGAATGGTGTGAATGGGACCTGGAATCAGGGACTCGATAGATGCCAATCAAACCAATAACTTCTGTCCCACCACCCACAGACACATTGTTAGGACATAATGCTTTACTTCTGATATTCAGACACAGAGATATTGATTAAAAACACAAACTCGATTAAGGTACTTACTTTTATAAATGTTCACTTGTATAGTTTTGAGTGAGGCTTAATGGTGCTTGTTAAATCTAGCATATTTGAGATAGGTCATGTGATTGGTTAGTCGGTTGAGAGAACAATAGAGTTCAGGGTGTGTTAAAGACAAATCTGATTAGGAGACAGAGATTTTAAACTCTACCAGCGTGGGTTGCAAAGACATAGTGCATCATCAAGTTCTATCCATCACACTTGGCCCGTAATTATGAGCAATGCTAAGCATCTCTGCTATGATCACACTGGACATTTACAGTTTTAGCTATGCCCCGCCCATCTCTAGCTAAGCTACACCCATCTCTAGCTAAGCTCCACCCACACCTCGAACGGGATCGAATGATCACTGAACTGCCTGACTCAATTTTCACAAAACTATACAGGTAGTGTTCAATATTTTGAAACTAATTTGACTGGGTGCTGGTGCTGCCTATGGCATGTTTATTAAATAGTAAAGACATACAATTTGTACAAAAGCGCTTAAGACAGTCAGCAATTATGCGTTCGTGATGTACTTATCTAGTCATTGCTGACGTCATTGATTATGATGTCATCCTACGTAGTTTATTATGAACGTCATATGATGGATGGATAAAACTGGAAAGATTCAGTGAAATAACTCAACACATACACCAGATAACGGCAAATTCTAGCAAGATTTCTATGAAGGACGAAGTGTTGCCTAGCGCCATGAAGGACAAAGTATTGCCTAGAACCATGAAGAACAAAGAGTTGCTTAATGTCAACATGACTAGATCACTGGTCATTGCTTTTGTATTATTAGCTAAATAGCTTTCGTACATAAATAGTACCGCTCAGAAATATGGTAGAATTTTTCTAAAATAAAGACAGAATCATGTTAGTTAGTAAGAAATGTTTTGTTGAATATTTTGAACATAATTGCTTCTAGGCAGCAAGGTCTTCCAATTCAATTATGCTCGCACTATTCAGCAGTGCAATTATGCTCACACTATTCAGCAGTACAATTATGCTCACACTATTCAGCAGTACAATTATGCTCACACTATTCAGCAGTACAATTATGCTCGCACTATTCAGCAGTACAATTATGCTCACACTATTCAGCAGTACAATTTTACTCACACTATTCAGCAGTACAATTATGCTCGCACTATTCAGCAGTACAATTATGCTCGCACTATTCAGCAGTACAATTATGCTCACACTATTCAGCAGTACAATTATGCTCGCACTATTCAGCAGTACGTTTTACCTTGTTTTGGAAACATGAGTTATTTCAGAGTTCTACTTACTAGATTCACTTCAATCTGATCGCATAGGGAGTGAAATTCTTCCAGACATTTTTCAAACTTCTGCTGCTGAACGGGGCCCTCTGTCTTTCTATGAAAACAACAAATAAAACCAATCATGCTACCAGTGTGAGAGTGTATGTGCATACGTGGTGTGTGTTCTGTGCAGTGCCAAATTTTCAAAAACATTCTTCTCTTGGTCTGCAAATGGACAATCAAGATCACTGTAGAGGCCTTGAGAGGGAGAATGGCCTTTTTGAACTCAGAGAGACTGCAACACATATTAAACATCACGTCTTTGTGAACTCAGAGAGACTACTACACATATTAAACATCACATCTTTGTGAACTCAGAGACTACTACACGTATTAAACATCACGCCTTTATGAACTCACACAGACTACTACACATATAAACATCACGTCTTTGTAAACTCACACAGACTACTACATGGATTAAACATCACGTCTTTGTGAACTCACACAGACCACTACACATATTAAACATCACATCTTTGTGAACTCAGACAGACTAACACACGTATTAAACATCACGTCTTTGTGAACTCACACAGACCACTACACATATTAAACATCACATCTTTGTGAACTCAGACAGACTATTACATGCATTAAACATCACATCTTTGTAAACTCACACAGACTACTACACATATAAACATCACGTCTTTGTGAACCCACACAGACTACTACACATATAAACATCACGTCTTTGTGAACCCACACAGACTACTACACATATAAACATCACGTCTTTGTGAACTCACACAGACTACCACATGTATAAACATCACATCTTTCTAAACTCACACAGACTACTACACATATTAAACATCACGTCCTTGTAAACTCACACAGACTAATACACGTATTATACATCACGTCTTTGTGAACCCACACAGACTACTACACATATAAACATGCATTAAACATCACATCTTTGTGAACTCAGACAGACTACTACACATATAAACATCACGTCTTTGTAAACTCACACAGACTACTAGACATATAAACATCACGTCTTTGTAAACTCACACAGACTACTACACATATAAACATCACGTCTTTGTGAACTCAGACAGACTATTACATACATTAAACATCACGTCTTTGTGAACTCAAGAGAGACTACTACATGTATTAAACATCACGTCTTTGTGAACTCCGACAGACTACCATACATATTAAACATCACGTCTTTGTAAACTCACACAGACTACTACACATATTAAACATCACGTCCTTGTAAACTCACACAGACTAATACACGTATTATACATCACGTCTCTGTGAACTCACACAGACTACTACACATATAAACATCACATCTTTGTGAACTGACAGACTATTACATGCATTAAACATCACATCTTTGTGAACTCACAGACTACTACACATATAAACATCACGTCTTTGTGAACCCACACAGACTACTACACATATAAACATCACGTCTTTGTGAACCCACACAGACTACTACACATATAAACATCACGTCTTTGTGAACTCACACAGACTACCACATGTATAAACATCACATCTTTGTAAACTCACACAGACTACTACACATATTAAACATCACGTCCTTGTAAACTCACACAGACTAATACACGTATTATACATCACGTCTTTGTGAACCCACACAGACTACTACACATATAAACATCACGTCTTTGTGAACTCACACAGACTACCACATGTATAAACATCACGTCTTTGTAAACTCACACAGACTACTACACATATTAAACATCACGTCCTTGTAAACTCACACAGACTAATACACGTATTATACATCACATCTTTGTGAACTCACACAGACTACTACACATATAAACATCACATCTTTGTGAACTGACAGACTATTACATGCATTAAACATCACATCTTTGTGAACTCAGACAGACTACTACACATATAAACATCACGTCTTTGTAAACTCACACAGACTACTACACATATAAACATCACGTCTTTGTAAACTCACACAGACTACTACACATATAAACATCACGTCTTTGTGAACTCAGACAGACTATTACATACATTAAACATCACGTCTTTGTGAACTCAAGAGAGACTACTACATGTATTAAACATCACGTCTTTGTGAACTCCGACAGACTACCATACATATTAAACATCACGTCTTTGTAAACTCACACAGACTACTACACATATTAAACATCACGTCCTTGTAAACTCACACAGACTAATACACGTATTATACATCACGTCTCTGTGAACTCACACAGACTACAACACATATAAACATCACATCTTTGTGAACTGACAGACTATTACATGCATTAAACATCACATCTTTGTGAACTCACAGACTACTACACATATAAACATCACATCTTTGTAAACTCACACAGACTACTACACATATAAACATCACGTCTTTGTGAACTCAGACAGACTATTACATACATTAAACATCACGTCTTTGTGAACTCCGACAGACTACCATACATATTAAACATCACGTCTTTGTGAACCCACACAGACTACTACATGTATTAAACATCATGTCTTTGTGAACTCAGACAGACTACTACATGTATAAACATCACATCTTTGTGAACTCACACAGACTACTACATGTATAAACATCACGTCTTTGTGAACTCAGACAGACTACTACACGTATAAACATCACATCTTTGTGAACTCAGACAGACTAACACATGGATTAAACATCACGTCTTTGTGAACTCAGACAGACTACTACACATATAAACATCACGTCTTTGTGAACTCAGACAGACTACTACACGTATAAACATCACGTCTTTGTGAACTCAGACAGACTACTACATGTATAAACATCACGTCTTTGTGAACTCAGACAGACTACTACATGTATAAACATCACGTCTTTGTGAACTCAGACAGACTACTACACGTATAAACATCACGTCTTTGTGAACTCAGACAGACTACTACACGTATAAACATCACGTCTTTGTGAACTCAGACAGACTACTACATGTATAAACATCACGTCTTTGTGAACTCAGACAGACTACTACACGTATAAACATCACGTCTTTGTGAACTCAGACAGACTACTACACGTATAAACATCACGTCTTTGTGAACTCAGACAGACTACTACACATATAAACATCACGTCTTTGTGAACTCAGACAGACTACTACACGTATAAACATCACGTCTTTGTGAACTCAGACAGACTACTACATGTATAAACATCACGTCTTTGTGAACTCAGACAGACTACTACATGTATAAACATCACGTCTTTGTGAACTCAGACAGACTACTACATGTATAAACATCATGTCTTTGTGAACTCAGATAGACTACCACATGTATAAACATCACGTCTTTGTGAACTCAGACTACTACATGTATAAACATCACGTCTTTGTGAACTCAGACTACTACATGTATAAACATCACGTCTTTGTGAACTCAGACAGACTACTACATGTATAAACATCACGTCTTTGTGAACTCAGACAGACTACTTACTACATGTATAAACATCACGTCTTTGTGAACTCAGACAGACTACTACATGTATAAACATCACGTCTTTGTGAACTCAGACAGACTACTACACGTATAAACATCACGTCTTTGTGAACTCAGACAGACTACTACACGTATAAACATCACGTCTTTGTGAACTCAGACAGACTACTACATGTATAAACATCATGTCATGTGACCACCTGTCTTTAGTAACTATCTGACTTTAGTGATCACCTGCTTTAGTGACCACCTGTCTTTAGTGACACCTGTCTTTAGTGACACCTGTCTTTAGTGACCACCTGTCTTTAGTGACCACCTCTCTTTAGTGACCACCTGTCTTTAGTGACCACCTGTCTTTAGTAACATACTTTTGGTATTTAATCTAGTTTCTTATCACTAATAGACGTATAAACATCACGTCTTTGTGAACTCAGACAGACTACTTACTACATGTATAAACATCACGTCTTTGTGAACTCAGACAGACTACTACATGTATAAACATCACATCTTTGTGAACTCAGACAGACTACTACATGTATAAACATCACGTCTTTGTGAACTCAGACAGACTACTACATGTATAAACATCACGTCTTTGTGAACTCAGACAGACTACTACACGTATAAACATCTCTTTGTGAACTCAGACAGACTACTACATGTATAAACACCACATCTTTTACCATTTAACACTCCAGCTGGACAAGAAGGATATGTTCATTGGCATTATTGGCAGGCCAAGATAAGACTATTTTTGAGAATTTACCACTGGAATGGCTGGCTTGATAACTAAGTCAGTCATCCCAGTGGTAAACTTTCAAAAACTAGTCTTCGCTTGGTCCACAAATTGGCATCTTCTGAAATATTTTAAACCATGAACAAATTTGAGGTTAAAGGTGCATATTCACACCAAAATGCTTGAAAATAAAATTGATGAAATTATATACTTTTAGAGGCTTAAATTGTGTGCCTCAATGTAATGAAATGAAATAAATCTTAACATATGATGATTTCATTCCATATAAATAAACTTCGTAGGTTTAGTTGTGAATTTGAATTAGGGACACGTGCCTCTAATTCAATTTGGCAACTTAAAAAATTATACTAATTTATGTGTAATGAAATCATCATATGCTAAGATTTATTTCGTTTCATTACATCTAGGCACACACTTTAAGCCACTAAAAGTATATAATTTTAACAATTTTATTTTGAACCATTCTGCTGTGAATATACACCTTTAAATGATTAAAGAACTGCAAACTTATGCACCCCTCCCCCACCCGTATAGGGCATTTCATGCACCCCTCCCACCCCGCATAGGGCATTTTATGCACCCCTCCCACCCCGCATAGGGCATTTCATGTCACTTGACTTAAATTAATTCACATGGCTTTAGCGACCACCTGTCTTTAGTAACTACCTGTCTTTAGTGACCACCTGTCTTTAGTAACTATCTGACTTTAGTGATCACTTGCTTTAGTGACCACCGGTCTTTAGTGACTACCTGTCTTTAGTGACCACCTGTCTTTAGTGACCACCTGTCTTTAGTGACCACCTGTCTTTAGTGACCACCTGTCTTTAGTAACATACTTTTGGTATTTAATCTAGTTTCTTATCCCTTGAAATTCCAGTGTCTCAATTTCAAGACATCCATACAGCAAAAATGCTCAATATTTTGAAACTAATTTCACTGGAACCTGTTACTGCCTTCTGCCCAGCTCCGAATCATATTAGTTTCAAAATATTCAACAGAATAATCATTACTTCATAAAGAATGTGTTATACTAGTGTGTGAGAGTTTGCTTGAGACCGGTATGACAATAGATGGACCTTCGCTATGCCCCGCCCTTTCTAGCTAAGCACCAACCATTTCTAGCCATGCCCCTCCAATTTCTAGCTATACACTGCCCATTTATTGCTATGGCCCGCCAATTTCTAGCTACATGTAAGTATCACTCATTTCTAGCTAAGCACTGCCCACGTTCTGTCAGTGTTGGGATCGATCAAACTCTGAATTCCCAGATTCCCAAGATCAAGCTAACTACCGTATACAGGTAAACTGTTGAATATTTTGAAACTAATTTGATTTGGTGCAGTTGCTGATAGGCAGAGCGTCCCGCAAATTAGTTTCAAAATATTCAACAGACTTTAGTAACTAGTAGACCTACAATTTGTACCAGAGTTTTAAATGTTCATGATGGGGCTAGAAATGGATTTGGATTGTGACATCAGCCTACCTATGGTGTAATTGATTATGATGTCATATACTTGAGTGACAGATCGGATATATCGATATACATTTCACTTACATTTCACCATCAATCCCTGCATTCTGTGTAAGTGTTTGCCCAGCCACTCGCATCAAATTCTGTGAACAAGTAAAATTGATTACTTTATTTAACTGTCTGTCAAAATTAGTGTGAACAAGAGATTTTAGCAGCATAGAAATCACTGCGTCATGCTCGTAATGTTTATTATTTCATTAAAGTGTTAGAAATGCATGGAATTAAATAAGCAATGTATTGTAAACATACCGCTAATGACTGCTTTAAAGTTGGGATCAGCAGCTGGAACTTAGTAACCGGATCCACATCAGCTAATGACTGTTGTTGCTGTTGTTGTTGTTGTTGTTGTTGTTGCTGCTGTTGTTGTTGCTGTAGTTGCTGTGCCTGGAGTTGTTGTTGAGAAAGCTGTTGCTGCTGTTGAGTCACCTGCTGTTGCTGAACCTGTTGTTGCTGTTGCTGCTGCATGTGTTGTTGTTGCTGTTGTTGCTGCTGAGCATGTTGCTGTTGCTGCTGCTGAAGATGTTGCTGCTGCTGAAGATGTTGCTGCTGAGCTTGCTGTTGCTGTTGATGCTGTTGTTGTTGTTGTTGCATTAGGTGAGCTTGCGATGCTTGAATTGGTCCAATCACACCTGGGGGCATCTGTGGTCCAGACCAAGGCTCTCGAACCATATATGTGGGCTGTCTTATTTTATCACCAGCCATTAAGATCAACTTCTGCAAAGAAAAATAATAATAATAATAATAATAATAATAAATCTTTATTTAATGAGGGTACATCATCAATAAAAACTGATCTTCCTGAGGCCCTCCGAGAGTAGAGTATGTACTTCTATTAGGTACACATTTGGAATTCATGGCAAAGACATCACTAAAAATCTTGAGTCTTCACAGCTGCATTGATCATTACAATTTTAGAACAAGACAATTTTGATGAATTTTAAATCTTTCAAGGGAGATAAATCTGGAGATTATGGGCAGATTTTGCCTAAACGAAATTACGACACTTCGTCTATCCCTAAAACATCTGCTGAACAAAAAATTGTGAGTGTATATTCAAAACTCTTCGAGATTTGGAACGGACAAGAGAATTTTGACGAATTTTAGCTTTTCAAGGGAGATAACTCTGGCAAATATGGACCGATTTTGTCGAAACGAAATCATGACACTTCGTCTATCCCTAACACATCTGCTGGAAAAAAATTGTAAGTATAGGTTTAAAACTCTTTTCCATTGCTTTAGTATGGGAGTTTTTTGTGAGAAAATGATCAAAGATGGCCGCCAAACCATTTTGCGACAGTTTCGAATGTGCTAAATTTGAAATCAGCATACCCAAAAACCTAGATAAAAACAATTTCGGTTTCAAACTCCACCAAATAAGAAAAACCAAACACGCTACATGTTGATTGACTTACCGCGGCCATATTTTTAATGGATCAACTTCCCTTCAACAAACATTAATGACCATTAGTCCCTAATCATATCTCCCAAATTTTGGACCGATCCGTTCAACGGTTCTGGAGAAGTCATTATTTTCATGAAAACTAGGTCCTACAATGTGGCCACCAAACCATTTGGCCAATCAAGTTCCCTTGAACAAAATTGGTTCAGCTCTTACCCTAGGTGATATTTCATGAGTCTTGAATCAACAGCAGATTTTTAAATGTTTCTAAAAATTGGCGAAAATCCAAGATGGCCACTGGTCAAATTGGCCAATTGGCTTGCTTTGTACAAACTTGAATCTCTATGCCATAAAGATGCTTCCTGCCAAATATAATTGAAATCGGGCAGCCCAGTGGTTCGCGGGAAGAAGACAAAAAAAATTTCCCATTGATTCTAGATTCAAGTTTGTTCAAAGGAAGCCGATAGGCCATTTGGCCGACGGCCATCTTGGATTCTTGGAAAACTCACATGGCCTAAGGATGATTCCAGCCAAATATAATTGAAATCGTCCCAGTGGTTCTTGAAAGTCGTTTAAAGGAAAAGTTGACAGACGATGGATGGACACACGACGGATGGTCGCCATGGCATAAGCTCACAAGGCCAGATAGCTAAAGATGGTAGCGATCCCACTCTCTTTGACTTACTAATTAACACTGTTTCTATGCTAGTTCATAAACTTGAGGGGCCATGGACAGGTTACTAATTAGCACTGTTTCTATGCTAGTTCATAAACCTGAGGGCCCATAGACAAGTTACTAATTAACACTGTTTCTATGCTAGTTCATAAACCTGAGGGCCCATAGACAAGTTACTAATTAACACTGTTTCTATGCTAGTTCATAAACCTGAGGGCCCATAGACAAGTTACTAATTAACACTGTTTCTATTCCAGTTCATAAACTTGAGGGGCCATGGACAGGGTACTAATTAGCACTGTTTCTATGCTAGTTCATAAACCTGAGGGCCCATAGACAAGTTACTAATTAACACTGTTTCTATGCTAGTTCATAAACTTGAGGGCCCATAGACAGGTTACTAATTAACACTGTTTCTATGCTAGTTCATAAACTTGAGGGGCCATGGACAGGTTACTAATTAACACTGTTTCTATTCCAGTTCATAAACTTGAGGGCCCATAGACAAGTTACTAATTAACACTGTTTCTATGCTAGTTCATAAACTTGAGGGCCCATAGACAAGTTACTAATTAACACTGTTTCTATGCTAGTTCATAAACTTGAGGGCCCATAGACAGGTTACTAATTAACACTGTTTCTATGCTAGTTCATAAACTTGAGGGCCCATGGACAGGTTACTAATTAACACTGTTTCTATGCTAGTTCATAAACTTGAGGGCCCATAGACAAGTTACTAATTAACACTGTTTCTATGCTAGTTCATAAACTTGAGGGCCCATAGACAAGTTACTAATTAACACTGTTTCTATGCTAGTTCATAAACTTGAGGGCCCATGGACAGGTTACTAATTAACACTGTTTATATGCTAGTTCATAAACTTGAGGGCCCATAGACAGGTTACTAATTAACACTGTTTCTATGCTAGTTCATAAACTTGAGGGCCCATGGACAGGTTACTAATTAACACTGTTTCTATGCTAGTTCATAAACTTGAGGGCCCATAGACAGGTTGTAAAGTTACATCAGTCCCAAGTACAATTCACCTTTCCATTTTTAGCTATGCCCCGCCCATCACTAGCTAAGCTCCACCCACACTTCGCGGTGTTGGGATTGATCGATCCCCAAATTCCCTAGCTATCAATTTCCTGAAAACTATACAGGGAAGCTGTTGAATAAATTGTAACTAATATGGCTGGGTGCTGTTTTTGCCTATGGCAGCAACAGCGCCCAGTCAAATTAGTTTCAAAATATTCAACAGAATATTTATTAAATAGTAAAAGCAAACAATTTGTACAACAACGCATAGACTGTCTTCAAATATGCGTTCATGATGTACTTATCGACGTCATTCATTATGATGTCATTCCACACATCACTCAGTTCATTATGATGTCATATGATGGGTGGGTACTCTGGAAAGGTGAATTACGTTTGCTTGTCCCCTTATATAAAGTTTTATGTGTACTGTACAACATCTGGGTATGGTAATCCAGGCCACTTCATAATCAAGAGGATGTGAGGACTGGGTGTGAAATTACAATTACTCCAGACTTGACCTATTACTATTACTATTACTCTCCTATCTATTACTATTACTATTACATTTGAACCATAGGTACCACCCATGCACATGCACTCCTACATGTATACATGCGTGCAAATGAAAATAAGTCAGACATTTGGACATTAATACTTTCACTGATGAAGCCCCTTCATCTCAATTTCATTGAAACCAAATAGGACAGCTGTCGAATATTTTGAAAATAGTTTGACTGAAGGATGTTGCTGCAGGCAGCAATGTCTTCCAGGCATATCGATTTAAAAATATTCATTAGATTGTTTCTTACATCATTAACAAATTGTTATCTGGTTTAATGGTAAGAGTAATGAGTGTAGACTTTACCTATATTTCCCACAGAGCATAGGTATGAATTTTGATGGATATCTGGTCCCTCTCAAGCAGGTCCCATTCACACCACAACAGTGAGTATTTATATCTTACCTAGAATTCCCCCCAATTCACCATAGATGTTTTATTTACTGATACAATGTTAGTGATTAGCATACTACTCCTCCTCCTCCTCCTCCTCCTCCTCCTCCTCCTCCTCAGGTGTGGTCATGTAGTAGACTATGCGAGAATGATTTTAACCACTTTAGCTCTCTGGGCAAATCTCAACATTCTACAGTCTATGCAATCAGGAAGACCACAGAATATTATGAAATTTGTGTTGCTAAAAGTAGTTGATGTATCTAGAACAACAACTTAACAGCAATATCAATTTTTAAAGGAATTTGAACTAGGGTTAATAATGAACATACAGTTATTAACCCACTGATATTTCAGAAGTACAGGTAAATAGATAGGTATAGCCACAATCTCTGTTCCCCAGACACCATGCTGGGAGTTAATATGAAATAAGCCATTAACCATATATGTAAGCTATAATGAGATCTATTGAAAGGAAAGGTGTTAGTAGACTATTCACCTTTTCACAGCCATGTGTAATCTGTTTATTTATCTGCCTAATGCTATTTAAAATATAACATGTTATTTAATAATAAACACTTTCACCTACATGTATACATACCAGATAAACCAAATTTTTTTATCCTGTAACAAATATTCCATTTAGTACTCTGAAATTTATTTGCAATGAAGCAGTTGCTGCCTCAGAAAGCAACAGCTTCTAGCCAAATTACTTTCAAAATATTCCACAAATTTCCTATATGGTAGCTTGGAAATTGACAGAAAGATGGGTTTTTTCGTTGGTGAAAGGTTAACCTGTTGATTCTGAAACTCTGGAGTATAAGATTCTTTACAATAAATATTGTAATCAATATTTTCAAACCAATTTTACTGGAAGCTGTTGTTGCCTAAGGCAGTGCTTCACTGTTGTTGTCTTACAAGAACAACAGTTTAATGCACAGAGACATTCAGAATTAAACAGTTAAACAGCAGATACACTGTTTGGCTGTTTCATTCTGTCCATTGCATATATTAAAAATATGTGGAAGCGGAACTTTGTGGCTTGTATGCTCAGCATATAAGATACCCCTGTAATAGACAAGTAATATACTATTACCTATTACTTTCAATCTATTACTATTACTACTACATTGTAAAATTAACAATCTATTTCTATTACTATTACATGGAAATCACTGTAATAGCCTATTACTATTACTATTACATATTACTATTACACCACCCCTGATTATATAATAATAATAATTTCAGTTAAAGAATACAGTCATCAAATAACACCAGCTAATTTGCATTAATGTTTTGGTTTGTTGTTGGTCATGTGATTAGGTGTGACAGCTGTAAGCATGTGTGAGAATACAACACATGTACAGACATGTACATAATACTAGGATGTTACGTCAAATTTGTATTAAATGAAAGACTTGTACAATAGCGAGCTAGTTATAGACACAACCACATGTTTTGGTCTAGGTGTGGTATTGAATTCACGTCACCAAAATATTAATATACATGAATATTATCTTCACATGACTGTAGTTACATGTAAGATGTACATTATGATTGTAGTCACATTTAAGATGTACATTATGACTGTAGTTACATGTAAGATGTACATTATGACTGTAGTTACATGTAAGATGTACATTATGATTGTAGTTACATGTAAGACGTACATTATGATTGTAGTCACATTTAAGATGTACATTATGATTGTAGTTACATGTAAGATGTACATTATGATTGTAGTTACATGTAAGATGTACATTATGACTGTAGTTACATGTAAGACGTACATTATGATTGTAGTTACATGTAAGATGTACATTATGATTGTAGTTACATGTAAGATGTACATTATGATTGTAGTTACATGTAAGATGTACATTATGATTGTAGTTACATGTAAGATGTACATTATGACTGTAGTTACATGTAAGATGTACATTATGATTGTAGTTACATGAAGACGTACATTATGACTGTAGTTACATGTAAGATGTACATTATGATTGTAGTTACATGTAAGATGTACATTATGATTGTAGTTACATGTAAGATGTACATTATGATTGTAGTTACATGTAAGATGTACATTATGATTGTAGTTACGTGTAAGATGTACATTATAATTGTAGTTACATGTAAGATGTACATTATGACTGTAGTTACAGGTAAGATGTACATTAGATGTACATTATGACTGTAGTTACATGTAAGATGTACATTATGATTGTAGTTACATGTAAGATGTACATTATGACTGTAGTTACATGTAAGATGTACATTATGATTGTAGTTACATGTAAGATGTACATTATGATTGTAGTTACAGGTAAGATGTACATTAGATGTACATTATGACTGTAGTTACATGTAAGCTGTACATTATGATTGTAGTTACATGTAAGATGTACATTATGACTGTAGTTACGTGTAAGATGTACATTATGACTGTAGTTACATGTAAGATGTACATTATGACTGTAGTTACATGTAAGATGTACATTATGAGTGTAGTTACATGTAAGATGTACATTATGATTGTAGTTACATGTAAGATGTACATTATGAGTGTAGTTACATGTAAGATGTACATTATGACTGTAGTTACATGTAAGATGTACATTATGACTGTAGTTACATGTAAGATGTACATTATGACTGTAGTTACATGTAAGACGTACATTATGACTGTAGTTACATGTAAGACGTACATTATGACTGTAGTTACATGTAAGACGTACATTATGATTGTAGTTACATGTAAGACGCACATTATGACTGTAGTTACATGTAAGACGTACATTATGATTGTAGTTACATGTAAGATGTACATTATGACTGTAGTTACATGTAAGATGTACATTATGATGGTAGTTACATGTAAGATGTACATTATGATTGTAGTTACATGTAAGATGTACATTATGATTGTAGTTACATGTAAGATGTACATTATGATTGTAGTTACATGTAAGATGTACATTATGACTGTAGTTACATGTAAGACGTACATTATGATTGTAGTTACGTGTAAGATGTACATTATGACTGTAGTTACATGTAAGATGTACATTATGACTGTGGTTACATGTAAGATGTACATTATGATTGTAGTTACTTGTAAGACATACATTATGATTGTAGTTACATGTAAGATGTACATTATGATTGTAGTTACATGTAAGATGTACATTGCCATGATAATAGTTACATGTACTATGTACATTAAGATTCCGCCTGGGTGTGGAAACCACGCAGGTCTAACTTGTACATATTGTAAAGTACATAGATGAAGATAAACATGAAACTATTCAAACACTACCATCCCCCCTTTCCTCTTCCAGCATTTGACAGAAATTGTAAAACAAAATATTGTTGGGGAAATAAAAAGCCATCCGGCTTATGTCCTGAGATTATGATGATGATGATGATGAGTACTAGCAGAGATTACCATTCACAAATTCCAACCACAAAATGACAGCGAGTCTGCAAATAGTCAGGGCTAGAAATAAAAGAAAAGATGTAGTTGCCCGCATAATGCCATTTCATGCATTTTTAGGTCCCCCACCCCCCCCCCCCCCCCCCGCAGACTAAGGTTGCCCGTATATGTTAAGCTAAATGACAAAGAAAATTAGAATCACAATTGCTTTGTCATGTAAATTCTGAAGAATGGCCACATTTATTGAGAAATGGCATTAAGCATACTGGTTACTCTTTCTAATAGTTAAATAAATAAATGCCATAAAACAAAGATTTAGTCAGTAGGTATCAAAAACACAGAATAATACTATTAGTGAGTATTTATCGTGGTTGCCCTGTGTACCATTAACAATCAAAGTTCAGTTGCCGTTTTGAAAATCTGGTTGCCCCGGCCAACAGGGCAAATGGGCATTTCGATCCCTGATAGTGCAAATGTCTCTTATGGACAATAGTAGTGTCGGGGTCAAAATGATACCACCTCCCTCAACGGGCCGTCTTTCGGCGATCCGTTGCCCCCACCGCCCTCTCAATCCCTGGGCATAGGGTTGCATGTGGTTGGTGTAGGCCTCTAGATGGAGGCCCCAGGGTTGCAGGTGGTTGGGGTATGCCTCCAGATGGAGGCCCCCAGGGATTGAGAGGGCGGTGGGGGCCACGGATCGCCGAACGGCGGCCAGTTGAGGGAGGTTGTATCATTTTGACCCCGACACTACTACTAGGCAAAATGATACCACCGCTCTCAAGCCAGATCCGTGGCCCCCACCGCCCTCTCAAGCAGCGGAGACCACGAGGTACCACCTCCATCAACTGGCCGCCGGATCTGTGGCCCCCACCATCCTCTCAATCCCTGGGGCATAGGGTGCGGGGGCCACCACGGATCGCCGCCACTGATGGGGCCGACCTATATCTCTCTCTATTCTGTGTAGGCTCAGACAAACACGTAGTCTCTGAAAGAGTCGCATCGGCATGATGGGACCACCCATAGGGGCTTCCATCTACCTTGACAACGCTCACCTGGGAGGAGGCTAAAGTGATTAACATGTGAACCACGGCAGACTGGCATGTTCACATGTTACGCAGAGAATCTGGTGCTGAGCAGGGGTCTCCAGCAGACAACCACGGCCTACCCTCCCCACCCCATAGAAGTGGCAGACAGACTTGATCTCTTCACGTGGGTGAAAGCGGTCGTAAGTGTTTCTCCGCAAGGGGTCGACCCAAGGATTGTACTGGGGGTCATCCCGGAAGTGGGCCCACTTGGCATCCAATATCATGGCAGTCTCAGCGCCCTGTGCCACTGCTGTAGACGCCAGCACGAGCAGTATGATGAGAATCATGGCTATATATGAAGAGTTAAACTGAACATAGTGAACCCCTCGAGAAATATATGTGCCAGATCGAGCCCTGTTCCATCCAGATCGATAGTGATCTTCATCCCCTCAGGGGCAGGGGCTAGCTGCTTCACCCTGCCGCCGGCTAAGAAACGTAGCTCTAGGACTATATGAGTCGTTTGCGGGCTAGTGAGTCCGACTCGCTGAAGCAGTTTAACAGCACCCTTGACTTTGGAGACATGTGACACACCATCTACCCGTAGGATGCCCTCCTGGAGGTTAACAGCTTCTTCTGGTCCATCGAATGGATGACGCAGCAGGAGCTTTCCACCTGTAACCCCGATCCGGTGACCCACCCTCGTCAGGGAGACACCTTCACCTATGTACGTGAGGAAGGATGATCACCGATTGTAGAGCTAAAGAACTGTCCCATCATTTTTCACAACAGTGGAGAGGGGAGTAACCTCTATGTCAATGACTGCGGGAGGCCTACATAGGGGCAACCATGTTCACCAGTCATCCCCAGGTCCAGCGCGGTACCACACTTCATTCTTCTCAAATATGAACCGCAGGTTTTTTGCCAGGGTCAATAGCAGACCATCATGGGCCTTCGGCGGGGCACCGCTCGAATAGGGTTTGACCAGATGAAAGCTGAGGTCATTATTTAGGGTGTTGATGTCTGCCACCTCTGTATCTGAGAGCTCAATCAACGGCTCGAGGATGTACTTCCTCTTCGGGAAATCGTACCGAAACACGATCTTGTGGCCATCTATGTTGCGACCCAGGCACTCCTTCAACACATCCTTGCGGTCTGTGAGCAGCTCCACCCCATCACCACCAATGGGGTGGAGGGAGAATGCCTTTGAGTTTGCTTCGTACTGTAGGGCGAATGACTTGCCATCGCTCTCTTCTACCTTGGCAGCATCAACTGCGTACACATCTGCCAGGTCAGCAAGACCAGTCGAATGAGCAAATATGGGTTCCATAGCACGCTATAGGAGGGGTTTAAACAGGACATATAACCATGCCGATTGTCCGACTGCTGCTCTCCAGTGGTGAGAACATAATCTCGCCCTCTCTAGAGGGGAGACGGGTGGTACAGTACCATGTAGAATGGGTCCTCTTCGAGGTGTCCCAGCGGGGCACAACATACATACACGCTGATGTGCTACATCAACCTCCGGGCAGTGCACACAGCAGCTCACTGGTAGAAGTCTGCCGGGACGTGATAGAGTATCTCCCAGGTGCCAACAGCAACCTATGCAAAGCTATCAGTCCTAGCCTGTTCATACCTGTAAATCACCTGTTTGACTGCCCCTCCATTAACATATATGCCAGCACGGATGGGGTATCGGACGCCCATTTAGAGTTTACACTCTTATTACTCATTGACCTGACATGATATCACACCAGGAAGATCTGACCTTTGCCGACATGATGAAGAGCCTGCTAACGGGTTGCCCCTTCATGACCCCTGCCCAGATAAATGCCCAGAGGCTCACGGCCTGGGGCCTGCAACAAGAAGGAGAGCGCCTACAGCGGGAGAGCTGGTATCAACAGAACGCAAGCATTGCAAGGAAGCGAAGGAACAGTGAAGGGTCCCGATACTGGCAGGCCCTCTTGAAGGAGAGTAAGCAGGACGCAGGAGTCTTGGCAGAGGCTGATGAGCCAGATGCAGCGGAGACCGCGGACGATGCCACAGACGAGGATGCCATACAGTGGGAAGAGGCGCTGGCGCAGAAGTGTAAGACCAAGAAAGCCATCTAGCGGCGGATCTACTATCTTAGTCATAAGGTGAAGTTCCAGATGTCACGTCTCAGAAAGCTACTGGCACGCGACACTGCTTGATGACGCCTGTCTAAGAGACGTCTGTCTCGATACCAGCAAGCTGGCACGGTTCGCCAGGCTCTCCAAAATGAACCCTTCTATGACTCATGAGCAGATTCTGCAGGTGATGCAGGTTTAATTTCAAGGTATACTATGGCAAAATCGTAGTGGCGGAAGCAACCAGAACTGACGAGGACGGTCCCATCCATGGCTGGCGACTCCAGCAGATAGATAGCATCAAGCAGAATCTCGTCCATGAGGCAGAAAAGTACAGCAGAATGCGCAGGCGATATAAGACAGCCTACAACGTCCTCACGCGTACACCCACTGCTGCGGGTGTGATTGGAGCCAGTGCTGGTGTGGCAGCTGTGGCCACTCTCGCTACAGGGGTGGGTGCCATCGTCGCCATCCCGCTGGGTGGCGTGACACTAGCTACCACTGTCTTGGCCACGGGCTTGGGGCAGCGGCAGATCACAAGGAGGCTAGAGAAGCATGCTAAGTACGTGGCACTGGCACAGAGTATGCTATGGACTATCGACGAGTCTGTCAGAAAAGCTCTCGAGGATGGCCAGGTCACCGATGAAGAGTACCACCATATATTGAATGTCCAAGCCCTATACCGCACGGAGAAACCTAAAGTGCGACAGCAATACCTCAAAGGCTCCAGCGTGCGGGTTGATATGGAGGTCGCCTCGCTGGTCTCTGGAGTCGAGACGACTACAAATAGTGTGCTGCCTGTACGGTAGCTTTAATAACACCAGTATAGATGGCCTTCCCACTGAACCTCACGACAGTCATCTGGAGCCAACCGCCCCTCCTGGGTACACCCTTGACTGGCCTGAGAGGTCTACTGGATGATATACCAGAGCTAACACCGTTCTCCATCACAGTGGATGGACGGTCCCGAACCAGCTTCTCCATCAACCCACGACCGCTGACCAACCGCCCCATCACTATCAAGGATGTGAAGCAAGCTCATACTTGGATGGCTGCTCCAAGCCTTTCATACTGGAATCAGCAGCTGAACTTTGCCTTGTGGTGTGCCACGGCAGGATGTGGAGTAAGTTCCACCCTGCTTCATTCCTATTCTGGTACTCCTGAAGCTGTGCTCATCGCCAGCTGTCTCAGATTCCACGTGTACTTCACGGTGCGACGAATCGTCCATCAGCTGGGTGCAAGCCTCCCTGATACAAACGCCTTCGACTCACAGCTCAACAGTCATAGCGTCTCAGCGGCCAGCAGACTACAGAGAGAGTTCAGCGCTCACCCAGACTATCGGTGGCATGGTGGTGACAACAGCGGTCTAGGGGTTATGTACAGTGACCCGAGATGTGACTACTCAGGATTCTCCTATCGAACACCCCGACGAGTAGGCTGTCGGAAGACAGCGACATTCTCGTTCGATCCAGACTCCGACCCCGGAGCGCTGGTGCAAAATATGCACATCACTGGCTTGCGACAGGACTATCCAGATGTGTGGAAGTACTTTGTTCCACACACCACCTCAGGCATCACACCAGCAGGGATCGTTCAGATCAACCAGTCCCTGGAAGCACTGGTATACTGCCTCCTTGCAGCACAGACCCAGCTGCGGCATTCCATAGATGGTGTCAGCGGAGCAGAGGTCCAGGCCATGTTCATCAGTCTCGTTGAGGATATGATCATCGTGGCAGACCCCAGTAGTCTTATTGCTAAGTTCCAACAGGGGTTGCAGAAGGCCCGTCGCAAACTTTACTTTGCTATTTCACCACACCTACGGTTGATTCCGAGCAACATGATCGTGAACATCGAGGACCTCCAAGTTGAAGATGGCATGCTTTTGCAAACCTCTGCTGACAGTGACTGCAGACTAGTGTATGTGCCAGCTTGGAGATGTTCTTGATGTAGAAGGCATGGTGGTCCCACACGATGGTCATGGTGTCACGGTAGTGAGCCGCTTGCCTGATCATGTGCCATGTGCCCTCTTCGCTTGGTTCATACACGCAAATCCAGATCTTGGCGAATAACTCTACCTTGTCCAGCTGATCCAGCGAGGTCTTGCGGACATCAGGTACTGTCTTGCCGTAGAACTGTGTGGCAAGCTCTCATGCAGGAGCTGTACTTCTATCAGCTCTCGCTCCTCGGTGGACTGCTAGACATCTCCAGAGACACATGTTGTCCCTGTAGGTGTCGAGGGCAGTCATACTCTTCTTCTGTCGTAGCCAGTCTGGGAGGGGGCCTGTCCCAAGCAGAGGTTGGTGGTCGATGACAGCCCTGACCTCAACGTTGATTGATCGAACGAAAGCCCACTTGGTGTTGGGTCGATCGATATTGTCTGTGTCGAGGCGGGCTTGCTCTCTTGCTGACCCAGTCCTGAGCTGCTCCTATCGTGTTCAGCCACGGGCTCCCTGGAGCATTCTTGTGGAAGAGCATCACCCTATCATCTTCGATGTTACGGATGCGATAGGTATGGGTG
This sequence comes from Chaetoderma sp. LZ-2023a, assembly GCA_034401795.1. Lineage (NCBI taxonomy): Eukaryota > Metazoa > Mollusca > Caudofoveata > Chaetodermatida > Chaetodermatidae > Chaetoderma > Chaetoderma sp. LZ-2023a. Next base: position 4,269,671 of record CM067373.1, on the reverse strand, counting down.
TAGCGGAGGTAGAAGGCGTTCTGGACAGTCTGCTGGATCTTTTGCATGATTCGGCCTGTGAGGTCTCCTTCTAGACCTCTGAAGAATGTCCAGCGTACTGACCGGCATCCTCTATCCCCCTTTCACCGAGATGCTGGTCGAGAATGTGCTCGCCTTCTCCTCCGGGCTAAGGGTTCAGACCTCGGCATTGCTTAACGATCCTGCGTTTGAGAGCTAAGTGTGCCAGTGGATGGGCCTCCATCCGCCTCGCTACAGTCTTGGCTCGCAAGCTAGCAGTCACCTCCTCGTCCAACTGACGGCGCTCACGTATCCGCTGCGCTGTCTTGTGGGGATTCCAAGGATCCTCTTCGGTAAGAGCTGGAAAACTTCCCGTATTCATTGCTCGGGAGTCGCTTCTGCCACTCCTCGGCACGGACCTGTCCGATCATCTGGAGCAGGTCGGCTTTCTTGCCTTAGAGTAGTCTCTAAGGCCGAATTGCTTTGCAATAGCGTGAAGCTGTGCAACAGTACTCATGGGATATATCCCTGTGGATGCCTGCATAGGGTGCGGGGGCCACCTGCGTTGGAGAGTTAAGCTCTCCAGTGAATGGGCCTCCATCCGCCTCGCTACAGCCTTGGCTCGCAAGCTAGCAGTCACCTCCTCATCCAACTTACAAAACTCACGTATCCACTGGGGATTCCAAGGATCCTCGGTAAGCGCTCGAACCCTTCCCGTATTCATTGCTCAGGAGAGTCGCTTCTGCCACTCCTCGGCACAGACCTGGTCGATCATCTGGAGCAGGTCGGCTTTCTTGGCCTTAGAGTAGCCTCTAAGGCCAAATTGCTTTGCAACAGCGTGAATCTGTGCAACAGTACTCATGGTGTATATCCCTGTGGATGCCTGTCTCTAAATGGGCGTTCAGACCCTATTATGTGTGGCGATCAGTACCTGTGGGTGGTGTATATCCCTGTGGATGCCTCTCTGGGCATTCAGACCTATTATGTGTGGTGCTGGCGATCAGTACCTGTGGGTGGTGTAGAGCTGCGCGATATACCGATACCATATTTAAAACCGATATCCTGCACTGACGGTTTCATAACCGATTATAAAAAATTAATATCGAAAAACCGAATATGAACATATTTTCGGTTTTTCGTATCAGGAGTGTTAAAAATAAAAGATACTAACGAGCATGAAAATCGTAATGAATAATAATGGCCATACTTTCCATTAAGCTATGTTCGGGGCAACTAATAATTAAACGTGGCCCCAATTGCGCATATTGTGTAACTCCATGTAACTCGCTGCATGCCGAGAGAAATCAAGCAGCGAATTAATTAAATAAATATCCACTCGTCTTTTCTCTGGTAGTCTCAGATAAATTTGCAATATAAAACACAATACTAATGTGGGAATTTGTCATTAAAATTTGTATCGGGGAAAACCTTTCTAAACAACGGCATCCATTTTATTTACGTCACCGGCTAATTAACATAATGCAAAGTCGTCCCAACACTAAATCGCCAGATTGCATCAAAATCTCGCCAATAACTATAATTCTGATTAGGATATAATTTTAAATAAAATTATTACTCAAACCGTTTTTTAAAACATTATCTTCTATACACAATATCATATTAACTTATGAAATTCGCGATCGCAATATTACAGTTAATACTTTCTTCAAGGCATGATTTCGTTCTCGGGTCGAATTGGAAATGAAAGAAGGAAGGGAGATAATTACATCATAATTAATTACAATCGCGTGATTTACGTCTTTTCGCAACCTGTTTTGCTGATTTATGATTAATTTTGACAAAATAAACGATGTTTATTTAACTGTGTGTAATATTTAGGCGGTCTAATTAATAATTTCACTCCCGCGATGATGGATATTATAAGGTATGTTAAGCTTTAAAGGCGTAAAACGTTACGAATGTATCAGGGCATGAAAATACGTTCTGTTTTCGTGCTAATCTTTATCATTTAAATTTTTTGTTTCATGTCAATAAAACCGATATTCGGTTAAAACCGATATGAAAAGTCATATCGAAACCGATATGGCTGTAAGCCAAACCGCGCAGCCCTAGGGTGGTGTATATCCCTGTGGATGCCTGTCTGGGCATTCAGACCAATTATGTGTGGTGCTGGCGATCAGTACCTGTGGGTGGTGTATAACCCTGTGGATGCCTGTCTCTAAATGGGCGTTCCACGGATCCAGCTTGAGGGCGGTGGTATCATTTTGCCTAGTAGTAGTGTCAGGGTCAAAATGATACAACCTCCCTCAACTGGCCGCCGTTCGGCGATCAATGGCCCCCACTGCCCTCTCAATCCCTGGGGGCCTCCATCGTGAGGCATACCCCAACCACCTGCAACGCTGGGGCCTCCATCTAGAGGCCTACACCAACCACATGCAACCCTATGCCCAGGGATTGAGAGGGCGGTGGGGGCCACGGATCGCTGAGTGGCGGCCAGTTGAGGGAGGTGGTATCATTTTGACCCCGACACTACTACTTTGACAGATTTATCATACAATTGTCTCTTTTGGACAGATTTATCATACAATTGTAAGTGGCCATTATTAAGACTGCTCTGTAACCACAATATAATTTATGTTTCCATACATGTACCTGTCTGTTGGCTTCAAACACCACTTTGACACTACATGGCCAAGACACCAAGAAGTCAACCGACAACTGCAGGGTTCCCACACCTTGGGGAGAATATTTTTCCATACCTTTTCCATACTTTTTTTCCATAGCCATTTAAAGACATTTTAATAGTGGACATTTGGGAAAACTTAAAAACCTATTTTTAACATTTTAATTGGTTCTATTTTGTACATCATATCACAGTTAAACCTGAGAAAACAATGCATAAGTAAATTTCATAATTAAACTAGTAAAATATGACATATATAGCACACGCACGCACGCACGCACACACGCACACACACACACACACGCATATACTATGGGTAAACTGTTAAAATAGCACATAGATATCATATATGGATGACGGATATAGCGCTGAGCAATTAGCACTCCTTTGATCCAAGAAAATGTTCATTTGCTGACCAAGAGAAAGCTATCTTTAATAATTTACCACTGGAATGTCTGGCTTAGTTAAAGAGCCAGTCACTCCAGTGATAAATTTTCAAAAATAGTCTTCTCTTGGTCTGCTAATGGACATTTTCTAAGACTGTTAGACAATAGCAAAAGTAGAGTTAAAATATTATTGTTGTATATTTGGGAACTAATTTGACTTACTGACTTAGTATTTAATATAAGGATCTGTATCCCTTTATTTATTTAGATGGGGAATACTGGGATAGCACTGGGCAAAAGCAGAAAATGTTCATTTGCAGACCAAGAGAAGGCTATCTTTAATAATTTAGCACTGAAATGTCTGGCTTGGTTAAAGAGCCAGTCACTCCAGTGATAAATTTTCAAAAATAGTCTTCTACGGTCTGCTAATGGACATTTTCAAAGACAATAGGCAAAGGATGTTCTGGGCACCATGAAAGTTAATTCTTAATTTCTAACAGTTTAGTATCAATGTCTTTGTTTAAAGATTTTAATTCTTCCTCCTTGGTTTGTGCTGATCTCCTAAGTGCATTAGACTTAGAAATGAAAGTCAGATTACCAGTGGGTTCAGCTTTCTCTGCAAAATCATCTGCTGACTTTACTAACGCATTTACATTAATTTCTGTTAGTTTTCGCTTAACCGTAAGTTCATCAATTTCATCTAATACCGCCTTTCGTTTCTCGCGTCTCTTTAGCATCTCTTTCTTTTGTCGCTCATCATCCAGGTAAGAGTGATATTTCTGCCTCACAGCAGAAGCAGATACTAAGTGGCTTACTGATCATTACATTCTTAACCCCTCCTACACTTCTAAGATGGTCTGCAATACATCTTTGTACTATTAGTGTGTGTTCTTTCATGTGCTCCACAATAATTTCTTTATTCACAGAGAATCCTCTTTCCACTGAAGCCTGTCCGTGAGATAAAAGTAGGACCTTACGCGAAATTAACCACAGATCTGAATATGCTGGTTTCACTGACATGTTATTATGGATTACTAGCTTATCCAGCCTAGATGTAGCAGACGAAAAAAATAAGAAATCTGAGTTTGTCACATTCTCATTGGCAAAATCCTTAAATTGGTTAATGATGTCATCACACTTATTAACATTCACCTGATTTGCATCTGTTAGAATCTGAAGGGACTTCTTAAGCTGAATAATACATTCAGCTTTAGCTGTCACAATTTTAACTGGATGGAGCCAGGCCATATGACGAACTACACCATACCTAATTGGCGATTTCTCTAATATCCGTGACACAAATGTAATCAGAAGTTTCTTTGTGTCTGACCTTACTGAGTAAGCATCCTTCTCTGAAATAGTCTTTGCTGTTTTTAGGTCTCTTAATAATCTCTCGGCACTGAATCCTAGGTCTATCTTGGTGGTGTCTTTGTGCAGAGATTTATCTGATACATCAAGCTTAATCAATTTTGTGACAGACTTTGCACTGTTACTCACATCTATCATGAATCTATCCATTAAGGACATTAATACTTTCTGTAGGTCATCAGCAAGAAATGGTAACATCGGCACATCTGTCTGGTACTTAGTTAGGAATGGTGAAATCTCCTTCACAACAGACAAAAACACATTAGCCTGAACTAGGAATAGCTTGTCTTTTACAGCATCCTGAACTACACTGAATGACTTACATTTTGGTTCATTGATGTCACCTTTCTTTGTGCTGGCTGCTTCGACAAATTTAACAATGTATGGCCAGATTTCTACCACACATTCAATTACAGGAACATTTTCTAGCGATCTATGCTTACAAAATTGCTTGGGAAATACAGTTGAACCGGTCACAGAGGTATAATCCTTGCGACGTGCTGGACTGTCTTTAAACAGCCAGTATAAGGAGCTTAGTACATGTTCGATGTTCCAATCAGTTTTAACACTACTCGCTCTGATGGCATTGTGTACCTGGTGTAATCCACAGCTACCAATATTTATCATTCGCTTCTGAGTTTCATCCTCTATGCCCTTTGAAAGGATATCATGTCTTAAAATTGACATTGGGGCCATCCATTGACAGTTGGAACATGCCACGAAGATCTAACTTATCACAACATTCTCAGAGTTTTTCATGAATATCTGTTGTTGTGGCATGGCCGAGGAATTCCGATGTGTAGAATCGAGTCGAAAAATCTGATCTGCTTGCCAGAACCAAACATGAACATCCATTTGTTTAGACTGAAGATGTCCATTAAGGCTTTCGTCGAATAATAAAACATAATCCGTCTCAGCCTTCACCTTTGACAATAAAAGTGACTGAAAATATGGTGCAATGCCAAAAGTAGACAGATAAGCACACTTCGTCTCTCCACAAGAGAATTTCGAGGCTGGAAACATTATACGGAATAAATCTCCAACCTTCTCACTTTTGAATGAGAAGTGATTCTGTATGACATTAAGGCACCAGTAAATCTCGGATGAGAGGACTTCATTTGTTGCTACGAATGATCCTAATGAGGCTGATGGTGTAGAAACGACTATGGGTTGCTTGGGAGGAATGACTGCTGGAGTTCTGAGAAGGTAAATAAAACAATTCATTATATTATAATATACTACACTATTAATTTTTTTAATTTTTTTTTCCGAAATTTACAACAAATTTATTTTACACAAATATTTCTTTTCCTTTCTAAGGGGGAAAAAATTTTAATTTAATTTAAAAATTTTTTATAAGTTTAAAAATAAAGATAAATGTAATTATTAAATTTTTTTTGATTTTTAAACTTAAAAAAAAATTTTAATAGATTTTTAAAAATAAATTTCTTTAAATAAATTTTTTTTAAATAAATCAAAAATTGTAAATAATACATTTTATATAATGGATTTAATTATTAATAAACATAAATTTGTTAAATTTTTTAATAAAATTTGTTAAAATAATAAATTTTTAATAACTAAAATTTTAATTAATCAAGTTCTTACCTGGCTCCAAAGAAATCAGTAACTTTAGCTGCTTGGTTTGAATGTGAATCCATCAGTGTACCATGCTTTTTGCCAGCCATGTGGCTAACAACCGCCGCTTTGCCCATATTTCCTATATCAAATGACTTATCGCAAACACCCCTGTTTAAGACTATATGCTCAGCCTCGACGTGGCGCAGGGGTGTAACACACTGGGTGTCAATCCAGACATTTGGAGGGGCTAACCAGAGCATTATGCACAACGCTAATGAAATGATACTTGGAGATCGAATCAACCGAAATGGTGGTCGCCCTGTGAGGATCCGCCAGGCAGGTGCAGCGCCGGGCTCCTTCGAGCTACTCAGCTACTGGAGGTCCCATCAACTCGTCTTGTGGAGCCAGGGGACGAGGATGGAGAGCTACTGGCCAACCGAAAGAGAAGACCAAACCCAGAGAACTCCAGTATCAACATCATGCACTGGAACGCAGAAGGGGTTACCAACAAGAAATCAGAGGTCGAACAGTTTCTGTACGAAAACAACATTGATATCTGCTGCATCCAAGAGACACACCTGCAAGAAGGAAAACCATTTAAGATCAGAGGTTACCAGATTTTCCGGTGTGATCGAAGAGGAAGAAAGAAAGGCGGGGTGATCACCTTGGTCCGAAACAGCGTGAACGCCAGCCAGATCAAAACCTTTATGGAAGAGGCAGAATATATCAAGATCAAGGTAACAAACAACCAGCAACTCTGTGATTGACATTGTCAATTATTACTGCCCTAATGACAAGAATCTCTCACTTTGACACAATCCAGGTCCCGGACTGCCACTTCTTCATTGCGGGAGACTTTAATAGCCAGTCCCAGAGCTGGGGATACAGAACACTTGATAAACGAGGAGAAGACATTGAAGCATGGCAAGATGAAAAGCACATTTTACTTGTCAACGATCCCACAGATCAGCCTACCTTCTACTCGCGCCGGTGGCACTCGACAACAACGCCGGACTTCGCATTTTGTACAGAAGACATTCACAGAAACCTCAGTAGAGTGGTCGGATCGCAGTTAGGAGGAAGCGACCACCGCCCAGTCCTCCTCTCTCTTTCTGCAAGTATTTCGACAAGTTCACCTCAACATCCAAGGTGGAACTACAAAAAGTCAAATTGTTCGGCATTCGTTCCAATGAGCTTCCCCAAAATATAGCAGTAGAAGGGAGAAACATCAACAATATGGTCAAGGGATTTAATTCAAGTATCTTCAAGGCTGCCAACGAAGCGATTCCTCGAGGGTTCAGGAAAAACTACCGCCTCTACTGGACAACAGAACTGCAAGCAGCACATGATAAACTAGACATGGCTAGAGAAGATGCAGAGGGTAATCCCCAGTGTTGCCCACAACATCTGATTTGGGGTCCCACTGTAAAATCTGGGAGTCCCATGGGGTCCTCATCTGAAATATGGGGGTCCCATGTTTTTTTCTTAAAATAAACAACACATTGATCTAATTATAAAGCACTTTATTAAACATGTTGAAAACAGTGCTAGTCATTCCAGTGGTAAATTTTCCAAGATCTGTATTCTGTGATCTACAATGGTGGCTAAAATTGATCTATTGAAATGGCCCTTGTATATTTAACCAATAACATTTGAACTGCATGTCAATAAACAATAACTTAATTAGCACTGTACTTGTTTGTTGTCTGATAAACCAATCAACCTACAGTGACGACCTTGTATGATTAATATTTCCAAAGACCATTACATTAGTAATTAGCAAAGACCACTGCATTCGTTTTTCTATTAAACCATAACTTTGGACGAATTAAAAAATTACAAGTATCAGGGGCGAGTTTGCTCAAGGACGACTTGACCTACTTCGATATAATGCGCGTGTATTTTTTATAAGGCAACTGGAATGATTAAATATAGTGGAATACATAGGTTAAGATCAGACAAAACAATAATTTATCAAAAATAATCTTTATAAATCAGATTAAACTGCGTAATTAGTGAAAATATATCAGCCAATAACCGGATATGTATAATTCATAGGGAGTAACTTTGTAACGCGATTGCTGATTGGTTGAAGCATAGATAACGCATTAGCGTGTATCCAATAAGGACGCTTGTATCGGTGAGCTTTGAGCTATACGCTGTTTGGAAGAAATCAATATTTTAACATCAATCGATTATATCGTTGAACATCGCTGAACTTTTTTGTTGGGAAATTGGGAACACCTAACGATCGAGTATTGTTAAACATTATAAACACTAATCCATCAGTTAATCAATCAGCCGCTATTGCTAAATAAAAAACGGATTATAGCACGTGTTGATACCGTTATTCAAACAGTAATAGAACCGCCGCTAATCCGTCAAATAACCATTCGATCAAATGTAAAAGATATCACAATATCTTTCATATATTCCTTCATCCATTTAGATATTTTGATAAGTAAATAGAAAAAATATTTTGCCCGTAAGTCGTTGCTGCTTTAGGCAAGTAGGCATGCGCAATTTAGTTTCAAAATATTCAGCAGATTAGTGATAACAACGTTGTGATCTGTCCAATGTTCTGAGCTGTGAAAGGATTAAGACGCCGAGACACGTTTGTATACGCTTGATCAGTTGTATTGGATTTCTCAAGCGTGAGTTCCTCTAGAGGGAGATTCCGGTGTTATCCAATCAAATACTGACACGTCACACTGACGTTTAGCACAACAGACAGAAACATGGCGGGTATTTTTGCAATTTGTAGGCCAAACAAGGCGACTAACATCGGGCTTGTAAACTCATTATTTATAAAATAAAAAAATTAGATCAAATGGAATACTAAGGATAATTTGGGGAGTGTGTTTACAATTAAATGTGGTGGTTGAATCTGATTTATGGGCATTAACCACTTTGAGTTGTGCAAGAAAACCTACAACAACTCATATTTTTAAACAACACAGTAAGTTCATTTTTATTGAACACACAATACATTAGGTATATTTTTTAAAGTAAAAACATGCACAAATAAATATATACACGCGATAATATAATCGATAATTAAGCACACGTAAAGTTACAAGTTTCTGTTACACTTTTTAACTGCGTCCCTCGTGCGTCCTCGGGGACGCAGAGGGTTAATTTTTATGCGTCCCTCTGCCATTTTTATGCGTATATACGCACAAAAGGACGCATAAGGGCAACTCTGGTAATCCCTGTCATGAAAACCACTTCACACTACAACAAACTAAAGCCAGGTATCCAAAGACCAAGCTGGAGGCCAAAAGAAGAAGCTGGAGGGAAAAGACGGCAGGGTTTAATTTAGAGAGAGACACCACAAAGCTATGGAGACTGACTAAAGCACTGAATGATGAGGGTGTCGGGGGAGAGAAGATTACTCTTGAAAAAGATGGACAAACACTGACAGGAAAGATGGCTGCAGATGCCTTTGCGAAGGCATATGCAAAAGAAAGCAACATTTCTATACCACGAATGCGTCAAAAAGAGGTTAGAAAAGAGCAAAAGGAAAGAACAGACACCAACACTCATGATGCAATGAAAGTTGACATTAGTTTAGCAGAACTGAAGAAGGCTATCCGCCAATTGAAGAAGAAGAAATCTCCCGGGCCAGATGGCATTATGAATGAAATGATCCAACACCTTGGTAATGCATCTCTCCGCAAGTTGCTAGACATCTTTAATCTCAGTTGGACCAATGGAGAGGTTCCTCAGTGCTGGAAGGAAGCCAGAATGACCCCTATTCTGAAAAAAGGGAAGAACAAGACGAAAGTGCTGAGCTACCGTCCTATCAGTCTTACACGCTGCATATGCAAGACCATGGAGCGCATCGTCAACCAGCGGTTGCAGTGGTACCTGGAGTCGGAGAACATTATAGTTTCAGAGCAGGCCGGCTTCAGAAGATACAGGAGCACAGAAGATCAAACAACACATCTTGCACAGGTCATAGAGGACACCTTTCAAGCCAAGAAGGTGATGCTAGCTGCCTTTATCGATCTGCAGAAGGAATTTGACAAGGTGTGGAAGGATGGCCTCCTCGTGAAGCTCCGGTGCACAGGCATCGATGGCAACATGTTCCGATGTACCAAGTCATACCTACACAATGGCAGAGCTAGGGTGCTGGTGGATGGACAATCTGGACAGAATGTATTGCTGAGACAAGGGGTGCCACAAGGCGGAGTATTATCACCAACTCTGTTCATACTCTTCATTAATGACATTGTAGCAGAGCTGCCCAATGGGATCCATGCAGCCCTCTATGCAGATGACCTCGTACTTTAGTGCACCGAGGATTACACAACGACTGCCACGTACAGAATGCAGCTCGCCTTGGACAGAATTACAGCGTGGGCCAATCGCTGGTGTATTACCATCAACAAATGCAAAGCACTGATCCAAGCTGCAAAGTTCAAATCGTTCAACAACCACCCGATGAAGATCAGGCAAGCACAGCTGTCACCAGGAAGACTTAAAAGATCAAGTTTTGTGAAAGAGACAAAAGCACTTCAAAGGAAACACCAAGAAATGTTGCCAGCACAAATAGAAGACCCAAACCACACACTTGATCCTCCACCCTGGGAAAACAAACTAGAGAGCATAGCTATTCGCACCACAGTACCTCATCTCACAACCAAAGATGAATACAGTGATGTAAGCAAAAAGGCCCTGACCCTAGCCATGCTGGAAAAAATGTACCCTCAGGAGACATGGATAAGGATCTACACAGATGGATCAGCCAACGATGCAATTAGGAGCGGAGGTGCTGGACTGCACATACAGTATCCAAACGGACAACATGAGTCAGCTGCAATACCGACAGGCAAACACTGCACAAACTACAGAGCTGAAGTCGAAGCACTGGTTCATGCAGCTAATACCATCAGCAGAACAGCAGACCCTATTGCACAGATTGTCTTTTTATCTGATGCCTGCTCCGTCCTTAAGGCTATCACCAAAGGTAAGCTGCCACAACTTGAAGAAGCACTAGAAACCATCAAATGCTTTCGGATAGCATTGCAGTGGATCCCCTCACACTGTGGAGTCCAAGGAAATGAGGAAGCAGACAAGATGGCAAAGGTGGGTGCAGAAGAGAATCAGACAGAAAACATGGTTACCCATACAGAGATGAAGACTTTCATCAAGTCACTCTATAGAACACCTCAATCAGAAGATGCCTACCATCATCTCTCGAGGCCAGAGCAAGTGACCATTTTTCGTCTCAGAACTGGACACAACAGACTAAACCAACACATGTACAGGCGGTTCCACCTTACGACATCGCTCGCTTGTCCTTGTGGAGAAGCAGAACAGACCACAGAGCACATACTTCAATGTTGCAGTACGTATCAGCTGCTGAGAGAAGAGATCTGGCCATTGTCAACCTCTTTTCTTTGAAAAGCTGTATGGGCCTGTGGAAGAACTGCAGAAAACCAGATTTCATCTTGAGAATGGCTCTCCAAGTGTGATACCAGCGACCGAAAAGAAGAAGAAATCGCAAACACTACATCTGGCTCGATGACCTGAAGTGTCATCCGGTACAATCCAACCCTTATACTTCTCGTTAGTTTGCCACAAAACTGAATATTTACACTTTCCCATGATCGCGGTAACATAAGAAATTCGAAAACTATACAACAAAATTTATCTCACTTTACTAACATAAGATATATATATATATATAAAATTATTTTCGCAATACTCACATGAATGTTGATTATTATATACAATTGATCAAACACATGAAAATCGCGAGAATAAATAGTTATTTTCAGGATTCATGTTCAGACATGTATTACTCAAGTTCCCGGTAATCGCGATGTACCGGAGTTTTCTACAGAGTTTATACAATCACAGTGGTTAACGGACCCAATCCAAACTTGTTCAGACACATATTGCTCGAGCGCGAAATGTTCCCGGTAATCACGATGTATTGGAGCTTGGCGGTTACCGGTACCCAATCCAGACTTGCGAAACCAGGAACAAGGAAGTATTTGTTGACAAAATGGCTGACGGAAAAAATTACAAATCCCGATATTTTAATTTTCCATACATTTTCCATAGCGGTACAGCGAAATATCGAATTTTCCATAGCTTTTCCAGCCATGGAAATGGTTTTCTTAAATTTCCATACCTTTTCCAGACTTTCATACCTGCGTGGGAACCCTGGGATCTATATGGTACCAGCGGATACATAATTCACATTCTAGGGCTTGATCATAATCTAGCACTTCCTTGTTACAGTCTCTGCACAGTGTTATGTCACTATCAGTGTCATTCAAAATCAAAACAGTATCAGTTTCGTATTCATAGTATGTATGAGTATGTTGACTTATCTCGGCAGAGGTCTGGCTACTTCCCTTACCTCGCTGTGAACGACGAAAGCTGTACTTTTTTTGTCTTTAGTCGAGTCAAGTCTTTGCTTGATGTTTTTCTTCGCGACGGCCATTCTAGAACTGTTGTGTGACGTCACTGATCGTAGTTACTAAGGACGCTATACACGGAGACTGGTTTTTCTTCCTGTTGACTAGCCTCCTTCAACTTGCTAAAGATTCTGCTAGTTTGTAGGTATGTGCGCGTGCAGATGGGTCCGAAAGATAATAAATGATATACATTATGTACACAGGTTTTTGGGGTTTTTGGGGTTTTTTTTTTGGGGGGGGGGTTTGAACGCTACTCACTTATGCCTGGGCAGACACCTTGGCTTTGAACGTGCCAAAGGTGCTTGTGTTTGTTCTCCCAACATTGACTGTTTCCAGTCCTCACTCCACAGTAGACAACATGTATAATATTGAACGCCCTCTCTCATCAGCATTGGTCCTGCAACGTATTTCATACAGATACCATTTTACTAATAAATTAGACCTATGAACGAAAACCGGTATTAATTACTAAATTGATGTATCTTACCGTGTTCAGACTTAATTGCTGGTTTATAATGATAGAATGATAACTATCTTATTAAAAATCGAAAGTATATGAGGTTCAACACCTGATGTATTGGTGATTATTTGATAAAGAATAATATTTTTTTGCTTTTCTTGTTGTTGGTATTGTGTTGAGTATATTCCGTCTATCAGACCGTAGGCCTTCATATAACCTCCATCCGGAGTAGTAGTAATAGGGGGTCAAAATGATACCACACCCTTTGTCTAAATGGAAATCAGGTGGGGGCCTCATTTGTCTAAATGGAAAGTAGGGTCGGGGTCAAAATGATACTCTCCCTCAACTGGCCGCCGTTCGGTGATCCATGGCCCCCACCGCCCTCTCAATCCCTGGGGCATAGGTTGTTGAGAGGGAGGTAGTATCACACTACTTGAACGCCCATTTAGCGCCAAGGTCTTGACGTGATGTCATGCTTCTCTGGTGATGAAGGGTAAAGAGTAATACTGTCATGAAACAAAAAAAATAAAAATAAAATAAAAAATTAAAAATTAAAAATATATAAAACCCCCACGCCACCTCTTCGGGAGAACCCCTGCTTATTATCGTCGGCCCTCTCTTGCCGGCCTCTCTCTCTCTCTCTCTATCTCTGCAGGTTTTTTTTGGTGGTTCTCCGTTGCTCCGTACCGTCGAATTGGTAACGCCATCTTTTTACTTTTTACTTTTTACTTTTGAGAGTTGAACCATGTTTTTTTTATTAGAATTCAGCACTGTTATCAACCGAGCCAACGGAGAACCGATAATCAGATTACAAATAATGATACTAATTATTGTGCAATAACAGCAAACAGATCAACAACACACTGGTAACTACACTTGTGCAATAATAGCAAACAAATCAATAACACACTGGTAACTACAAAATTACAGTCTATAATGTATACATTATCTCGAAGTGATGTCAAGATCTAGAGGGACTGATAAGCGCAGCAATACAGCAATGAGAACACATAACTTATCAGCTATAATTACTAATGCGTACATGGCCGAGGTAGTTAAGGTGTGAGATCCTTGTTTTGTGTTTATTAGCAAACTTAAAATCAGAGGTTCAAATCTCGCTATTACCATTTGTGGATAACTCGGTCATTTCTGGTCCAATTTTAAAATGGTAAACAGTTTTGAAATTCCCGCTTCATTCCGGTCCTCATCGGTGCCAGGAACGCCAAGAATGAAGTGATTTCTCGGTACAATATAAGCATACACTCTCTCAAAATACTGACACATGGATCTGATGCGCGCGCATGCATGCTACGCGTTAGTAGTGTCAGGGGCAAAGGGATACCACCTCCCTCAACTGGATTTCCTTTTAGACAACTGAGCAGGGGCTGAATGCCCATTTATAGACAAGCCAACCATGGCAGACTCTGGCATGTTCACATGTTACGCAGAGAATCCACCCCATAGAAATGGCAGACAAACTTGATCTATTCACATGGGTGAAAGCGGTCGTAAATGTTTCTCCACAAGGGTTTGATCCAGGGATTCTACTGGGTGTCATCCCGGAAGTGGGCCCACTTGGCATCCAATATCAAGGCAGTCTCAGCGCCCTATGCCACTGCTGTAGACGCCAGTACTGATCGCCAGCACCACCCATAATATATGCCGTGCCACGGAGTGGCAGAAGCGACTCTCCCGAGCAGTGAAGATGGGAAGGTTTGCAGCGCATACCAAAGATGATCCTTGGAATCCCCACAAGAAAGCGCAGTGGATACGTGAGCTTCGTGAGTTGGACGAGGAGGTGACTGCTAGCTTGCGAGCCAAGACTGTAGCGAGGCGGGGGCGGACCATCTACTGGAGCACTTACCTCTCCTACGCAGGATCACTAACTGAGTGATGAGGGGCCCGAGGTCTGAACCCTTAGCCCAGAGCATGAGGCGAGAAGGCGAACACATTCTCGACCAGTGTCTCGGCGAAATGGAGACAGAGGATAGAGGATGCCAGTCAGTATGCTGGACATTCTTCAGAGGTCTAGAAGGAGACCTCACAGGCCAGATCATGCAAAAGATCCAGCAGACTGTCCAGAATGCCTTCTACCTCAACTACACCCATACCTATCGCATCCGTCGCATCGAAGACAGTAGGGTGATGCTCTTCCACAAGAATGCTCCAGGGAGCCCATGGCTGAACACAATAGGAGCAGCTCAGGACTGGGTGGCAGCAAGAGAGCAAGCCTGCCTCGACACAGACAATATCGATCGACCCAACACCAAGCGGACTTTCGTTCGATCAATCAACATTGAGGTCAGGGCTGTCATCGACCACCAACCTCTGCTTGGGACAGGGCCCCTCCCAGACTGGCTATGACAGAAGAAGAGTATGACTGCCCTCGACAACTATAGGGACACCATGTGTGTCTGGGGATGTCTAGCAGTCCACCGAGGAGCGAGAGCTGATAGAAGTACAGCTCCTGCATGAGAGCTTGCCACACAGTTCTACAGCAAGACAGTACCTGATGTCCGCAAGACATCGCTGGATCAGCTGGACAAGGTAGAGTTCTTCACCAAGATCGGGATTCGCGTGTATGAACCAACCAAAAATGGCACCTGGCACATGATCAGGCAAGCGGCTCACTACCATGACACCATGACCATTAGCGTGCGGGACCACCATGCCTTCTACATCAAGAGCATCTCCAAGCTGGCACATACACTAGTCTGCAGTCACTGTCAGCAGAGGTTTACAAAGCCATGCCATCTTCAACACCACACTGATCACTGTACAGGCGGCAAAACAAAAATCGTGTGTCCTGGCGAGAAGGTTGAGGCGCCACAGTCTGCGTATGAGAAAGCCTTCTATCCGCCCCAACCATCCAGTTCAGCGGCTACTCGTTGGGTCGAGTATGAGTCGAGAAACAGAGGTGTACACATACACCATGTAGAGTGTGGGCACGATGGCGAGCATTGGATCGAGGGTGCTCCCGTAGATGGTTATGATCCGACCACCAACACCGTTTACCAGTTCCATGGCTGTCACTGGCACGGGTGTCCACAACACCAGCGAGGTGAGGATGCTGAACAAAGACACCGCAAGACAGTCCTGAGAGAGGAGAAGCTGTGAGTGTCTGGATGCACACTTGTGGCACAGTGGGAGTGCTGTATAAAACGCTGTCCAGACGTCCCTAAACGAGTTCGAACTGCCCCATACCCACACTTCATAGTTTACGACTTCGAAGCACTCCTAAATGGTATCAAGACTCATCCTACGGAGACTCTCATGATCGAGATTACTCACATACCTATCTCTCTGTCAGTTGGCTGCTCCTTAGATGGTGCCACGAGTGAGCACACTCACCTCTGCAATCCTGACCCCAAAGAACTGATCAGAGAGTTCATGCTGGTGATCCAATGGCGAGCATATCTAATCCGGACAAGGGTTAGGGCACAGTACATACCGAGAGACCTGGACAAGCTCCCAAAGCGACAGCAGCGACTGATCAACGAGTGGTGTGACCATGTGCCTGTACTGGGGTTCAACTCTAGGCGGTATGACCTGAACCTCACCAAGAAGTACTTTGTCAATGAGCTGACTGACAGTACAGGTACAGTGAAAGTCGCCAAGAAGGCTAGTCAGACCATGTTCCTCATAACACCTGAGCTACGGTTTTTCAATGTGCTGAACTACCTCGGCCCAGGAGTCTCGTATGAGGTATGGGTCTAAGCTTACGGGTGTACACAGCAGAAGAGCTGGCTCCCGTATGAATGGTTTGACACACAAGAGAAGCTCAACTATCCAGGGGTTCCTGACTACTCAGGATGGACATCTAAGCTCAAGGGTGGCCACCTCTTGACGCGAACAGAGTGGGAACAATGTAGCCAGACATTCAGCGAGCATGGAATGCGGACATTCGCCGACTGGCGGCGATACTACAACAACCTGGACGTCAGTCCATTCATCAAAGCCCTAGAGCGGATGCGGGAGTTCTAAACAGAATGAGAAATAGACATCCTCAAAGACGCGGTGTCTCTCCCAGGTGTGTCACTGCAGTACCTCCTAGGTGGAACCTCTCAGCACATGCCAGATGTTAGCCTCTACTCTCCGGGCAAGGAGGCCTACGAGATGCTGAAGGATGCGGTTGTTGGAGGGCCCCGCATCGTGTTCACCAGATACCATGAGGCAGGTGTGACACGCATCCACCAGAGTGAGTGTGTCTGCAAACGTCTACTCGGCTACGACGCAAATGCTCTGTACCTGTCAACAATGGCCAAAGAGATGCCCTGTGGTAAGGAGACAGTGCGCCGTTGGGCCGGTGCCAGTGGTGTAGCCCGCTTTAAGGAGGAGCTCCAAGCAGACCGCTGGTTTGGATTTACTGAGGTGGATATAGAGGTCCCTAAGGCTCTGTGGGCAAAGTTCGAGGAAATGCCCCCGCTCTTCTATAACCGCGCGATCCCGGTAGAGGCTGTCTCTTCTGAGATGCAGGCGTACAGGGCGGAAGCGACCCACCACCCAGAAGCTGGTCAGCGCCCTCTCTGGCAAGAAGCGGCTGCTGTATGCACCGACACTCAACTGGTATATAACCCATGGCCTGGAGATCACTGCTGTATACCGCACCATAGACTATGAGGCCAAGCGGCCCTTCGAGTGGTTTGTGGAGAATGTTACAGAGGCCCGCCGCTCGGGAGATGTAGCTAAGAGCAAAGTGCTATTGGCAGATCTCTTCAAACTCCTCGGCAACAGTGCCTACAGGAAGCTCATTGAGGCCCTAGAATGCCATAGCAACACCAGCTTCACGAAGGATGAACGTGTGGTAGACAAGGCCCTGCGTAGTGCATGATTTGAAGATCTCGAGGAGATCGGTGAGTCATACGAGCTCCAGAGTCACAAGCCGAGAATCACTATTCAAAGGCCCTTCCAGGTGGGGATAGGCATTTATGAGCTCACGAAGCTGTGAATGCTGGAGTTCTACTATGACTTCCTCGATCACTACGTAGCTCGACAGCTTTGAGTACCTGCAGATGGACACTGCCTCTGCGTATATCGCTATAGCAGGCTCCAACCTTGATGATGTCATTCGCCCTGAGATGTGAGCAGAGTACCAGGCTCATAAGCGGGACTGGCTAGCTTGGGACAAATGGTCTGGACGGACTCCGGAACTATTCAAGCTCGAGTTCGAAAGCTCTCGTGGTATCGCTCTCTGCTCCAAATGCTACTACATGGAGAGCACAGCTGCAAGTAAGTGCTCGGCTAAGGGAATGTCAAAGCGGCAGAATGAGGTCTCTTGGCAGAGGTTCTACAGCGCCCTACATGGCGGGGTGGACAGAGCTAAAAACCGAGCCCTACGCATGTGCAACCAGGGTATGGTGGCGTATGCACGGGAAAAACTCGGACTCTCCGCTTACTATGATAAGTGCCATGTGCTGCCAGATGGGGCCCATACTGAGCCCATCAAGTATCATGTTAGCACTCTAGGGGGTGGTAACTGTGTGTCTTCAGGGACTAGCTGAAGCTGTTCTATGACAAATGGTCGCCTAGGCACTCCCTGCTGGCGTGCCATGTAGTACAGTGTAGGCCACCCCTCCGCCTCCACATACCTGTCAAGCCTGTGAACATCTATCGACCAGATAGGATCTGCTGCACGCCATCGACCACCTTCCAGCTCACCAGGCTCATACAAGTACCGAACCAGAGCATCAGGAGGTAGGCACTCCTCTTCCTTGTTCACTTCTCTAGAGCTGTGACCAACAGAGTGTCTGATAGCCTCTACCGGCTTCTTCCCAATTAGCCTGGTAACCTTGGCATTGGCTCTCTCCACCACAGCAGGCAGCCCTCTCACCAATACTCTAGAATGTTCACTCAGCGCGCCCATTTCCTCGGTGTATTGGTGTGGGAACAGTCTCTCGGCCAGTGTCCGATTCCACCGCTCAACGATAGCATGGTGATGCCCTACCTCGCCTCGCCTAACTTCCACATCGTGTTTCCACATGAGGGCTGCAGTCTCCCCTCTGAACTCCTTATCCTCATCCACCTGCAACAATTCCGGCCATTGGGGGATTTTCCAATGCCTCGTAGACACCCTGCAATGCCTGTGCCACCTGACCAGCTGACTTGTCAGTGAGCGGTACTGCCGCCTTGTACCTGCTGGTGGCATCGACGTTGGTGAGGGCATACTTGTAGGTCTTACGACCAACCGAGTCATGTGGAAGGAATAGAACATCCGCCTGGTGAACTCTGTTCGGGACAGCTTCCTCGAAATGGGCATGCCTGATGTGCCGTGGATGAGGTCTGTATATCTGCCACATCGCCTGGCGGCTGAACCACTGGATAACTGTCTCCAATGTGAAGTTGTGGCCCTTGCGACGTGCAGCCTCGAGTAGTTGAGGGGGCTCACTGTAATATCCACCAGGCTGATAGTAGAGTTCCTCAAGAAGACGGTTGATAAATTCCCGGATTTCATCACTGACGTCCACTCCCGTCCTGTCATGCATGACCTGGGTGAACTCTAAACAGACAAACATATGGCCGTCATTCATTCGAGCATCACTGAAGCCCTCCTCAAACACCTCCATACACTGGTGTCTAATCTCTGCTGGATCCTCACTGAACAGTAGTTTATCGACCATCCCTCGGAAGTTAAGGGACTTGACCAGGTCGTACAGAGATGCCATCCTTCTATAGTACAGCTTAAATGTTCGGCGGCCCAGATGGTCACGAGCGCTATGGCAACATACGGTAGCCAAGGGCCTGCGACTTCGAAGAACGTACCTACTCCTGAGGCGATGGCTGGTATGGCTTTAGAAATCTTCCCCCACCCCATGGAGAGCATTGTTGGCGATCTTGCGGACCGTCTCGCCAGCCTTCATTGTGAACAGAGCGATCAGAGCCCCAACTGCTGCCAGCAGGCCGATAGAACCTTTCGCTCTGTGTATTAGCTTGCGGGATTCAGGCTCTACATCATCATACTCACCCGCGCTCTCCGCTACATCGTAGTCATCTGCTTCATAATCCTCCTCATCATAGTCCTCCTCATAGTCCTCATCATCTATATCCTCGACTGGATCTTCATAAGCATCTGGTTCATACATATCCGTCGCTGGGGCAGCTATATAGTAGCTTTAAACTGTAGTCTATAGCATGGCCTCCGCAATCTTGAACGTGGGCATGTTTGCCTTAGCGAACTGGGGACTCAGGTTCGCCGAGAAGAGCATGAGCATCATAACCAGGTGATGGAGAAGCTGTCTAAGGAGAAGTTCGAGTACAGCAAAGCACTCGAGCATATGCTCCAGAGGGAGACACGCCGACGACAACTCCGAGCCCAGGCCAACCAGAGCCTCAGAGAGTCACGATGAGTACTACGAGGCTGTAAAGATATCTCAGCCAACGCTCGACTATGAAGCATCAACAGGTCAGAAGACAGCAGAGCTTATAGTAGTCGTGGCAGCTGCAGTGGTGACGACAGGAGTCGTGCTCTACACATGCTCAAGCTGAATACCTGATGTGTTCTACACGCATACCTTAGCATAGCCAAAGTAAAGTATCGTCACACCTAATGAGTCCCAGCTATGAGGTTTCCGATGTTGAAGCTGAGCTGGTTGCCCTGATTAGGTGGGACGTTCCTGCCCCCGAGGTGGTGACGGCCCTTGAGTGCCGACTCGAGGTCATCACTTCCACTGGGTAGTCGCAGAAGTGCATATGACTTAGTTTTCTGTCTGTAGAGTTGGCAGTCAGCCAGCTTGCGTACCTCACCAAGAACATTGGTCCCAGCAACCACAAGCTTGAAGTCATCTAGCTTATCCACCTGCTGGATGGCTCCTCCCTTCTGAACCAGGACCGCAACAGTGACACAGTCCGATGCACCACGATGCAATGTCAGCTCTACCCGTTGGTTAGCTGTGGCGTCGACCTGCTGGTTTTCTCAGTCCACATGCACGATCCGCTGTCTAGAACCCATTTGCTTCATTTCCTCGTCATGCCAGACATGAAGTCTTGGCGCATTCATCATCGCATCTGCAAGCTGCTCAGTGTACACCCGGAGGAACAGCCTATCCTGCATGGCAGCCGGATTCACGTGTGTGTTCTCGAGGAGGGTTAAGAGTGGAACTGCCACATGCTTCTCGACACCTGCCCGTAGTTCGAATTCTGTGAACCCCTCATTGCACCCCACAGTGTAGTACCCATTTCCCTTCGCATAGAAGGTTGGTCCACGAGCCAGCGGACTTAGGACTTGGTACTCATCGTTCACATAGGTGGTGTCCACGGTGCTGTTGCTCTGCACGATCTCCCACCTGTTCAGAACCTGTGGGAGCTCTACCGTCTGTTCTATTGTGCTCTGAAGCTTGAACTCGAGTGTCAAGCTCTTGATCTCATGGATCTGTGCCAAGATTGCAAAGTCGATGTACTTCCCAG
This sequence comes from Chaetoderma sp. LZ-2023a, assembly GCA_034401795.1. NCBI lineage: Eukaryota > Metazoa > Mollusca > Caudofoveata > Chaetodermatida > Chaetodermatidae > Chaetoderma > Chaetoderma sp. LZ-2023a. The sequence continues at coordinate 4,248,401 of CM067373.1, read as the reverse complement.
CAGAGGACAACGGGTTCTCATCGTATATACTGGGTCGAATGACCCTCAGGCAGTCCTTTCCGAGGATCAGTGTGGTGCAATGTCGCAGGTTCAATGGCCCCATATGGATGTTGCACATACTGCAGCATGTTTAAGGTCTGGGTATAGAGAGGTTTTAAATGGCAGCCATGTTTGGTAAAGTTCTCCAGCAGATTGTCTATAGGCAGCAGGAAAAGTCAGCACGACAGTCAGTATGACAGCCATGGCGTGCACTGTCCCACTGCGACAGGGTCCGAGGACTGCTTCATGACAGCAACATTATCCACGAGCGAGCCAAGGTTACACCTCCTTCTGATGCAGAGATATTGGCCGCCATAGAGGAAGGAGCGCCAGCTCATAGTACAAAAGAACTCCTGACTCGGATACTCTACCGGAAGTTTGACAGCACCCAGGGCAGGCCACTCAACCTACCTATGGCCCAAACCAACAGCCCTGTTTTTCTAGCTCTCCAAAGGGCGAGGGTCGATCCCAAAGATCTACTAACGGTCGGGAAGTGGGCTGCCATATTTAGCCTCCATAGTCAGGAAGAGCGAGATATGCTGGATAGCCTCCAGTCTGGTGAAAATAACTGCTTCAGGGAGGAGGTCAGTGCCGCTGTAGTGGAGAGCCATGACACCGGTCATGCAGAAGGTACTCAGGAGGGGTTCACTGTTGGCCACAAGGAGGCTATTGAGCACATCTTCAATGAAAGAGGGCGCAGGAGATTGGCCAGTAATCTGCCAGCATTTCTGAAATTCCCAGATAACTACCAGGACTACCTCATCAAATCCACTCGCAAGCACGATGCTAGTCGTGCATGGAAAAAGTGGGTCTTCCATGAGAAGTTCCAGAAGAAGAGAGTCCTAGACTCTGACCCTCAGTGGATAGAGTTTCAGCAACATTTTAAGCAGCAGGCTTCTGACGAAACTGCCGAAGTTCCTCAAGCTTCTGATGAAGTTCCTCAAGCATCTGACGAAGTAGTGGAGACCTCGGACGAAGTTACTCAGCCTTCTTATGAATGAAAAAAGTTGCGGCCGACAGTCTGTCAGCGATGACGTGTAGAGCAAGCTAGTTTCCTGGCTGGATTTAGCTTGTAGGTGAAGGTCTGCACCTTTTCCAGAGATGGCTTGAAGTGTGACAGCTCACCTGTCTCCTTGTTGCTGAAGATGAAGCGGTACAGCTCAGCCGCCCTCTGTACACCTGCGATAAAGTCCCCTTTGGTCTCCTTGAGGGTTAGGCTGTCGTATATGGTCTCGAGCAGGGCACGCCCACACTTAGAGCTGAAGTATAGCAACCGGGAATTGTGGCGGATGTCCAGTGAGATCTCTCGGGTGTCCTACTGAAAGAGGATGAAGACAGTTATCCTTGTGTGCCGGATGTGCCTGGTGATGTTGCTGAGGTAGGTGACCGTCTTCTGGTCCATTTCAGGGTCATCGATAACTAGAACAAGCGGTTCTGTAAGTCGGGGTGCCAGCAGCTTCTCCATCAGTGCTTGCAGGTTCTGCGTCTTGGTGATTGGGCCATTGTACCATTGATCATTTCTGTCGGCGGAGTCAGACACCAGAAGGATGTATTGAGAGTGTAGCTGTTCGGCCAGGAGAGCCCGCAGCAAGATGTTTTTCCCATGTCCTGATGGGGCAATGAGCAGCACCACCTGGCCAGCATCGGCCACCCTACTGTCGAATGGTACAGACATGCATGCGGAGGATGGTTATCACTTGGTCGGCGGTATCCTCGTCTATATCTGGAAGACTAAACGGCAGTACTTCCTGCACCAGCTCTTTCGCCTGCAGAGCAGGGAATCCTGCACCTCCGGCGGATATGAAGGATGCGATGGAGCGTCAAGCATGAAGTCCCAGCAGCAGCTGAGAAGATAGCGTAGAGGGCCTGTGTCAGCACCCACAATGTCTAGTACATCCAATATCTGTATGATACATGCACGGGAAGCCATGACTATCCTGTGGTCTTAAACGGCAAACTAAAGAACCATGACTTCTTCACCTCTGGTAGCTGGAGGCTGGTGGTAGCACCTTTTTTGCCATCGACAGTGATATTGCTCAGGCCGAGGGTGCCTACCCTGAGATTCTCTCCATCCTGTTGGAATGAGCTCCGTGGTTTCAGGAGATCCTTAACCAGGTCTTGTGCATAAGACTCAGCCATAACCTTGATGGCACCAGCCTCATCGATTCCGAGCATACCTCACATCATTGCCCTGTCTTTGATGCCCATCCCATTGCATACAGTCTTGGCCTTGTTAATGGCCGATTGTCTTACCGTAGCAGTGTTCCCGATGAGATCTCGGGCTGGGATACTACCTCGGATCTCCTGCGGGTCTCACTTCTCATCGAAGTCTAGGAAGGAGATAGGGGCAACAGTGTCCTCTGAACCGAGGCGTGCCTCGCCCAAGTGAGCAAGATCGCCGAGCTCTTTGCTTTCTAGGTTTGTGAGTGACAGAGTCATAGTGCTTCTTCTTCTTCTTCTTCTTCTTCTTCTTCTTCTTTTCGATCGCTGGTATCACACTTGGAGAGCCGTTCTCACGATGAAATCTGTGGTTTTCTGCAGTTCTTCCACAGGCCCATACAGCTGTTCAAGAAAAGAGGTTGACAAAGGCCAGATCTCTTCTCTCAGCAGCTGATACGTACTGCAACATTGAAGTATGTGCTCTGTGGTCTGTTCTGCTTCTCCACAAGGACAAGCGGGCGATGTCGTAAGGTGGAACCGCCTGTACATGTGTTGGTTTAGTCTGTTATGTCCAGTTCTGAGACGAAAAATGGTCACTTGCTCTGGCTTCGAGAGATGATGGTAGGCATCTTCTGATTGAGGTGTTCTATAGTGACTTGATGATAGTCTTCATCTCTGTATGTGTAACCATGTTTTCTGTCTGATTCTCTGCTGCACCCACCTTTGCCATCTTGTCTGCTTCCTCGTTTCCTTGGACTCCACAGTGTGAGGGGATCCACTGCAATGCTATCCGAAAGCATTTGATGGGTTGTAGTGCTCCTTCAAATTGTGGCAGCTTACCTTTGGTGATAGCCTCAAGGACGGAGCAGGCATCAGATAAAAAGACAATCTGTACAATAGGGTCTGCTGTTCTGCTGATGGTATTAGCTGCATGGACCAGTGCTTTGACTTCAGCTCTGTAGTTTGTGCAGTGTTTGCCTGTCGGTATTGCAGCTGACTCATGTTGCCCCTTTGGATACTGTATGTGCAGTCCGGCACCTCCGCACCTAATTGCATCTTTGGCTGATCCATCTGTGTAGATCCTTATCCATGTCTCCTCAGGGTACATTTCTTCCAGCATGGCTAGGCTCATGGCCTTCTTGCTCACATCACTGTGTTCATCTTTGGCTGTGAGATGAGGTACTGTGGTGCGAATAGCCATGCTCTCTAGTTTGTTTTCCCAGGGTGGATGATCAAGGGTGTGGTTTGGGTCTTCTATTTGTGCTGGCAACATTTCTTGGTGTTTCCTTTGAAGTGCTTTTGTCTCTTTCACAAAACTTGATCTTTTAAGTCTTCCTGATGACAGCTGTGCTTGCCTGATCTTCATCGGGTGGTTCTTGAACGATTTGAACTTTGCAGCTTGGATCAGTGCTTTGCATTCCCTTCCCTTACTAAGTGGGGGGATGCCTGCTGTCTGCTCTATTTTTTCTATTGGCGTTGATCTCATTCCACCAGTGATGATGCGCAGTGCCTGGTTTTGTACCCTGTCGAGGTTCTGTTGATGAGATTTAGCTGCTGTCATCCATGAGCTGGATCCATACTCAAGGTGTGGTCGTACGGCACCTAGGTAGATGGTCTTGAGGATCCTTTCATTGGCACCCCACTTTGTTCCTGCCAGCTTCCTCATGATGTTTAGCTTTCTTCTGGCCTTTGCCTCTGCGTTCTGGATGTGCTCCTTCCATGTTAATCCTCTGTCATAGGTGACTCCCAGGTATGTCTGCTGGTCCTCGTACTCGAGTGGAGTACCGCCCAGTGTCAGATTGCCAACCTTGGTTTTGGTGGACAGTGAGAATAGCATGGCTGATGATTTTTCTTTGTTGATGGTAATACACCAGCGATTGGCACAAGCTGTAATTCTGTCCAATGCGAGCTGCATTCTGTACATGGCAGTCGTTGTGTACTCCTCGGTGCACCAGAGTACGAGGTCATCTGCATAGAGGGCTGCATGGATCCCATTGGGCAGCTCTGCTACAATGTCATTAATGAAGAGTATGAACAGAGTTGGTGATAATACTCCGCCTTGTGGTACCCCTTGTCTCAGCAATACATTCTGTCTAGATTGTCCATCCACCGGCACCCTAGCTCTGCGATTGTGTAGGTATGACTTGGTCCATCGGAACATGTTGCCACCAATGCCTGTGCGCCGGAGCTTCACGAGGAGGCCATCCTTCCACACCTTGTCAAATGCCATCTGCAGATCGATAAAGGCAGCTAGCATCACCTTCTTGGCTTGAAGTGTCCTCTATGACCTGTGCAAGATGTGTTGTTTGATCTTCTGTGCTCCTGTATCTTCTGAAGCTAGCCTGCTCTGAAACTATAGTGTTCTCCGACTCCAGGTACCACTGCAAACGCTGGTTGACAATGTGCTCCATGGTCTTGCATATGCAGCTTGTAAGACTGATAGGACGGTAGCTCAGCACTGTCATCTTGTTCTTCCCTTTTTTCAGAATAGGAGTCATCCTGGCTTCCTTCCAGCACTCAGGAACCGCTCCATTGGTCCAACTGAGATTAAAGATGTCTAGCAACTTGCGGAGAGATGCATTACCAAGGTGTTGGATCATTTCATTCGTAATGCCATCTGGCCCGGGAGATTTCTTCTTCTTCAACTGGCGGATAGACTTCTTCAGTTCTGCTAAACTAATGTCAACTTTCATTGCATCATGAGTGTTGGTGTCTGTTCTTTCCTTTTGCTCTTTTCTAACCTCTTTTTGACGCATTCGTGGTATAGAAATGTTGCTTTCTTTTGCATATGCCTTCGCAAAGGCATCTACAGCCATCTTTCCTGACAGTGTTTGTCCATCTTCTTCAAGAGTAATCTTCTCTCCCCCGACACCCTCATCATTCAGTGCTTTAGTCAGTCTCCATAGCTTTGTTGTGTCTCTCTCTCTAAATTAAACCCTGCCGTCTTTTCCCTCCAGCTTCTTCTTTTGGCCTCCAGCTTGGTCTTTAGATATCTAACTTTAGTTTGTTGTAGTGTGAAGTGGTTTTCATGACAGGGATTACCTATGGTTGCACGATTTTTCGATTATTCGATTAATCGCGATTATCTAATTCAAAATGATCGTGGACGATTATAAAATGAAATAATCTTATAATTTCCATGTTGAAATTTTTGTCAAGACACTTTTATGCTTGTGAAACTCTGCTCGCGTTACCAAGCATGGAAACACATCCGGCTATCAGCCGAATGTGTGAATGATTAAATAAACTAAATAAATAAATAACTGATTTGTTTGTATTGACTCATGATTAGTTTTAGATGAATAAAGATTGTTCACTTGGTCGCTATTTGCCATTGTTGTTGTAATCACACACGCTTATCCCGCATTCCCCATTCTCTGAATAGTTATGCGCTAACGGTTTTCCCAAAAAAGTTCTAGAACTGATACCACGGAAATTCAACGCATTTTCTCACGTAAAAATTCTCACCGCCTACGCCTATGTTTAATGTATACCTCAAAACATCACCGGGGAAGTGAAATTATTTGATTTGAGCGCCTAAATATTGCGTATCCTTTAATAAAGGTCCTTTATTACATCAAAATTAATCCACAATTTGATATAAAATGGCGTGGCGAAAAAAATACAAATCACGTGATTCGCCTCCAATTGAAGAGTTTATTTTAGAGCGAGTACTCGGATATAAATATTCTGGAATCTGGGACTCGGAACTCTATTTTCGAATTTCTATATATTATCATTGCGCGATAGGAACTGAGTATTATACTGATCTGAATAACTGGTACCCATTTGATAAATGCCCGCGTATAATATCTCGCGAGAACACGCCGCCTCCCATCGCAAGAGCCGCTGGCTCGCCAACTTAAGAAGCCGACTATATTGTCGTTCGTAATGATTCAATTTGGATCATTTAATGTTGATCAGCATTACAAAATTGATGCGCATTTTCTCCCGTACTTGTTTGGTACATAAATTTGGTCTTGAAATATATTTATAAGGAAGCTATTTAATCACGCCAAGACTGTTTAAAGCGCATTTTAACTACAAAAGTGTGGAATAAACTTTATTATATCTTGAACATACGTGGCCTACTATTAGTATTAATCTAATAGGTGGTCGAGATTTACAAATCCGAGGCCTGTATTGACTTCTAGAGGGGCCGGAAATGTATCAGGGCAGAGATCGGGCTGAAGTAGACACACCCTGTGACAAGATTGTTATTATTATACACGCTATTCTTACAAATTATCTGCTGAGTTAGGGGGTGGGCTTCTAATACAGAGTTTTGCCGTTTTGAAACTGCTAAGAAATCATTGGAGCTCATATGTCAAAGTTAGGGGGTGGACTTCTATTAGAGCATAGGCTACAATTAAACGAACATTCCGTCTAGAAAAATCTTGATACATTCGTTTGTTTGCAATCAGCAACAGGGGTATTCTGTCCATGTATGTATACCCATGTGCCTAACCCATAATCTTACAATCTGCAGTAGCATAATAACGTCCTCAAAGCAGCATTGACGTAGTTAATATAGTTCATGATTAATCGTATGATCGTGATTATTTTTCTTAAATGATCGCGATTATGAAAAGTGAATAATCGTGCAACCCTAGGATTACCCTCTGCATCTTCTCTGGCCTTGTCTAGTTTATCATGTGCTGCTTGCAGTTCTGTTGTCCAGTAGGGGCGGTAGTTTTTCCTGAACCCTCGAGGAATCGCTTCGTTGGCAGCCTTGAGGATACTTGAATTAAATTCCTTGACCGCAATTTTGATGTTTCTCCCTTCTACTGCTATATTTTGGCTACGCTCATTGGAACGAATGCTGAACAGACTCCAATTTGCCTCTTTGTAGTTCCACCTTGGATGTTGAGGTGAACTTGTCGAAATACTTCCAGAAAGAGAGAGGAGGACTGGGCGGTGGTCGCTTCCTCCTAACTGCGATCCGACCACTCTACTGAGGTTTCTGTGAATGTCTTCTGTACAAAATGCCAAGTCCGGCGTTGTTGTCGAGTGCCACCGGCGCGAGTAGAAGGTAGGCTGATCTGTGGGATCGCTGACAAGTAAAAGGTGCTTTTCATCTTGCCATGTTTCAATGTCTTCTCCTCGTTTATCAAGTATTCCGTATCCCCAGCTCTGAGACTGGCTATTAAAGTCACCCGCAATGAGGAAGTGGCAGTCCGGGACCTGGATTGTGTCAAGTGAGCGATTCTTGTCATTAGGGCAGTAATAATTGACAATGTCAATCACAGAGTTGCTGGTTGTTACCTTGATCTTGATATATTCTGCCTCTTCCATAAAGGACCATGCAGTCGGCCAAGGGAATAGGTAGCAGTGCTCAGGGTACTGGCCCTCTCTGCAGGGGCATGCCTTGTGGGCGGTCCACCATTCCCGGGCCGCGTGCTCGACTATGGGCTACACACCGCCCTCCAGCATGCCATGCCTCATGTGCTGCAGGGGTCTCGTGATCCATCTCTCACTATTCAGAGGGGTTAAACATAGGCGACGATGATCTCAGCCATTTCACTCATTGCTAGCCCTAGAACCGCGGCCTCCAATAGTGTAACACGTTCACCCATGATCTTGGCGGCAACAGTGTAGGAGGCACCACTGAGGGTGATCTTTGGGATGGGGTGAGGTATTCCGAGACAGTGCCCAGCCGTCCCACTCACCACTGTATCGAGGACAGCTGCAGTGGCAGCAGGAAGAACCACATTTCCCCTGTCATCTTCACCATGGCCACATTCGCCGCCACGTTACTGGCGACATGGACTGCCAGAGGTTTTGCTTTGGTCAGTAACTGCTGTCTCTTGGTTCGCAGTAGGTTCTCCACCTTCTGAAGACTCGCCTGGCTCTCGGGCAGTTGCTTCACAATCTATACCCTTGATGTCATTGTTTAAGCACTGAGTATACAATGCGGTTAATCGTCTGCATCCCCTGTCGAGACAGCTAATAAGATCTTCCCAGTCTGCATCTGCCAGGTGGCCGGGTTGGTACTCAGGGATATTCATCTCTCTATTGAGACATCTTAAGCATGTCCGGGCTCACGCTATGCGAGAAGTACTATGATGTCTTCCGGAGGGAGTTGAAGGGCTACAAGAAGACACCAGATGAGCTCGCTCAGCTCTCCGGTGCTGAGCTGACAGAGGAGCTGACAGCTATGAAGCTCTATCTAGGATTTGGTAAGGGGCAGATCTGCTTTCTTGAATACCTTATCATGGGCGGGAGTATCGTCGAGCAGCTCCTGTGAGCTAAAGGTTTCTACAAGGATCGGGAGTATCTGTCAGATGTGTTCCAGCAGTTATAGACCTCCATGGCCTCACCTGACTCAGAGCTGAACAAGGCTCTGCGATACTACAAGCTGGAAAAAGGATGTGCTGTAGAACACTCCAGCCCTTGGATGTGCATGTTGGCAGCGGCTATAGGGGCAGTAGGGCATGCCAAGCTGGTTCAGTGTCTCACCGTGGTCCCCACTGCTACTGTAGAGAGTCAGGATGGTCTTATAGCTGATTTGCTAGCGGCGGAGTAGGCTGATCCCGAGTGCCATGATAGCTAGGCCTGACACCACATGTAGAGCTACCACATGAAGCGGTGTCGTGTCGACTGGCTGTAGTGTCGGGGTTGCAGCTGCCATGGGAAGCGTTGTGTCGACTGGCTGCAGTGTCAGGGTCGGAACGACTGTATGGCCCGTACTACGCGTAGGTGCGTTGATATCAGTGTTGAGGCCGAAGTGGACACTGGGGGAACTCCCCTCGACTATCATGTTGTTATAGCCCCTGACTTGGAGGTCCTCGATGTTCACAATCATGTTGCTCGGAATCAACCGTAGGTGTGGGGAAATAGCAAAATCAAGTTTGCGACAGGCTTTCTGCAACCCCTGCTGGAACTTAGCAATAAGACTGCTGGGATCTGCCACAATGATCATATCTTCAACGAGACTGATGAACATGGCCTGGACCTCTTCTCCGCTGACACCGTCTATGGAATGATGCAGCTTGGTCTGTGCTGTAAGGAGGCAGTAGTACAGTGCTTCCAGGGACTGGTTGATCCGAACGATCCCTGCCGGTGTGAGGCCTGAGCTGGTGTGTGGGACAAAGTACTTCCACACATCTGGATAGTCCTGCCGCAAGCCAGTGATGTGCATATTTTGCACCAGCACTCCAGGGTCGGAGTCTGGTTTGAACGAGAATGTCGCTGTCTTCCGGCGGCCTACTCGTCGGGGTGTTCGATAGGGGAATCCTGAGTAGTCACGTCTCGGGTCACCATACATAACCCCTAGGCTGCTGTTGTCACCACCATGCCACCGATAGTCTGGGTGAGCGCTGAACTCTCTCTGTAGTCTGCTGGCCGCTGAGACACTATGACTGTTGAGCTGTGGGTCGAAGTCGTTTGTATCAGGGAGGCTTGCACCCAGCTCATGGAGGATGCGTCGCACCATGAAGTACACGTGGAATCTGAGACAGCTGGTGATGAGCACTGCTTCAGGAGTACCAGAATAGGAGTGAAGCAGGGTGGAACTTACTCCACATTCTGCCATGGCACACCACACGGCAAAGTTCAGCTGCTGATTCCAGTATGAGAGGCTTGGAGCAGCCATCCAAGTATGAGCTTGCTTCGCATCCTTGATGGTAATGGGGTGGTTGGTCAGCGGTCGTGGGTTGACGGAGAAGCTGGTTCAGGACCGTCCATCCACTGTGATGGAGAATGGTGTTAGCTCTGGTATATCATCAAGTAGACCTCTCAGGCCAGTCAAGGGTGTACCCAGGAGGGGTGGTTGGCTCCGGATGACTGTCGTGAGGTTCAGTGGGAAGGTCATCTTTACTGGTGTTCTTAAAGCTACTGTACCGGCAGCACACTATTTGTAGTCGTCTCGACTCCAGAGACCGGCTAGGTGACCTCACCTTAACATCTCGTTTTTTAGCTCCCCCATATCAACCCGGCCGCTGGAGCCTTTGAGGTATTGCTATCGCACTTTAGGTTTCTCCGTGTGGTACAGGGCTTGCACCGTCAATATATGGTGGTACTCTTCATCGGTGACCTGGCCATCCTTTTCTGACAGACTCGTTGATAGTCCGTGGCATACTCTGTGCCAGTGTCACGTACTTAGCATCTGCCGCTGCCCCACCCCAAGCCCGTGGCCAAGACAGTGGTGTCTAGTGTCACGCCACCCAGCGGGATGGCAACGATGGCACCCACCCCTGTAGAGAGAGTGGCCACCAGCACTGGCTCCAATCACACCCACAGCAGTGGTTGTACGCGCGAGGACGTTGTATGCTGTCTTATATCGCCTGCGTGTTCTGCTGTACTTTTCTGCCTCACAGACGAGATTCTGCCTGATGGTATCTATCTGCTGGAGTCGCCAGCCGTGGATGGTACCGCCCTCGTCAGCAGTCAGGGAGGGTATAGTTCTGGTTGCTCTGCCACTCTGATTTTGCCATAGTATATCTGGAGGCTTAAACCGGCATCACCTGCAGAATCTGCTCATGAGTCATAGAAGGGTTCATTTTGGAGAGCCCGGCTAACTGTACCAGCTTGTGGGTGTTGAGACAGACGTCTCTTAGACAGTGGTCATCCAGCACTATGTCGGGTGCCAGTAGCTTTCTGAGACGTGACATCTGGAACTTCACCTTATCACCAAGATAGTAGGTCCACCGCTGGATGGCTTTCTTGGTATTACACTTCTGTGCCATCTCCTCTTCCCACTGTATGACCTCTAGCTCATCCTCGTCTGAGAAGACACCTGGCTCATCCTCATCTATGAAGACATCTGGCTCAACGTCGTATGTGAAGACATCTGGCTCATCACCATCTGTCAAGACTCCTGCATCCCGCTTACTCTTCTTCAGGAGATCCTGCCAGTATTTGGAAGCTTCACTGTTCCTTCACCTCCTTGCAATGCTCGCGTTCTGTTGATATCAGCTCTCCCACTGTAGTCACTCTCCTTCTTGTTGCAGTTCATCATCTCGGCAAAGGTCAGATATTCCTGGTATGATATCATGTTGTCGTCAGGTCAATGAGTAATAAGAGTGTAAACTCTAAATGAGCGTCCGATATCCCATCTGTGCTGGCATATATGTTAATGGAGAGGCTGTCAAACAGGTGATTTACAGGTGTGAACAGGCTAGGACTGATAGCTTTCCATAGGTTGCTGTTGGCACCTGGGAGATACTCTATCACGTCCCAGCCGACTTCTACCAGTGAGCTGCTGTGTGCACTGCCGGGAGGTTGATGTAGCACATCGGCGTGTATGTATGTTGTGACCCGCTGGGGCACCTCGAAGAGGACCCATTCTACACGATACTGTACCACCCGTCTCCCCTCTAGAGAGGGTGAGATTACGTTCTCACCACCGGAGAGCAGCAGTCGGACAATTGGCATAGTTATATGTCTTGTTTAAACCCCTCCTATAGCGTGCTATGGAACCCATATTTGCTCACTCGACTGGTCTTGCTGACCTGGCAGATGTGTATGCAGTTGATGCTGCCAAGGTAGAAGAGAGCGATGGCAAGTCATTCGCCCTACAGTACGAAGCAAGCCCAAAGGCATTCTCCCTCCACCCCATTGGTGGTGATGGGGTGGAGCTGCTCACAGACCTCAATGATGTGACGAAGGAGCGTCTGGGTCGCAACATAGATGACCACAAGATCGTGTTTCGGTACGATTTCCCGAAGAGGAAGTACATCCTCGAGCTGTTGATTGAGCTCTCGGATACAGAGGTGTCAGACATCAACACCCTAAATAACGACCTCGGCTTTCATCTGGTCAAACCCTATTCGAGCGATGCCCCGCTGATGGTCCATGATGGCCTGCTATTGACCCTGGCAAAAAACCTGCAGTTCATATTTGAGAAGAATGAAGTGTGGTACCGTGCTGGACCTGGGGGTGACTGGCAAACATGGTCGCCCCTATATAGACCTCCCACAGTCATTGACATAGAGGTTGCTCCCCTCTCCACTGTTGTGAATAAGGATGTGAGAGTTCGAAAGCTCTACAATCGGGGATCATCCTTCCTCACGTACATAGGTGAATGTGTCCCCCTAACGAGGGTGGGTCACCGGATCGGGGTTACAGGTGGAAAGCTCCTGCTGCGTCGTCCATTCGATGGACCAGAAGAAACTGTTAACCTCCAGGAGGGCATCCTACGGGTAGATAGTGTGTCACATGTCTCCAAAGTCAAGGGTGCTGTTAAATTGCTTCAGCGAGTCGGACTCACTAGCCCGCAAATGACTCATATAGTCCTAGAGCTGCGTTTCTTAGCCGGCGGCAGAGTGAAGCAGCTAGCCCATGCTCCTGAGGGGATGAAGATCACTATCAAACCGAATGGAACAGGGCTCGATCTGGCACAGATATTTCAGATGTTCAGTTTAACTCTTCATATATAGCCATGATTCTCATCATACTGCTCATGCTGGCGTCTACAGCAGGGGCACAGGGCGCTGAGACTGCCATGATATTGGATGCCAAGTGGGCCCACTTCCGGGATGACCCCCAGTACAATCCTTGTGTCGACCCCGTGTGGAGAAACATTTATGACCGCTTTCACCCACTTTTCTATCAATTTAGGATTAAAAGCGGGATTGCCAGATAATACATAGGCCTACAATATCAGAGATTCTGACAACGATTCCACATTCTACGGGAGTTTACCCTTTAAATACGGCAAACTCGGGACACGTTTGCAAAGTTTTACTCGGTTTTGACGTAATGTAACTCCAACCGTAGCCTAACCTTGTTGTTATTGTGCTTTCTTTCAGATACTGGTATTCAGTGAGGATGTAAAAGGAAAACAAAGGAAGACCAATGAAATATATGAAAATTTATTATATTGCAACATATCGACAGTGGAAAGAACACACGCACATACACATGTATACACACCCAGTCATACAAACAATTTATTAGCCCTATATTACAGCATATGTAGAGTGGAAAGAATGCACACATGCACATATGCGCACGCACGCACGCACGCACGCACGCACGCACGCACGCACGCACGCACGCACGCACGCACGCACACACACACACACACACTTAGAAATGCAAATCACCCACTCACAATATATAGTACAGAATAATACATTATATTAATATAGGCCCTATATATCATATAAATACTGTAGTAGAAACTACGGCATCAGCTGGTTTCGGTAGTGGTCTGGAGAAATATCCATTTGCAGACCAAGAAAGAACACTTCTTGAAAATTTAGAACTTAAATAACTGTCTCGATTATTGAAACAGTCATTCCAGTTGTAAAGTTTCAAAATTTGTCTTCTCTTGGTCTGCAAATTGACAGCAATATATTGTTATAATACAGCATAATACATCTTTTCTTACAATGGGCCCAATGTCGATGAATGTAGTGAAATAATATGTACAATTTCATTAAATTATGGCGTCAATGAATTTACAGGGTCGGATTTCGTGCATTTCCAGAGGTATATATAGACCATCAGTTGGTTTAGTTAACAGCTTTATTAGATAAAAATAATATGTAAATTTGAAAAATGTTTGTACCCCAAAGCAAATGGTACTTATAAGATATTAACCCTGTAACAGAATTACCAACGAAAAACGATTTTTGCAATGAATGGTCTTGCGAAATGACCATTTGCAGACCAAGAGAAACGTATTTTTGAAAATTTACTAATGGAATGACTGGCTCGATAAATGATTCAGTCATCCCAGTAGTCAAAAATAATTTTTCTCTTGGTCTGCAAATGGATATTTCCTATGAGAAATTGTAAAAGATATTTATTCTAAATGGAGGGGTGACTAGTCACCTCTTTCACCCCCTGGATCCGCCCCTGATTTAGTAGTGGTCTTGAGAAATATCCAGTTGTAGACCAAGAAAAATCTCTTGAAAATATATAAATTTTCAAAATTTGCCTTTTCTTGATCTGCTAATTGGCCTATAAACATGTTATTAACAGATTAACATTTAAAAATTACAATTTTAATTTGATTGCACATGTTGTTTTAGGAATGGTTGTTGTTTTAGCGCAATGTGCCCATTTCCGTTGTCCAGGTTTTTTACCCCCACTCTTATGACCACCCGGGTCCCATCTGTTGACCAAACTGTATGCGTGTCTACCTCTTTAACTGCTTTTAGGAACAGATTAATATGTCTCTTTCTCTGGTCTTTTCTCTAGTACACCATATAGCCTGGGGGGGGGGGGGGGGCAGCAAACTTCTTGTATTCCTCACACAGTACATAAAATCCTTGTCCAATTAAACTACCTTCTAATTCGCAATATTGGCGCTTAACAACACAATACAGTTTTTCAATGAGGTCTCTTAACGGCTGAGCCTTCCAATCGATTATTTGTTTAAACACATGATTTAAGCTCTTACAGTTGGTGTTTGTCCAATTAGTAAGTCCGTCATATCCTGGCTGTTGAGCTGCTTCAAGATTTGACCGCATTAAAGGAACAATACGTAAATCAAAATAGGTAGCGAACTTAGGCACAGTTCTAATGATACCATAATATCATGCACACGAGATTCAAAGATGACACTGTCCTCAGCCTGAACTAAGCCATTATCACCAAAAATTGCATTCCAAATAGTCAATCGTTCTTTCTCACTCACACCTGCTTTGTCCTTCAAATAATCTACCACGTTCCCCTTCAAATGTCTGGTGCAGTACATTTTTTCCCTTTAGGAAAAGCTAGAGTAATGGCTTTCGTGATAGCCCTTTCGTCGTCCGTCCCTATAATTGGTTGGCAGGGTGTGTTCACGAGTTCAGTCGCTAGATTCTGGAAAAATTTAGCAAATGTTTTTAAAGTCCGAATTTCCGTGGAAGAACATAGACCCAGCAAATATTGGATGCTCTATGGTTTTAGGACGCAGTACTGCTAGGTTCTTGAAGGCGCCTACTGTTAAATGGACTTGTCCCAAATTAAATGTTTTATCGAATCCTAATACGGTGTTTTGACAAGTCGGACCGGCGCAGCAGAAACGTTTGACAGCTAAAATGTGTGCTTGTGTGTAAAGCGATACAATTGGCACTTTGTCTTTTGTATTTAAAACACTTTCAATGAATGGGTGCGTGCCTACCATGTTTTCTACGATTTGCACATGATCTGCAAAGTTACCAGTTTTTACGCCTGGTTCTCTCTCCTTCTTCTGCTCCCGATATTTTACGTCATGAACCTGTCTGAATTCTCTTGGGCCGTCTTCGCGAGCAGTGGATGTATTGAATAAGTCTGTATATAGCTGATCGGCCTTAGTGGTTTTCACGCGTTTCTTAATTGCCTTAATAGCTGCGGGTTTTGTTCTTATATATTTCTTTACGTCACTGTTCTTATCCGGTAATGGCGGCGCATCGCTTCTATATTCGTGGCAAGCTAGTTTTCTGGCGTTCGGGCTTTCTTCTATCCAAGTGATTCACTTCTCATATTCCTGTCAGAGCTTGTGCTTGGCGTAATATCTATGAAGGAATATAAGTGTCGATGGATCTGGTTGCGGTTCAAGGGGCAAGATCAGTTTTCTTATTACGTTGTCATTCCAAACAATATAAACCGTCTCTTAGTACGACTTTCTTGACCTTTTCACCTGGTGCTGATACGAAAACTGTCTCTATGGATGGATCTCTCGACATCCAAGCGCCACAATCATCCCAGAACTGACTCTGTTGTCCCTCCTTCCGGCGTTGAATGTTCTCGCTGTTATCCAGGATATAATATTCATTTTCTTTTGTTCCTCTTGGCATGGTTGTGAGCGGTTCTGTGATTGTATCTCTAAGTTCGCTGATAACGTAATTGGCGTCCAAAAAGTTACATTTATTACGTCCTGGTGGTAACTGACGGCCACCGATAGCCTTTGGAATAGTTTTGTATTCCATGGATATTTCTGTCGCCACGTCCGGTTGTGGATTAATTGATGATTTTAGGTCTGGCTAAATGGGGATTTTCAGCAAAACTTAAATAATGTAAACAAATTAATTGTAAATCTATTTTTGGCGAGCGCAGAAGAAACATTTGGACAGAAAAAAGTTTACCAAGGAAGGCAGCGGAAAAACAATAAAACTTGGTTTGGAAGAGAGTGTGCGGAAGCAAGAAAATCATATCATAATAGTAAGAAAGCCTATAATATACACAAAACCGAACAAAACAAACTACATTTGATAAGTGCAAGTAAAGCATACAAGAAAAAAATTCGAATACATTAAAAAAATGCTCGCTTTAAACTTCACAACAAACTACGAGAACTGCAAAAATGGGACACGAAAGCATTCTGGAAAATCTTGACCAACAAATCGCAGAAAAACGATGAACACGTTAAAATAGAACTGGAGAAACTATTACTTCACTTTCAATCTGTAAACCAGGGTGTACACAATGGAGAACTAAATGTAATTTTAGATTGAGACATATTAGACTGCCAAGAATTAGATAAACCAATAACTCAGAGTGAAATTCTTGACAAAATCGCTAAACTAGCAAATAACAAAGCAGCTGGTGAGGATAATGTTTATAATGAGTATATAAAATCTACAGCCGATATTATGCTACCAATTTATGAAAAACTAGTTAACATAATTTTCGATCATGGCAAGGTACCTGAGGATTGGCTAATTGGAAAAATTATTCCAATTTATAAAAACAAAGGTGAACCCTCTGATCCAGCAAATTACCGCCCGATTACCTTACTAAGCTGCCTTGGGAAATTAGTCACATCAATTTTAAATGACAGATTGAAGAATTTCGCAGAGACACACGACATTATATCAGAATCGCAAACAGGCTTTAGAAAAAAACGATCCACAATTGACAACATCTTTTCACTTTATTTAATCATAGAATTGCTACAAGCACAAAGGAAATTTTTTTTGCTGTTTTATTGATTTTAAACAAGCATTTGACACGGTCTGGCGGGCGGGCCTTTGGAGAAAGCTTTTAAAATCTAATATATCTGGAAAGTGTTTTAATCTCATATATAATATGTATCAAAATATAAAATCCTTCGTTAGCTACAACAAGCAAAAATCTGAATATTTTATGTGCAATATAGGTGTTAGGCAGGGGGAAAACCTTTCTCCATTTCTATTTGCTATATTTTTAAATGACATGGAAGAATTTTTTAATCTGAATAATATACCTGGGCTTCTATCAATGAATAATCTAACAGAAGAACATTTGCATTTATTTTTATATCTTATAGTCCTATTATATGCTGATGATACAGTTTTAATGGCAGAGACTCTAGATGGGTTACAAAGTGCTCTAAACGTCTTCAAAAATTATTGTGATGAATGGAAACTTAAAATAAATTACAGCAAGACAAAAACAATGATTTTCTCTAAACGCAAGACAAACTCAAACCAAACCTTTTATATTGGAGCCCAGGAGCTTGAAGTAGTCAGTGAGTATCTTTATCTGGGAATTCTCCTTAAAGCCAATGGAACATTCACAAGCTGTAAAGCAAGAAATGTAAAACAAGGCACTAAAGCTATATATTCTCTACTAAAGAAGACGAGAGAGCACGACATCCCGATCGACTTGGTAGCTGTATTATTCGACACAATGATATCACCTATTCTACTTTACGGTTCAGAAATCTGAAAATTATGCCCATATAGAAACGTGTGAATTAAAGTTTTTTTTAAATTTACTTCATTTAAAACAAAGCACTCCAAACGTAATGATCTATGGGGAATTTGGTATTTTTCCACTGGAAATTACAATTAAATGCAATATGATTCGCTTCTGGGCGGGACTTGTAAATATGGGTTACGGCAAACTATCATCCATCTTATACTTTTTAGCAACGGATTACATGACAAAACAAAATAAACGGTTTAAATGGGTTGAAACTATCAAATCTATTCTGGAGAGCACAGGTCAACTAGGTTTATTTGAGACAGAGCAAATAAATACTAAACAATTAATAAAACAAACCAAACATATTTTAGAACAACAATATATAGAAAAATGGTCTAGAACATTAGCCGAATCATCGCGACTGACGTTTTATAAACAAATTAAATCGAATTTTGAGCCCGAGAAATACCTAAAATTACTCCCATACCGGGACGCTATAACATTCTGCCACTTTCGTACGCTAAATCACCAACTCGCTATTGAGACAAAGAGATGGATCGGAATAGAACGCAATGAGCGCCTCTGTAGTATATGCAATGTTATAGAAGATGAAATCCATTTTTCTCTTCCACTGTCAGAAATATGTGAGAGAAAGACACCGATATATACCTCATTATTATATAAGGGAGAATACATTTGGAAAAAACCAAAGGTCTATTCGCAATATGTAATAGACCGATACTAAGCAGGATGTGTAAATACTTACGATTTTCAAAACAAAAAGCAACA
Source organism: Chaetoderma sp. LZ-2023a (assembly GCA_034401795.1). Classification (NCBI taxonomy): domain Eukaryota; kingdom Metazoa; phylum Mollusca; class Caudofoveata; order Chaetodermatida; family Chaetodermatidae; genus Chaetoderma; species Chaetoderma sp. LZ-2023a. The sequence goes on along the minus strand of CM067373.1, from coordinate 4,229,870 downwards.
GAACAACATCAACAACAACAACAACAACAACAACAACAACAACAACATCAACATCAACATCATCATCATCAACAAGAACAACAACAACAATAAATTTGTTATCAACGACAACAACAAAAACAACAACAAAAACAACAACAACAACAACAACAACAACTGCTACTGCTACAGCTACTGCTGCTGCTATTGCTATTGCTACTGCTGCTGCTATTGCTACTGCTACTGCTACTCCTTAAGCGGCGGCATCAACATCATCATAATCATGATAATAATAATAATAATAAATTGCAGTACTCTCATGTATACAGATCTCTACTGTCACATGTTTATTGATTTATGTACCCTCATATTCCGTTTAATAACGGACTGAGTGAAATAAAGAAAACTGAAACTGAACTGATTGACAAATCTGGCTGCGCATCTGACGGTCTCTCGCAGGTCTCGTCCATTGAAAGGTCAGATAATGAACTGAAGGAATTGCACAGCACCGGTGGTGGCGTACGTGCTAACATATTCGCGCCAAGCTGAAACAAAGATCATGAAATTAATACTTGAGACCAAGATGTATTTCTGTGGGGTTTTTAAACTATGACTTGTACAACAACAACTACTACTACTACTACTACTACTACTACTACTACTACTACTACTACTACTACTACTACTACTACTACTACTACTACTACTACTACTACTACTACTACTACTACTCGGGTAACATGAGGGAATACGCCCCCACCTCCTTAAGGGAAAAACTATATTATGGTTGATGTTACGCATAGCAGGCGCAAAATTGACCAACAACTAATCAACAAATATATAAATAAAGCAAACATTTTTGGGGCGTATTCTCCCATGTTTTCCACAGAGGGGTAAGTCCTCAAAGGGGGAAAACGCCCCCTGGGTATGGGAAGTTTGCCCCCCAACAAGAGGAATCGTTGAATTCAGTGGCATAGACATAGCCAGAAAGGCGCCACAGCGGAACATTTTAAAAACCATGTCTAATAATTTATGAATGGATCTCTAGTGATTAAATAAAATGTTGCTACTGCTACTGCTACTGCTATACTCACTTCCTTAGTGATCGACGTCACGGCGTGTGTCTGCTTTCGCTCGTGAGGTACCGGTAGGCCTATGGACGTGACATCACATTCTAAGTCCAAGTCAGACTGAAATAATAATAATAATAATAATAATAATAATAATAATAATAATAATGTCGCTGTAGTAATAAAGCAGCATGTAAAGTTTTGTGACCGTGGACCTAATAGTTAACTTGTAGACCTAATAGTTAACTTGTAGACCTAATAGTTAACTTGTAGACCTAATAGTTAACTTGTAGACCTAATAGTTAACTTGTAGACATAATAGTTAACTTGTAGGCCTAAATCACGAAGTCGGGCTAAACGAAAACCTTAACCCTTTAATGACGAAATTTCATCAGTAAAATTTCAATTTTCTCCAAAGAAATGCTCATTTACAGGTCAAGAGAAGACTATTTTTTAGGTTTTACCACTGGAATGACTGGCTTGTTTACAGAGCCAGTCATTCCAGTGGTGAAATCTCAAAATAGTCCTCGTTTGGCCTTTAAATGGGCATTTCATAAGACCACTGCATGGGCCGGTTTCGACCGGTTCAGACGTGATAGGGTTAACCAGAAATGACAAAGTCCCTACACTGAAAATACATGTCAGAATGAATTGATATCAATGGATTGTACTATTGGTGAAGATGTAGTGATAAAGCTGTCTGTAAAGCTTGGTGACTGTGGGCCTGATCGTGATAAAGCTGTCTGTAAAGCTTGGTGACTGTGGGTGACTGTGGGTGACTGTGGGTGACTGTGGGCCTGAGTCTCGTGGCAGCACAGCTTCCAAATTAAAAATAAATAAATGATTCACGAAAACGACCATCCGAATATGCCCAATAACTCCGCCACGTGCTGTAAAGCATTGCATTAATCTCACACAGTGGATCCGATTTCTGCGTAGCAAGAGCATGTGCGTATGAGTTTATTAAAGTAGGCATATGTCTAGGGCCTACCTGCTTGTGCGTGTCTGCGTGCGTGCGTGCGTGCGTGTGCGCGTGCGTGCGCTTGCGTGTGCGCGCGTGTGTGTGCGTTGCGCGCGCGTGCGTGCGTGCGGTAAGTGCGTTGAACGGTATAAATAGTTAGACTGGATACCTACCTAATACTAAACAATTAATAAAACAAACCAAACATATTTTAGAACAACAATATATAGAAAAATGGTCTAGAACATTAGCCGAATCATCGTGACTGACGTTTTATAAACAAATTAAATCGAATTTTGAGCCCGAGAAATACCTAAAATTACTCCCATACCGGGACGCCATAACATTCTGCCACTTTCGTACGCTAAATCACCAACTCGCTATTGAGACAAAGAGATGGATCGGAATGGAACGCAATGAGCGCCTCTGTAGTATATGCAATGTTATAGAAGATGAAATCCATTTTCTCTTCCACTGTCAGAAATATGTGAGAGAAAGACACCGATATATACCTCATTATTATATAAGGGAGAATACATTTGAAAAAACCAAAGGTCTATTCGCAATATGTAATAGACCGATACTAAGCAGGATGTGTAAATACTTACGATTTTCAAAACAAAAAGCAACAGAACAACATCAACAACAACAACAACATCAACATCATCAACAAGAACAACAACAACAACAACAATAAATTTGTTATCAACGACAACAACAAAAACAACAAAAACAACAACAAAAACAAAAACAACAACAAAAACAACAACAACACCAACAACAACAACTGCTACTGCTACAGCTACTGCTGCTGCTATTGCTATTGCTACTGCTGCTGCTATTGCTACTGCTACTGCTACTCCTTAAGCGGCGGCATCAACATCATCATAATCATGATAATAATAATAATAATAATAATAATAATAATAATAATAATAATAATAATAATAATGATAATAATAATAATAATAATAATAATAATAATAATAATAATAATAATAATAATAATAATAATAATAATAATAATTGCAGTACTCTCATGTATACAGATCTCTACCGTCACATGTTTATTGATTTATGTACCCTCATATTCCGTTTAATAACGGACTGAGTGAAATAAAGAAAACTGAAACTGATACTTTGTCGAGGACAGGAGTTGAATGCTGAGCATCAGACTTGTTTGACGGCGGGCTTAATATCCTGGAATCCATTTTCAAATGTAATGAAAAGTTGTAAAAATAATAAATAATAAATTATTAAATATTTCACTGCTGCAAGTCACTGAACAATAAATTCAAATTCAATAGGCAATAATTATGGACATGTAGGCTATTTTGAAAACAATTTGGCCGAAAGCTATTGGTAGGTTTATTTATTTATTAAAAATTGGTCTATAACATACGGTGAAACCTGTTTATAAAGGCCACCTAAGGGACCAGATAAAAGTCGCTTTTATAGAGAGGTGGCATTTATATAGAGGTGGCCTTTTTATGGAGGTGGACTTAAGAGCAGGAAAATGCAATATGGCAATATGCGCATGAAAACTTTACTTATGTAAAAAAAAATCCAAAAATTTGAACTTACGTTTGCTTCCGGCAGTGACACAGATGGAAACCGTACTTTGATCTTTGACCGTTTGACTACTGACAAAGGAGACTCTGTCTTAAGTAATGGCGGTGTCGGCGGTGAGCTGATGGAAACTGTACTTTGACCGTTGACCGTTTGACCACTGGTTTGACTACTGGCAAAGGAGACTCTGGCTTAGACAATGGCGGTGTCGGCGGTGACACTGATGGAAACTGTACTTTGACCTTTGACCGTTTGACCACTGGTTTGACTACTGACAAAGGAGACTCTGGCTTAGATAATGGATAATGGCGGTGTCGGCGGTGACACTGATGAAAACTGTACTTTGACCTTTGACCGTTTGACCACTGGTTTGACTACTGGCAAAGGAGACTAGGCTTGTGCGATTATTGTGGCGAGTGATCGCGATCGATTATTAAAAAATAATCATGATTACTCGATTAATCAGCTTGGACACAAATTACCAAGACATAACAACAAAAGAATATCAATGATGAAAATTACAATGGTGTTTAGAAAAGTCTATTTGCAGGGCAAGAGAAGACTATTTTTGAAAATGTATCACTGGAATGCCTGGCTCGATTCTCGAGCCAGGCATTCCAGTAATACATTTTCAAAAATGGCCCTCTCTTGCCCTGCAAATGGACATACATTCACTAAGCAAAATGCCATTTTTCATGACCGATCGCATCAAAAAGTAATTAAAACTTAGGTTTTGAAATATTTTATGCAATAAAAAATATTCACGATTATTCGATTATTTAATTTTTAATCATATAGATTCACGATTTAAAACACAATCGCGATTTTCGATTTAATCACGTAATCGCACAAGCCTAAAGGAGACTCTGGGTTTCACTACCACAAACAAGGACCGAGAGTGCATTGAACAAACAGTTACCATCTTTGATTGCATGGCTAGGCATAACTGTGGCTCATCCGCTTTAGAATTGACTGTGTAATTTCGTCCGGGTGGAAATGGCACTGTCTTGTGGCTCAAAATCAGGAATTCGTCGCAAAAGAATGCGTTCTAAAAGGACCGCAGATTTCAGTTTATTAAAGCCTTTAGCGCCCGCCCATGCTAAACGTTGAATCGTGTCTGCGAACAAGAACTTGTCGACATCATCGTACGTACACTTGACACACAAATAATCGTCACTAATAGTACTCAATGCGCGGAAGTCATTTACAGTTAACTTCTCACATTCGTAGTGAGACCACAAATTGCAACATCCACAAAAAATGGAACCTTTACTGGCATCCTTTGCCACATACTCTGCATGACCACATGGGTGTTGAGATTATTATTATTATTATTTTTATTATTATTATTATTATTATTATTATTATTATTATTATTATTATTATTATTATTAATTGACAAAGTCACAACGTTAGGAATAGAAAGGTTGGTATACACTTTGGAAACAATTGATGCTGAAACCTGTTTCTGCCATAGACAGCAACAGTTCTAAGCAACATTGCTTACAAAATAAATACCAGCTATAATACAAAATGAAATTAATTGATTAAAATTACCTCCGACTTCTAGGGCAAATAACTTGGGCTGAATGTTATACGGAATTTAACTTAGATCTATTTGTTATAAGCCTTATAGCCTAGCGCTTAGATATAGAAAGATAATAAATTATTATTATTATTATTATTATTATTATTATTATTATTATTATTATTATTATTATTATTATGATGATTATTATTATTATTATTATTATTATTATTATTATTATTATTATTATTATTATTATTATGCATAACGACATACAAATTCGTCGATTACGGTAGAGACAGACATGTATTTTTGAAATATCTACTAATGCACACATAGAGGTCACAAATTCAAGCTCAACGTCAAACGCAGCAATAATGATATTCGTACGTACTTTTTCTCGAACAGAGTAGGGATAGGTGTTGTTGCTCTACGCTGAACCCTTTCTATTACTCTTGATTGCCTTAATAAGGGAGGTGACCAAACTGAGTTGCAATATTTTAGAATGGGCCTGACCAAAGACCTATAAAGTAAGATAAAATTGTTTCGATCCATGTGGGAGAATGTTCGTTTAATAACGGCTAGTGTACTGTTTGCTTTTGATACGATTTTGTTAATGTGTGAATCAAAAGAAAGCTTGTTGCCTATGTAGATTCCTAAGTCCCTTTCGAGAACTGGCTGAAAAATAGTTAGGCGCGTGTCACTGTCAACCATGCAGTACTGCGTTTTTGGATTATTAGTGCCAAAATGGATAACCGTTGTTTTGTCATGATTGAATATAAGTTGCCAGGTTTAGGACCACTCACAGACATTGTTTAAATTGGTTTGCATATTTGTGGTTAGTGGATTTCCTAGTATTTTTGTATCATCTGCGAACATTTTGCAAGTACATTTGACCAAGTTTGGTAAGTCATTTATGAAAATTATAAACAATGCGGGACCAAGTACGCTACCCTGAGGTACCCCACTAGTTTTGTCTGCGAAGTCTGAAGTTTCTGAATTAATAATAACGTATTGTTTTTTGTTTGAAAGACAAGTCAATTTAAAACTCATTTATCCATTTAAGTATGTAAGTATTGCACTAATACCTCACAGATTAACCTACAGCCTAACAGCGACGTTGTACAGAACTGACGATATCACAACTTTAATAATCCACTGGCACTTGCCCCTTATTAAAAGTTAAGAATAACACAATTTTAGGTTAACAGCTATTAACGATTTATCAGTTATATAAAACATAAAATTTATTGGAAACAGTAAGCCCCCCCCCCCACCCCCACTCCATCCTCCCCAGGATTCCACAAGTTATATGAATTAAATGTATATTAAAGCGGCACACAGACCCTCTAATTGATGCATGTATGGGACCTTAATGTTTCTACATTTTGCATTTTGTAACCTACATATCCTAGTGGTCTAATTCTGGCATATGCATAGGGGCGTAGTGAGGGGGTGGCGAGAGGGGCGGTCGCCCATGGTGCCGGCTGATAGGGGGGCACCGACTCAGGTCTTACACCATTACAGTTGCATGTTGTGTGTGTGGGGGGGGGGGAGGGGCCGACAGATATTCAGCTCGCCCCGGGCGCCATGCAACCCTGCTACGGCCCTACATATGCGTGTATACCAATGGGCTACTGCAGCCTCAGTTGTATAAAAAAACATCATATTTTTCAAATTATGTTGCTAAAATAAATATTTTGATGGTTAAAAGGCACACAGTACACACTTAGAGAAAACCACCCCTGACTAAGCAAAGCTAATACAGGCAACGCTGTTTAGCCATGGTTACTTTTTCGTTCTATTGTATTTAGAACTGAATTTTGAAATACACAATGATTTGAATGATATTCCCGACATAGACAGTAGTCAGAAGTTTATAATAACCCCGATGTCATATTTAAATGAATATCTCAGGCACGAAAACCTCCTTTTTAGATGAGATCTGCTATGAAAAAAGTAGGTCAATGTGATTCTATAGATACGGTTTCCACTCTACATCCAGTATTGGTGAGATGGGTGTCAAGCGCATATCTAGCATTTTATTATGGACCAATCTGGGAGAGGGTCTGTGAGTGAGGTTGTGTCCCCTCCAAATGACCAGGTGGGGAGGGTGGGTCTGGGTCTTCTTCCTGAAAATGTGATGCTATGACAAGGCATTTCCATTTGATAAACAACATATCTATTTTGCACCAAACCTGCGCCTATAATTCTGTTAAGATTGTCCAGATGTAGCTCTACCGTGTCCCCCCACCCAACCCGACAGTACGACAGCCCAATAGTCCGACAATTACACCCAGTAGTCCGACAGCCCAACAGTCCGGCAACAGTAATTTTATTAGAATGCGCAATTGCTTCAAAACCGTGCAGATGTTGAAGTAGGATAAGATGGGCACGTCATTGTCGGAAATAACTAATAATTTTTATAGGACTATATCCTACTGTATCCTATATCAGACAAAGCAGTCTTGGGCACTCTACAAAGCAGTCTTGGGCACTCTACAAAGCAGTCTTGGGCACTCTACAAAGGAGTGAAGGGCATGCCAGCAACAACAATAACAGCAATAGATCCAGAATTTGCTCCGATCATGATCTGGGTTGGGGTTTTTTAATCATAATCAGAGGCAAAGTCGTGAAATCCGAGTTCAAAACCAAATCGGGCCAGCAGTTTTTGTTCTTTTTTAAATACAGCTCCGGACACGCACGCACGCACGCACTCACGCACGCACGCACGCACGCACTCACGCACGCACGCACGCACGCACGCACGCACGCACGCACGCACGCACGCACGCACGCACGCACGCACGCACGCACGCACGCACGCACGCACGCACGCACGCACGCACGCACGCACGCACGCACGCACACACACACGCACGCACACACACAAGAACATATACTGTGATGGTTGAAATTTGTGTTCTTCTGAAAGCTAAAAGATATACAAACGTAGTTTTATTGTTTTAATTTGTATTATGTTCGTTCATTTCCCAACAAATTCATACGATAATATTTGTGTTAAATAAATGCACTTTAGAATGTCGTTTAACAGTTTGTTCCAAACAACTGTTTAATTACCCACTTCAACCTGTCAAGATATTTTGCCTTTATGATGTTCACCTGCAAAAAATCATTTCAGCAATAATTGCCTATATTAGTCTTTTATGGCATATGTTATGTCAACTTCCTCGGCAATCTCGTATTACCAAAGGACAACATACCATCTTTGATGCAAATATCACGCAATGCTTCTATTTACTAATGAAAATCCTAGACTAACTATTATATCTCATTTGATATATTAACCAATCTACTGACTGACCGACCGACCGACTGACCGACCGACCGACCGACCGACCGACCGACCGACCGACCGACCGACCGACCGACCGACCGACTGACTGCACCAGCATCATGCTTCCACCCACATCGCGCAAAGCCGGGTGTGGTAGGTGGTAGTGATTGATTGATTGATTGATTGATTGATTGAGTGAGTGAGTGAGTGAGTGAGTGAGTGAGTGAGTGAGTGAGTGAGTGAGTGAGTGAGTGAGTGAGTGAGTGAGTGAGTGAGTGATTGATTGATTGATTGATTGATTGATTTGCTGGTTGGATGGGTGGGTGGGTGAGTGGCTAGGTGGATGGATGTATGGATGGATAGAGTGATGGAGGGAGGAAAGGCGGGATACAGCCTACAACAATAGCAATCGGAGATTGCGGACCTTCGTCCCTTGCCCTCCCATTTTTTTATTTACCAAATTTTTTTACATTTCCCGGATTCCTTCAGATCACGCCAAAAATTGTGAAATCCTTGTGTATGTTTTCACCCGTGTTAAAATTTGGCAAATTCGGGTTGGTAGTTTCCGAGATATGCATATATCCAGAATTTTATCTGATGCGATTCGGGGTTCTTTTATCCGGCTCACGGCCAACGTCTGGGAATCCTCTTGTATGGCAAGTTCCTTCCTTGTGTTAAAATGTGAGCCAAATCGGATCATTCGTTTCTGAGATACCGGTGCCGACGGACAAGGACGCACGCACGCACGGACGCACGCACGTACGCACGCACACACGCATGTACGCACGCACGCTTGCACACAGACCCGATTGCAATACTCTCTTCCCCTTAGGCACGCTTTCCATGTGAGCTTTTCTGCTCGCGTGGTCTCACATGCTTTTCTGCTCGCGTGTTCTCGCACGCTATTCTGCTCGCGGGTTTGTCTATTTCCATGCGGGCGAGTTTACCAGCGAATGAGGCTGTTTTCCTAGCGTAGGCAAGCGAATTTCAGAGTCTAGTTCTGCATATCTTTGATCAATCTTGCTTTCCTACACACTACATGTGTCATGCCGCAAAAGTGCAAAGGCCAGGTCCTCAAGCTGAGCTTTCAAAAACAGGAGCAGTTAATTGATCTGGTAGAACAATATCCGCACCCAAAATCTGTGCTCTCTGTTTTGGTTTGTCAACTGCATGAACTGCATCATACGAATGCAAGTTCTTTGTCTCTTGCGCAAATAATATAAAAGAAAATGGCTGTTGCATGGCATCATTATTATATTTGCATAGCGGTCAATGTCAATATTGCAAAATAATCCACTTATAAGGCAACGCGCATGCGCACAGGATCAATATGCACAACACGCGCGTGTACCCGCTGCATGGAGACGCTCCCATAGAACTCTCATTCGTATGATGCAGTTAATGCAATTGACAAACCAAAAAACGAGAGCACAGATTTTGGGTGCATGAAATTTTGCGAAAAAGGCAAGAGCATGGGGCATAATATAATAATTTGCATGTTTTACTAACACTACCCATCTACCTGCCATTAAATGTATTTAAAGGTAAAGGAAATTCGCAATTAGACTTCTTTAAATAAATTCAAACCATTTCACCCAAACGTGCTTCTTGCCAAATGTGTGTGAAATCCATACAGCGGTTCTTAAGAATTCGTTTAAAGAGAAAGTTGATGGATGGATGATGGATGATGGATGGATGTCGGATGGGCGATGGATGGCCGTGGTGACATAAGCTCACTTGACCATTCATGCCAGGTGGTCTAATAAATGATGGAGCATTCCCCCAAACCGCGGTAATTATTCTTTTACAAGTCAACCTATACTGCTTTGCAACATAAAACAAGAGGAACTGGGCCTTGACGCTCATCTGGACCATTAGCATTTGAACCGAATTACCAATTGACAATCTGCTTCCACGTGTTTTTTTATTAACAGTCTATTACTATGAGCCTTTGAGGTAACATCATAGATGTGCGGATATTGTTCTACCAGATCAATTAACTGCTCTTGTTTTTGACAGCTCCGCTTCAGGACCTGACCTTTGCACTTTCGCGACATGACACATGTAGTGTGTAGAAGAGCAAAAATTTATCAAATATATGCAGAACTAGAGCCTGAAATTCGCTTGCCTACTCTAGGAAAACAGCCGCATTCTCTGGTAAACTCGCCCGCATGGAAACAGACACACCCGCGAGCATAAAAGCCTGCGAGAACACGTGAGCAGAAAAGGGAGAAGGTAATAATAAGCGCCACGGATTGGTGTGACTATCATGCTTGGGGAGAAATAGAGACTTCTAAGAGGTGAAAGGGTGTGCCTTCGGCGAGCAACCTTGACTCAATTATGTAAAAACATATTACTGCCAAATAAATAATCTTTGATTTGATTTGATTTGAACTATTGTTCTCAGACAAGTAATTATAAAGCACACTATAATGATAATTTAGGCCTGTCTCTTAATTTTAAACTGAAATAAAGATTACAGAAACCGTTTAATCCGAATGTGCTTCTTTATTCTTTTATTCTACTTGTATATGTGCCATGTAGCTCTCGGTAGCTCTAGTATTGGGATGAACCCTCAAAGTATAATAAGAAATATGACGTCATTTCATTATGACATAATTAGACTATTATGACGTCATAGGGCAGTACTCCGCTAACGTTAGTTCCGGTTGTCGGCAATCGCCGAATTCTTTTTATTTTGTAAGTATTTCCCATAACTTTGGCGATATGAGCCAGTATACATACGATGTGCGTATGCTTGTTGACAGAAAATCATCGACGAGGAATTGCAAGCACAATTGCTGTGACAAACGGAATATTGTCTCTTCTGGGTTTGTGCGTGATAGGAATCGGTGTATATATTAGGACACGGATTGATGAACTTCTTTCAGTTCTGACAGATTATGACGGAATTCCTTTTACGTCTTACGTTATATCGGTAGGTTGTCTTGTGTTCGTTGTTCATTCCATGGTGGCTATTTTTGCATATGATTGGTCAAACCCGCTAAAATCAAAACGGAAGAGTAAGAAACCTCCTGGAAGGCCCACGACAATATCATGGGTGTGTATGGTTGGTCATTGCCTCTTCGCTATAATAGCTGTTGTGGCGGGCGTGTTGTGTTATGGCCATCGATATGTATTCGACCGTGTACTGGACCGTGGGTTTCTCGATGCAATGAGCAGATACAAGAACGAACAAACTGCGAAGGAGCATATAGATCGACTGCAACGTGACTTCATGTGTTGTGGCAGTAGATCTTATAAAGATTGGTTTGAGACCAGTTGGATTCACAAAGATTACATTGATGTCTCGGAAGCAGAAAAGAACATGTAAGATTTAATTTGATTTATGTAAAAGCATGATAGGACAGAAAATCATGATTTGTAAATGCACTCTAAGCCTATCATAAATCAACAAGAGGCCCAAGGGCTTTAACGCTCGCCGGGACCATTAGCAATTGAACAGACATAATACTATAAATTCAGCAGTAACAAGACATACAATGAAAATTGGAATTCAGTACAAACAATATTTACTGGGAAATTAATGATGGACGCTGACCACACAATCAGACTGAACCGTAGGTTCCATCCAGCCAATAAAAAAATAAAAAAATGTCCACCAAAGTCAAAATTTTAATTGGTCCATGACAACCATGTTTTATCAAGGATCAGGCTCTCTTAGGCAAACTTTAATCATCCTTATTATCGATAAAATTAAATCTAATGAGTTTCAGCCTGATCTGTACAGCAGTTCCTGAGATGTAATTTTCGAAAACAAACCGTTATTAATTCGTGAATGGATATAACTACACAAGAAAGCACAGCGTCAGTTGCCGATCCAAGAGGTCAACTGGCTGGGGGGGGGGGGGGGGGGGGGGGGGGTTTGCACACATTGGCGGGGGGGGGGGGGGGGGGGGTACGCATACAAGCACGCAGGCACGCACGCACGTGCGTACGAACGCACACACGCACGTACGAACACACGCATGTACGAGGAGGTTTTATAAGACTCCGAGACAATTTTAAGCTGCTACTATTGTATTAACCCCGCTGGTGTTAACAGCGTCTCATAGCAGTTCAGTGATCAAATTATTTCAAGACAACTTTTGCAGGACAAAATTTATGATCTTTGTAAATGCTACTACAGAAAAGCTTTCTGCTGTCCTGTATATGGACATTTATGAAGACGATTACATATACCATGTTTTGACATGATCGTCAAAGGGTTAATGGTCACGAAAGCTCTGTGATTTTCACCAGCTATTGTCCATTTGAAGATTATCTTTGAGAATTTACCACTGGAATTACTGTCTTGATTACCGAGCCAGTCATTCCAGTAGTAAATGTTCAAACGTAGTCTCTTCTTGTCCTGCAAATGTACAAATGGTCATTCCCTAAGACCACTGCTGATGCCGTTTTGGCACAAAAGGTGCTAACTTTATTAATTGCTTAATTTATTTTATATTTTTTCGATTTTTATTAGATTTACGCCATGACATCACCACAAAGAAGTATAATGTGAATATGATTTTATTACTGATTGGAATTGCACAATTTATTTAATATTTATCCAATTTTTATCACACTAGCACCATCTTACTTGACATAAACTTCTCCTACCATACATATGCACGCGGTTTGGAATATTTCGCTCTTAGAATTGAAAGATACATTTGGGATTTAAAATAACCTGCGACTTTTCCAACACGCTTACCGCTTAACCACATTTGTGTCAGCAGCGCATCAAAGCGCGCAGAATATTACTTAATCAATTTCATTCATCGTTTTAATGGTCAACATATTTCAAGTAATTTTAATTTTAGAAGACTATTTTGATAAATTTACCACTGGAATTATGGCCAGCTGGACCATCAAACGAATAACGTTAAAGAAAATTTAGTTTTTGCTTAACCAGTGTCTATTTGAAGGCCAAGAGAAGAGTATTTTTGAAAATTTACTACTGGAATGACTGGCTCGGTTACCGAGTCAGTCATTCCAGTGGTAAATATTCAAAAATACTCCTCTCTTGGCTTGCAAATAGACATGCCTCAAGACCACTACATAGCTGATTTTGGTTGGTTTGAACTAGAAGGTGTGAAGTCTGAAGGGTTAAGTTGACACAAGAAGGGTTAAGGTATGAATTACAGGTGTTAAAGCCGGGCGGGATGACACGTGACATCAATAGTACCTGTATCACTGTTTGTTGATGCAACAATTAGCTCAATCTAAGTGGACCGTGTATTGCTTAAGCCTCACCTTGCTTCTGTTGTCAGTCACTCCGTCACTTAAGTTTCACATAACAATAAATATTCAACGGCTTTTATATAAATATATATATATATATATATATATATATATATATATATATATATATATATATATATATATATATATATATATATATATATATATATATATATATATATATATATATATATATATATATATATAATATAGATAGAGATAGATAGATAGATAGATAGATAGATAGATAGATAATTTTTTCACAACAAGCCTTAGGTCCTTGAGTGTACATTATACAACATACATGCTTGGCGGATACCTTAGATTAACTTAAATTAAATTATTGTTAAAATTATGTAAGCACAACTAGAACATTTCTCCTAACAGAATCAGTACTTTCATTGTATTTCATGAAATGCAACTATATACTGTGCACGACCATGCGGATAATGGAGAGATCCGATCTGTCACCCATGTATTTGACGTCATAAAAAAAGCAAAATGACGTAATGCTCTGTCGTTAATACACGAATTGCATGTATTTGGCGAATCTACAATTTACTAAACATTATGTTAAGCATTTTGAGATTAACTTGACCGGCCGCTGTTACTGCCTATGCAGCAACGACGCTCAGTCAATTCACTCACAAATTGCTCAAACAGCTCATCTGTATAATTACCGTGAAATTAGATTCTAGGAATTCAAGTTAAGATCGATTCCAACACGTCGTATTTACATCACGTTTACCACCTTACAGAAAAAGATTTATTATTAAGAGCTAAGCTTGGACATATCGTCCAATACTGATCTACACGTCAAGTGCATTCATACAAGTATCGCTATAGAGGGATCCCATCTGTTACTCAAAATATCTGACATCATAATCAATTACGTCACATGCTCGGTGGCTTTTTTTTCTTCTAGAAATTCCCGTTTCACATCGTTGGATCGATTTCAACACGCCTACAAAATGGAAAACGCTTCTCTAAAATGGATGAGCATAGCTTAAATGGACCCCTCAGGTTTGCCAAATCCAAATAAAAGCCCCTACGTAGTCTCTCCTTGACTCTGGAGAAAATGCTTATTCTGTGAGACCGTTACGCTTTGAGAAAGCCGCATGTATAAAAGCAGCAAGTTTTCTTAAAACTATACCGTTTGTTGAATTTAGAAGTTGCGTTAGCTTTTAAACACTTGGGTGCTTCCAGTAATACTTTTTGATAAACATTTTGCGTAATTCAGAATACACGGGGCACACAATTATGAAATGGTACTCATCTTCAATGTCAGCACAGAAATGGCATGTTCTCTCATTGAATGGTATCGGCATAGGCTTGTGCCATCTACCGGCTTCTACATCAAGTCTATGAGATCCGGTACGGATTCTACATAGAGCATGTCGATGTTTGATAATTCTAACTTTATTTAAATAACATTTATAAGAAAATTCCTCTGAAATATGCTTATATAAACGGGATTTATTGCTAGTTTCTAACTGGCCTCTCTATTCCTGAAGGAAAATATCTTGGGACTTTTTTCTATATAACCCTATGAAATATTCCCTATCCATATTTTGGCATTGCATTTCCCATATGTAACTAAATCCTCGTGAACATAGCATATCGCGAAGACGTTTGACCCAATTATTACAGTAATTATCTATGACCGAGTCATTATACATTGCATTATAAAGACTTTTATATTGTGCACGGCTATTCTATTTTCGCCAAATTCTAATAACTTAAGCCAGTATTTCAAGATTCGTATCTCTCTTGTCAAAATGAGTGGGAACAGTCCTAGCTCCGTAAACAATGGAAATCATAGTACACTGCTTAACATTTAGCTGTTGCTTGCAAAAGCGAAGATGGCATTTTTCCACATCATACCCTGGGTGAAAGCCCCATACTTCGCATCCATATGACAGTACCGGTAAAACCAATTTGTCAAACAAATTACAATTGGATCGGCTGTTAAACCTATGAATTTGCTACATAACTTTTGCAATGCGAATGTGGTTTTTTTACCTTGATCTGCCAGGCATTTGTGTGCCTCCGTAAAGGAGCCAGTTGTAATGAACACAATTCCAAGATATTGAAAATTTGCTACAATTTCCAATTCAATTCCATTATAATACCATTTTAAATTTTGTCTCAATCTACCCCCTTTCCGAAAAACCATAACCTTTGTTTTTTCAACATTTACCGTCAAGCACCATTGTTTACAGTATTGGGACAAACAATCTAAACCTTTTTGTAGATCATATTTGCTTTCTGACATTAATGTTATGTCATCAGCATACAAAATTAAGAATAATTTTAGAAATTCTAAATCAATGCTATCACATCCATGTGTGAAAAGCTCATCATCCAAATCATTTAAGTACATGGCGAATAAAAATGGGGATAAACTTTCGCCTTGCCGTACATCAGTTCGGCATTCAAAATTTCCCGATAATGTGGAATTTACCCGGACACATGTTTTAACATTTTCATACATTGACATAATAATATCTATCATTTTTCCTTTAACACCTAGCTTCAACAATTTATACCATAGGCAATTTCGCACCACATAATCAAAGGTCTTTGTAAATTCAATAAATGTACAATACAATTTTTTATCCTTATTTAACAAATGTGAGATAAGGCCACTTAAAACACATATGTTATCCACAGTACTGAAACCAGCTCTAAAGCCAGCATGTACTTCCACGTATTTACCATGTTTTTAAAAACAATACATTTAACCTATTGTTAAGGATTTTTGTAAATAGCTTCCCTAAATTACTTAGAAGGGTTATACCTCTGTAGTTCTTTACGTCATTTATATTTTCCTTTTTATGCAAAGGTATCAATATGTCAGCTGACCACACCTTTGGAAATATGCCACTTTTAAAGATTCCATTGAAAAGTATAACAATATATGGTAAAAGTTCATTAATTGCGTTTGAGTAAAATTCGTTTATATGTAAATTGGACCCTGCACTTTTGCTACTTTTTTAATTTCTTAATTGCCTTCGCAATTTTTGTGTCTGTTATATCTATATTTAATTCATCAAAAACAGTGGGAACACCATTCATCAGTTCATCAGTTACCGAGGCCTTGATATCCGTACCAGTTTGGTACAAGTCAGCTTGAGGGTTGTTTACCTCTTTAAAAAATCAAAAAATTCTTCAACCGGCATATTTATTTTACTTGCTTTCGTTGCTGACTTTAGTATTTTCCAATATTCTTTACTGTCTCTTCGTTCGACTTCAAGCAATGTTTATGTTAAATTTACAGATTGCTTGAAGCTATTAATTTTAACACTATTCTTGAATGTGGTTCTTGCCATAACCATATTTATACGTGACTGCTCTGATTTCTCTGTTCTGTGCCAATTTAGGGCTTTAAAAATGTGTTCTTTTTATTTCGCATTCATTTGAGTAATGCGGAATATTTGGCTTTCTGCTATTCTGTATATCTGTATAATTTTTGTTTGTTTTCATAAAACGTTCATCTGCTGCATTCTTTATTGCTAAAGTAAAATTTTCAATGGCCCCTTTAACAATGATTTCATTCAAATTATGTACATCAATCATAGCAATGGTCATAGCATTTAGTAATTTCTGTACATTAGCTTTATACAAATTTGCCCTATATTCATTGGCAAACGCTGGATTCCAGACATATTTCTTATTTATAGTCTTGCCAGTTTGCATTCTAAATTTACTTTCGTTCTTAATATTATTTACAACTATTTCGCACCTAGCAACCTAAGATCGGACAACTCATTTGCGTCTTCAATTTTAAACTCTTTGATTAGGTTTAGATTCTGGCCTTGAACACGAAATATAATCAACCAAGCTCTCCCCTTTTGCACATATATAAGTATTTTCCCCAATCCCATAATCAGTGCCAACTCGGCCATTAACTATTCTGAGACCAGAACTTTTACAGAAATTTAATAATTTATAACCATTTTCGTTTGTCCGAATGGTATCTTTAGAAAATCGCTTAATAGTAACATCACTAACGTATTCATCATCATCAATAGGTATATATCTAACATCATCGTTTACAACATTGTCTGGCAGAGTTTTTGTTCTAGCATTTAGATCCTCACATATTAAAAAAATACAATTATTATCATCGGCACGTTTTCGATTTACAAAATTAGTGAGCCTATCAAAAACATGAACATCTAATATTCCACTTCTGGATGCCGCTTCTGGTATTACATAACATAAGCATAAGTACATATTATTAGTTAGATTAAATACATCTTTATCTAGTTTTATCCATATAATATCGTCTCTTTCTTTACATACCAATGCAATGCCGTTTTCAATATTATTTTTATAATAAATTATTAACCACCCAGAATCTCGCTTATCCCGCTTGTTTCGTTTCCTATTTAACACAATATGATTAAAATTATGAACATCAACATCTAGGGAATCAGCTCCCCAGGTTTCTGTGAACAATATTATGTCACATTCTGCTGCTAGCTTATCAAACATGACTGAGCGTATTTTGTTTTGATGCAGTGTTACAAAACCCATCGCATTCCACAGTACACATGCTTCATTTGAACTCATAGAAGTGTTACAAATTAATGACTGTCCATTTATGTGGTGAGTTGTGGGTGATACATGAGCATTATCTTCTGGGCTACTGTATATTTGTGGATTTGGTATCGTAGGGTGGTTATTAACTACATTTTGTGTGTAACTCATTAGAGGTAATGAATCTATGTTTGGCGTATTCAGTGTCTGGACATTACACATCTCTTGATTTTAGTTGGTATTATTTAGTCCACTCTGCGTCCATGTTCCCGCGTGATTGGGAATAAGTGACTCAGTTGGATTTTTCGAACTAATGGTGGATTAACATGTGTAGATGTTGAACCATATGCGTTATTTGAGTGGTTTACATCGTTTAATACCGAAAGGGCTGATGTGATTACTGATTGGACAGTTCTTGTTTTGGTTAACGAAACTGGATTTGAGCTGTGAGTGATCGCGGAACTCGACACAGTATTTAGCCTTGATGATACCTGTCTCTGTAATTCTGACATTTGCGAGTGGTTGCCAGTCCTATTATCATTTTGAATGTTCTCGATTTATGGAATTTGCGGTTTGCGTGTACGGTCGGTTTGCTCAGTTTGGGTGCGGTGGAAGAGCAGTGTCCCTGCGCAAGACATGTGACTCATATATATATATATATATATATATATATATATATATATATATATATATATATATATATATATATATATATATATATATATATATATATATATATATATATATATATATATATATATATATATATATATATATATATATATATATATAAATTGACAACCCTACCATTGTGAGTGGGGTGGGGGGGGGGGGGGGGTTGCACATACCCCCGAGTTTCCCCTCCACTCCCCCCCCCACCACACCCCCTTAGATCAGCGGCTGAGCGCCATTTCAGAAGTGTTTTGTCCCAAAATATTTGACATAAGTCTACTAAGAGGAAACATTCAAAAGGCACATCTGGTCACCATAAGGGAGGTAGAAACCAAGTATGCTAAACATATTTTAAGCGATTCTGTATAACATGCTGTTTACGAGAACATTAACAAAACTGACTAGTTTTTGCATTAGTAATCCCATTTTCACCCAAAATCTTTTACCTATACAAGTGAATCCTTCAAAAGGCACATCTACCCATCATAAAGAAGCCACCTGCCAAGTTGTGTTAAATACAAGTGAATCCCTCAAAAGGCACATCTGCCCATCATAAAGAAGCCACCTGCCAAGTTGTGTTAAACACAAGTGAATCCTTCAAAAGGCACACCTACCCATCATAAAGAAGCCACCTGCCAAGTTGTGTTAAATTATTTTAGGCGATTTTGTATGATATGCCGTTTACGAGAACACTGACAAAAATTCTGAGTTCTTGCATTAAGTTCAACACCCCCGTGCCTAACCCTAGGTCTATAGCTACAGGTAAACAAAACCCACACGCACCATGTTCCATGATACTCTGGGATTCAACAAATTTGGGCGTGATACGAAAAAATCCAAAAACAATCCGGACAATCAGAAAACCTTTTACAATAGACCCTATGACAAAATCGGGAGGGCGAGTCTCCAATCTCAGATTGCTCTTTACTTGTTATTTTATACACAACATAGGGGCAGCCAACGTTCTCAGGCATTCTCAGTGTGTTAGAATTTAACTGGGAGTATTGTTTGCATCACTTTGTAGATTCACCACGCATATCTCCAGCAAATATCTAGATCTGTTTAAATTCTGGACCTGAGTAGTGATGGCCGGGTCTGTACGCTATTGTTCTAGAACAAAGAATTAGGTCTAAACAATGATGTCCACTGCCCCAGCGTCCGAGAACAATGATGTCCACTGCCCCCAGCGTCCGAGAACAATGATGTCCAGCGCCCCAGCGTCCGAGAACAATGATGTCCACTGCCCCAGCGTCCGAGAACAATGATGTCCACTGCCCCAGCGTCCGAGAACAATGATGTCCAGCGCCCCAGCGTCCGAGAACAATGATGTCCACTGCCCCAGCGTCCGAGAACAATGATGTCCACTTCCCCAGCGTTCGAGAACAATGACGTCCAGCCACACACGATTCGAGAACCCACACTTTTTTTAGAATCTTTTCTGGACGTCATTGTCTGTGAGAACAATGGCGTCCAGCCGGTAGAAAAAACAATGATGACCAGCCGTCCAGGTCTTTTTTGAGAATCTATTTTCTGGACGTTATTGTCTGTGAGAACAATGGCATCCATCCGTTAGAATAAAATTATGCAAATTTAGTGATTTTGGTATGAATAGGGTGTAAAAATTGAATGTTATTGACAATGGCATCCAGCGTTAGAATATTGACGAATGGGTTGCTTATCTCTGTTTGAAAATTGTAACCCCCTAAAAGTTTGGTATTTTACGTTTTAAATTAGCGGCGTGCCGTGGCATGTTAGGTAAAAATAATAGAGTTTAAGAGGTGGTCTGATAACAGAGGTCTATGAGGAGGAGGAGGAGGAGGGATGAGGAATGCTATCGCGGCTGGCCGAACTCTGCCTGGCGCATAGTTTTCTGGGCGTGTGAGCATATTTAAATAGAACGCTCCTTTCTTCGCCCGTTAATTGTCAGTTCGCTGAAGTATAACATATGTTCTTTTAACTTTCTTAATATTTACGTTTTGAGTGTAGATTTTAAAAGAATAATTTTTTCAAAATATTATTTTAGCAAGGAGTAAATATGTGTGCGTTAAAGACATTACACGTTATTACCTTACAAAATGGTAGCTGATTTAAAGGAATGGAGTTAACGAATGTGAAAATGTGGTTAATACGATTTTGCAGCAGATGCATGACTCTGATGTCGCTGGATTAAACGTGGATCTACCCTTTTCAACTGATGAACATGTTGATAACCGTACATTTTTGGACACTATGTTATATCATCCCGACGTTACAATTCCACAAATGTGTACATCTGATGAACATAATGACATTGCATTATGTAATGTAAATTATAGCGATAACAACTCTGTGCTGGTTCCTGATTACTGTGAAGTCATTCCTGAACTGACTATTACAAATACCGACGCGTCAGTATTCAATTATCCGTATAATTTTTATGATTATGACGTAATCGTACCCACACAACCTGCTTCTACCGATGATCTAACCGCTCATACGAGAACTGAACTATCTATTCCTGATGTGAGTATCGTACCATCATCATCATTTTTCCATTATCCTCATAATGTTTATGATTATGACATAATTGAGCCTATGTATTCAGCTTCAACCGATGTACATGATGGACACGACCTAAATTTATTTGACGTTGCACCAGTTCCTGGCTGTATTGTGCCTTCTGCTAATCCTATCTCTGGATTTAGCAGGCCTTCCTAATGATTCCCTTTATCGCAGTGATGTAATCATTCCTACTCAACAAACTCTTATTGACACGCATGCAAATCATTCGGTATATGAATTTAGTCTCATCGCTGATGAAATCACTCATTGTACATGTATATCAGAGAATATAGCGCTTAACGAAGATCTTCTTAATCATTATTTGCAACACATTCACGGTGAGTACGCTCAAATCGGAGGGTCGGTATTTGATTATACTGACTATATATCTGTGAAGACTGTGCACAAATACTGCAGTAAAAATATCGTATCTAAGGTACTGAATATAATGTATCTTTTAACAGTTGTCCTATAGCTGATACACCATTTTCTCATTCTGAGTTCGTATCTGGTCCCTTTCAATCTTTGTTTGATATGCATAGCGAATATAGTAATGTTCAGCCGAATGACCACGTTAGAATTAAGTTGATTCACCCTTCTTTGGAAATGCCAATAGCAATGGATTTTAGGCTATGGAATGAAATTACGCCTGATGTAATTTTAGAATCAGTGGAAAAAGTCATTCAGTCAAACATTGATTGTAGGTTATCAGACGTTTTAGAATTTCACGTCTTTCGTGTAGGGGACCACAACTCAGGTGGGCGAAATGATACTCTCCTAGGTTCGACCGAAGTTAGACATTTAAATTTATTAAATTTACATTCATCTGATTAAGATGCATACATCCATATTAAAAAACGTATTATACCCGTTTGCGCTGAATATCCATTCTGTTTAGCGGCAGGAATATTTTTAGGAATAAAATTTATTGAGAAAATGAACAAACTAATCTCTACATGTGAATGGCGTAATTTGATACGTAATAAAACATATTTGACACATATGGCACGTGAGTATCATACAGTTTGCTGTATTCCTGAACGTGAAATTAATAGTACTGATTGGTATAAATTTCAGGAACATTTTCGCAATCAATTTTTTATTCAAGTCTACTCAGAGTCAACACATGAATACCTATTCGGTAGCGCTTCCCCGAGTTTACCATGTATCAATCTTATGCATTCAGAACGTGATAATCATATATCTTTGATCACGTCTATCGCAGCATTTCTTATGGTATGTAATTTCTGTACACGGTGTAATGCATTATACAATCGTGATCATGCATGTGCAGCGTGGTGTCGTAGTTGTCTGACACCTTATTCTGATAAAGGATCTTGTACTTCTACAGATGCTTCGCATAAGATAATGTGTAATGATTGTCATCGTAAGTTTTATAACCAACAATGTATGGTGAACAACCTCTCTAATGGGACCTGCGAAAGCATGAAGTCGTGTCCCCAATGTTTCATTCGCATTCATCAAGATGGCAATGAACACAAATGTCACACGTGTAAAGAAAGTTTGTCATTACCGAAAATCATACGTGTTATCATAAAGTAATTGAAGAACCTATTATGCCATTATCCCATGCACGCTCTATGCGTAAGGATGCTGACATTTGTATTTATGAAGATTTTCAAAAATACATTATTTACGATACAGAAACATATTTATCGCCTATCGACAGTAGCAATACTAATAGTCTTGCAAAGCATAAAGTTAATCTCGTGGTAGCCAATGTATGTTGTGATGCATGATTGCGCTACATGTCACCGAGGCATGAATTATGGATATGTTCGCTTTCACGGGTTAGATGCAGTGGATCAGTTCGTTAGCTGGTTGACACGTGCTAAGGCTACGCGTGCCGGTAAAAAGATCAATAGAAAATATGTTTTCTCTGACTACTTGGTGATTGCACACAATGCTCACGCCTATGATTATCTTTTACTCCTTCAATGCATTTGCAAAACCGCTAACCTACATCTTAAACCTACAAACATTATCATGCGTGGTCATGCAGTTCTCTCATTTGGCGTTGGCGCTATTCATTTTATCGATTCCATTAACTTTTTTCCTCTTTTATTACGTAAGGTGGGTGATGCTTTTAATCTTCCTGTTCATAAGGGGACATTTCCCCATCAGCTCAACATGTCTCAATATTGGGGTACGGTAATACCCCTTCCCGAGAGGGAGATATTCTGGCCACAAAATATGAATGCGAATGAATTGATTGAATATGATCGCTGGTACAACGACCAGATATCTAGACATGAGCACTACAATGTTGATAAAAATCTCATCGAATATTGTAATGATGACATAACCATCTTACATTTAGCCATGTCTAGATTTTTAAGACTTTATTTTCTGAATCGACGGATGGACAAAATCCATTTGTGACAGGGATAATGCTAGCGGGTGCATGTAATGCTGCCTATCGCGCTTTATGGCTCCGACCTGAGAGCATACAGACTTTACCTGATTTCTCACTAAGAGCAAAACGTGTTTATAGTGTGTTGGGCGTAGAATGGATGGAATGGGTCAGTCAATGTAAGGGTCGCCAAATCGTGCATGCGCTAAATGGGGGTGAACAGAAAATATGCAGGCATTATGTAGATGGAATTGATGCATCTGAATATATACACCTGTGCAAAGGTTAAGCACCAGCAAAAACAATAGAACGTAGAAACATGATGGTACAACTAGGCTGCCATACTTTTTGTCCCTGCGTTAGCTGACATAATTTCAAGTACGAAATGCACATGCATGCATGACTTCACGCTGCTTGATGTCCGTGCGTGGCGGGAAACAGCACACGTGTTCAGTTATGTAAAAGTCCAGTTTGAGGTGTAGAACATTACATACAGATTTAGGCGACAAGATTAGGAATTTTGTGTTCATGACCGTGGTTTATTTGTACAGAGAGAATTAGCTCTTGATTGTGAACCGCTATGGCAAGACGAAGGTTAAGTGATCGTGTGAAATGGCAAATCATAGGCATGCATACCACTGGTATGTCATGCAGAGAGATTGGCAGACAGCTGAACATTAACCATACTGTAATCAGTCGTTTGATTGCAAAACATGGGCAAACTAACGAGGTGAAGGACAGGCCTAGATCTGGAAGACCGAAGAAGACTACTGCCCGTGATGATCGAGCCCTAGTACGCCTTGTTAGGAGATCTCCATTCACCAACAGCAGAGTGCTCAGCCAGCAATGGGAAACGCGCAATAGAGTGTCAATGTCTACCGTCAAAAGGAGACTGTATGCTGCTGGCATGAAAGCTAGGAGACCTGTCAGACGTCCTCTCCTCACTGCACACCACAAAGAGGAGCGTCTGAGGTGGTGCAACGAAAGAAGACACTGGAACATGAGATCCTGGAGACGGGTACTATGGTCCGATGAAAGTCGGTTCCTGCTTCATGCCACAGATGGTCGAACTCGTGTATGGAGGTCCAGACGCACGGCGTACGACCAACGTAACATCATGGAAGAAGTTCCATTTGGTGGAGGTTCCGTTATGATATGGGGGTGCATCTCATTTGATTGTAAGCTGGATCTGTTGACTGTACCTGGAACACTAAATGGACAAAGATATCAAGATTCCATACTGGATAGAGTTGTGGTCCCTCATTTTGTAAATCATGCACCTGGAACCCACCCTATATTCATGGATGACAACGCCCGACCACATCGTGCTAGAGCTGTGCATGAATACCTCCGCCAGAATGCCATCGAAACCCTACCATGGCCAGCAAGGAGCCCTGACATGAACCCTATTGAGCATATCTGGGACATTCTGGGAAACATGGTGAGAAGGAGGGATCCTCCTGTGCAGAACCTACAGGAATTAACAGACGCACTCCATCTTGAATGGCAATGAATACCACAATGGCGTATCAGTCGGTTGGTGACCAGCATGAGACGTCGTGTCCAGGCCGTCATCCAGGCACAAGGTGGATATACCCGGTATTAATAATGACAGTCTCAAACTCGTGCACAGATGTTAAACTTCGTTTTCAGACACCATTAATGACAATCTAGCCACGTGTGTCAACTGTAGGGCAATAGTTGTCAGTTGTGTCAACGTAACCATATTCAGGCCTCGTTTTCAAGTTCAAACAAAAACATACAGTGTTTCCCCACCATCATAATCAGCATTCCTCTAGTTGCATTATTACCTCTTGCACTAAGATGGATGGGTACATAAATGTTTATGCTATTGCTTTCTTCATAGCACATGAATATACCCTCGCATGTGCGTAAAAATAGGGTGGTGCATAACTTTTGCACAGGTGTATACTATTTTCGAGTTTTTAGGATACAAATTTCATGGGCATGTGTCTGATTGTTGCGGGGATAAGCGTGATACAACATATACACCATATGGTGATCAGACATATGAAGCATATTCTGCGCTTCAATGCCGCATTTCTTTATTTGAGTCACACGGATATATACGGTGAGAATTATGTGGGAATGTGACTAAGAAACAACTCGCTGATTCCTCTGCACTAAATGATTTTATCACCGAATTGGACTTAGCCCACCCTATATTCCCACGTGAAGCGCTATTTGGTGGACTTGCATCCACAATTTGTTTATTTCTGGAAGCGGATGAGCATACCATGCTCGAATATTTAGACTGTGTTTCCATGTATCCTTCAGTGATGAAACAATGTTGTTTTCCAGAAGGGGCATATATGGTACTAAGAGGCAATGACTTGAGTGATAAGATGGTGCATGACTTCTTTGGTCTTATTAAATGCAAAGTCCTTCCACGTCGTGATTTATACTTTCCTATGCTACCTGCTAGAATAAATTCACGCCTCATGTTTGTACTATGCGCCGAATGTGCATAAATGAACAATCTTCTGTATGCGAACATACAAAAGAACAGCGCAGTTTATGTGGAACATGGACTACTCCAGAGTTACAGCTCACTATACGCAACCATTATGTCATTAAAAAAATGTATGAAGCATGGCATTATCATGCGTCATCGCAATATGAGCAGCATGGCAACAATGGATTGTTTTCAGAATACATTAACCGTTTTTGAAAATTAAACAGGAAAGTAGCGGTTATCCTGATTGTGTCAGTAGTGAGAGTGAAAAGGCGAATTACATGGCTAACTATTATAAACATGAAGGAATACAGCACGACCCTGCAAAAATATTGAATAACCTGGGTTTGCACTATGTTGCTAAATCCTGTTTGAATATTTTGTGGGGACGATTTTCTCTTCATGAACATAAAAAGAATAGCATGATATCAACACGTAAAGGTCTTCTCTCTCTTCTGAATGATAAAAGTAAAACTGTAGGCCCCATTACATTCATGAACGATATTGGCCTCCTATTCAATGATGAGTACGTTCAGTCACCATTAAATACCAACTGTATTCTTGCATCTTTCATGACAGCATATGGCCGAGTAAAACTGTATGAAGTCTTGTCTTTACTCGGTCGCCACGTAGGCTATCATGATACGGATTCAGTGGTATTTAGTACCCGTGAAGGTGAGCCGACCATTCAAGATCGAAGTGGGTATCTAGGTTCTTGGATGAGCGAAATCATCTCCGACTATGAGTTAACAAGTTATTGCGCACTCGGTCCAAAAACCTATAGTTATGAAATGAAGCGTTGTGACGATCCATCGATTGTTAAACAGCTATCAAATCTTAAAGGTTTAACACTGGGTACTGAACAATCAAAACAAGTTAATTTTGATACAATGAAAAAACCCATTGAATAAATTATAAGCAATGGTGAAATTATGGATAGTAATAGCATACTACTAAGCTACCCATCTAAGATCACACGCACATCTCAATTTAGAATTCTCAGTCAATAGCAGTACGATTTTCAGACGATTTTGAAACTGGTTGATTTCAACATTGTACTTTATCAGTCAGTTCATAAACAATGTCAGGGTTATCCATAGACGCCGAAGCCGAATCCGCACTCGCTGCCCACACTATGATAGCAAATATCGCTAGTCTGTATAAGGTTGATAAGGATAAGATGCACATTCATGCTGAGTGAGAAGATACAATCGATGGCTGTGATGGATTGTTATGGATGACTAGTAAATCATCAGAGTCTAGATGAACATTCTTGTTTAGGTATTGATGCGAACTTTAATTCAATTGACGATTTTGAACTGTATAATGAGGCAGCATTATTAGAAATGAAGGAAGCTGAATATTGCGCTCAACTCGCCATCCATCATGATATATATGAACATTGTACTGAACTGTACCACATGTGTATGACGGAATGGTATAGGTACATTGTGGATGTAATATATGAAAAACAGATGTTATCATCATAACTATAATTAATATTTTCTCTACGCATGTATTAATAAAGTAGCTGCTTACACGTTATATACCTGCAATAATAGTATCAATTCAAAAACATAATTAAGAAGATGGAAACTTAATTGTCTGTTTTTTCATTTAAAACTAACCGTACTTTTTTTACTTATTAAAAACACAGTTAATTTTAAATAAAATCATGCCCCACCTACCTAATTGATTTTATATGACTTTAAAAAAAAAAAAGACACCACCTAATTATAGCACCTTGCTCTCTATCTATCGCTAGCGACTCGCCATTCCCTACACCGCCTCCTCTGCACGCACTGGTATGCCCGCTTTTTCACTTGACTGAGGCACTTGTCATCGTGTGCCATCGCTATTCTATTCTTTATAGAAGAATGGGACAGGTGAAGGGTTGATAGAGTACCGCTGACAAAGAATAGCGCATTTCATTATCCACGCTCTGCGTGCTTTACAAAAACACCGTTATACGGTTTTGTTCAATTTCATGGTAAGTATTCTCAGAATATGGCGTTTATTTCGTAACTATTTAAAGATGTCATGGATTTGTTCTTCGTCGCGCAAGTATATGATGTCATAATCTCTTCACTCATACATCACTATATTTCATTCCAATTTCGCTCTTATGCAAATTATACCAATCACCACCAAACATGATGTTGTATTTTACGTATATAGATAATAGCACGCATGCTGTAGATATAATATTTCATGTCTAGGTCAGTAACAAATTAATTTCAAATTATTTAACAGATTTCTTGTAAGGTTACTGTAGGTTATTTTTCCTTTAACCTGTCTTAGCCAGTATATTACTGATTAGTATCCCTTGAAAATTCGGCTAATAATATCCCAACATGTTAATTTACTGGCTGAGGATTTGAGATGAGAACAGGTAGATTTGTCCCTGATACTATTATACATATAATACTACATAGTATCCTAACCAAGTACTTATCATATACATGGTCACACATTAACTTGGAGGAAGAATGCATTTCCAAACTTACATGCATGTCATAGCTGAAGAGACTGACTCAGTGCTATGATTTCAACACCAATTAAATTCACCCAAACTGTCATTGGACATTTCTCTCAAGACATTATTCTTACTTTTACTTTCAAACTCAAGTTATACATGGAAATAAATTGTCCTACTTTCACTCTCAAATTGAAAATTTTAATGGTGCATGTTAAGAGAATTAATCTATTTCAATATATAACTTATATATTCTCCTACTCAGTTTACTGGCATGAATGGTAGCATAGACTAAAATAAATCATCTGGAACAGAAAATCTGAATTGTTTTAGGACATGACATGAAGCAATATGACTTAATAATGTTAAATTACATAATTGACAAATGATTTTGGAAGAAAAGACAATATTGAATAGTCATAAACATATAAAAATGCAAATTCTGCTTTAACTTCTAACAGAGTCATTGGTTATACGAGCTTGAAATAGTCTACTTGAAGAACTGAATACTAATTACTTGAAAGGCTGCGTCTCAACAATTACATGTAGGTAATACTGTTGGCCACTGTTCAACAAATTCGTTGTGCTCTTCCAAATAATGAAGGTAATAATATTAAGTTTTCCTCTGTTTTGGAGATGACATAGCTTTAGCGTAATCATCCATCAGTCTCATTTTCCTTGCATCAACTGACCTTCTTTGCTCACAAAATTTGTCAAGCCTATGTCTTGCTGTTTCCATCTTTGCTTTGGCTACCTCCGACAAACCTTGAACAATGCTCACCTCTGTAAAGTTTTTCTTCTGGATTCCTTTACAGAGTCTTGAATTTGCTTCACTAAATAGTTTTTCAACAATCGACATGTTCTCCTTGTGACCATTCTCAGATTCAGTCAGCGATTTCTCTCGTTCTTCTAATGTCGTCTTTTCATCTTACAGCCTAGCACACTCAGATTCTCTTTCAAGAAGAGCTTTACATGCATGGGCTTGATCTCTGGATCGTTTTGCTTTTGTTTCACTCTGTGCAGACATTCGTTTCAGATATTCAGAATGTGCCTGTTCTGCAGCAATCTGCATGCCTTTCGTAATTGGAACATTCTCAGCCATTCCCCACAACTCTGTACCTTATCTTTGATGAGTCGCAAACCATTAATTGTTTGTACAGACAAAGAACTCTATCCTGCGAGACTGTTCTTCTATTGGCCGAAAGACTTCTCTCCACATCAGCATTTCCATGAGCTATACAAAGGACACTTTTTATTAAGCGAAGAAGAATGAGATATTTGGCCTCTCATGTTGGCCATTTCAGCTCGAATATTTTTTGCCAATAGTGGTATATTCTCTTGTACTCTGTTTTGGTGATCTCATTTCCTTGTTGATCCAAAACTTCTTGAATGGCCTCTTCCTCATACATCTTCCACTCATCTGTAACAATGGCAATCTCATCTTCTTTGATAACCTGAGGTAATTTTCTGAGAAATTCTACGAATAGCCCTTATACCGTTATTCTCATATTTTCTCATCAACGGATGTAAGCGGGACAAGTCCTGCAGGAATTGATTATCCAATGGTAAATGTGTAAGGAGGTATTTCACCACTACTTGAAAGAAATTTAGTCATAGGAAGAATAATCAATTTTCTCTGTTCCTTTGGTATGGCAGATAAAGCAGATCTGGTAGGTGCGCCAATTTCAATGAGATCATCAGAAAGTGGGTTTTCTGGTTTGTCAATGCAAACAGTCATCAGATGGGTTTCCATTCTTATTAGCCATGACGTCTTTCTTTAGAAATCTGTTCATGATGGATTTTACAAATTCACACAACTCATCATGCAGGATGTGTATCAGAGGGTCCTCTGTTTGGAAGAACAGAAGGAATTTGTTGAACAGTGGGCCAACAGATAGCAAGAACTTAAGTTGAACCAAGGTTTTGGGGTCTGAG
Organism: Chaetoderma sp. LZ-2023a; assembly: GCA_034401795.1. Taxonomy (NCBI): domain Eukaryota; kingdom Metazoa; phylum Mollusca; class Caudofoveata; order Chaetodermatida; family Chaetodermatidae; genus Chaetoderma; species Chaetoderma sp. LZ-2023a. The sequence continues at coordinate 4,199,199 of CM067373.1, read as the reverse complement.
TTTTCTGCGGATGCGTTTGTACCTCTCATTTGTTTCCAGACTTTTTTTCTGTTCAGTCTTTCTTTGCCAAATTTGGTACTTCGTCCAAGAAATACTTTTTAACAGCATCCCATTTCTTAGTGATCTTCTCCAATGAGGTAATCAAGGTTAACCACCGAGACTGTACATGTCTGATGAAATTAGCTTCTTGTAAATCGAGCTCAAGCAGAAAGTCAGAGAAATCTTCCCTACGACATGGTGAAAGCTTGAACCAGTAAAAGATGTCCAGGCTCAGCTGTTCGACTTCTTCGCCATATATCGTCAGTCCCTTTCTGAACACATTGTGAGCCACATGGACATTTCACGGTAGAAAGGGCAATATGCCTGGAAAACCTGCTTCTTTAACCCATTCATTGATGATGTTCCAGTCTACTTTGTTTACATTTGGTCCATCTGAACACAACATAATTATATGTGAAAATGGCAGCTGATAACCTGGTTCCTGCAAAGTCTCTATAATAGCCTTTGAAACAATAGCTGCCTTGGCATGTCTAAACATTAATGCTTTCAGAGAGCAAACACGTATCTCACCTTTAACCTCTGACCTGTAAAGCACAATGATGTCACACTGCTCCTTCATTTGAGCATTTGTTGTTTCATCATACTGCATTGTGTAAAAGGCACCAGATTTTAAAATGTCACCGCAAAGATCTTTCCGAAAATATGGGCCAAGTCCATCAGATACCACATATGAGGTTTTTGTTCGGCCTAGTTTAAACTGGCTAGCGATGGGGTTGTTTGGAAACATTGTGAAAAAGAGGGGGGTGGGAATGCGCACGCACACACGCATACAGGGCCACAACATATAACTAGCAATATCGCATATGGGCACCCACACGCACGCACACAATGATACCACCTATCTTTAAAGACATATATCTCCTTAAATATGGTAGATACATGATTATTATCTATATAATATTATACATACAACATCGATAAGCTTAGCTATATATTGGACGCGTAACGCTGTTCATACATTTTCAAAAATAGTCTTCTATAAGTCTGCAAATATGAATATGAAGAAATTCGATAGGGTTGGTGTGTATGTGTTGGTGGTGGGCGGGGTTAATACGTGGTGTTGGGTGTAGGTGGTAGTGGTGGTGGTGCTTAGTAGATGGTGTTGTATGTCGGTACTGACAGTAGTGGTAGTAGTGGTTCTGGTGGTGGTGCTAGTGACGGTGGTGGTGAAGGTGGTGGTTGGTGGTGGACATGGTGGTGGTTGGTGGCGTATGTCGGTACTGGTGGTAGTGGTGGTAGTGGTTATGGTGGTGGTGCTAGTGTCGGTGGTGGTGAAGGTGGTGGGAGGTGGTGGTGCTTAGTGGTTGGTGGTGTATGTCGGTAGTGGTGGTAATGGTGCTGGTGGTGGTGCTAGTGTCGGGGGTGGTGAAGGTGTTGGTGAGTGGTGGTGGTGGTGTTGGTGGGTGGTGATGGGCGCTAATAAACAGAGACAAAAATGATGCTATAGTGAAACGTTAGACACGCAGGATTATGAATAAACAGAGAAAAAAAGATCATGCTTAATGTATAATTATTTATCTACTATGTTTTCTTTAAGAATATAATTATTGTGAATAAATGTCACTAATATTTATTTATCATAAAATGTATATACATGTCAATAAATACATTTATTTTTTTTAATATGTTGTTATTTCTTTGTGTTCCCTTACCCACTTCCTCTATCACCCCTCAGCCACCATCCCCAATTATCACCATTTTTTATACGCGCCGATGAATGAACAAATTTTAACGCGAACGCGTTCCGATAATGGCTAACAATCAATGTCACACTAGGAGTGCGAGGCGCCCACAACGACAAAAAATTAATACACTAATTAATCGTATTCACATGAATTATTGACTATGTCAAAATGTTGGATTTAACATCTGGATGCAGGGAAACCACATGACGCGTTCTCATCAGTAATTGAATCCTGCGTATTAAATGTCGCTCATATCAATTCCAGTTTATGTAAAAAAAAAAAGCCAATCAAACGTGTATGGCGCGAAGAAACGAATTTTGTACATGTAATTGTCCCCATAGTTATGTTTTGAAATCCAATGACGTTAATTTTAAGCAGTGGGAAAAACACGTGACCGAAATAATGGCGTGTTCAGATTGGAAAGTTAGTTTTACTGACAGCGTTCATATTTTAGCTATAAAAGCAAAATGTGCGCTACTAGTGAGGCATTCATCTTTTTGAATTTGTGAAGTGAAAATGGAAAACAAATCTTTTTTATGCGATAAAGTGTGGATGCGTGGAGTGGAACGGATATAATGAAGTACCGGTTCGGCAGCCATTTAATAAGGTAATGCACGAAATCCAGAACCGCTGGAGAGAATATCCAGCGGAACTAGATGAACGTAATTACAACAAATGGCTGCATACAAGAATCAACTTCGTTATGATTGCTGCGTGTGTATGTGGTGCATGGATGTCAGAAAAGACCGATTGCAAAATAGAGATTAAACATTTTCAAAAATCCCCCCACAAAAAATAGGCCTCTTTTTTAAGGGGCCAACAAAAAACAAAATTATGTTTCGTACATACACAACATATGCACGCATTTATATGGGTGCATAAAAGATGCACGCACGCATGCATACACGACGTACACATGAAGGGAAGGGGGAATCCATACATGGGTACACTTAGAGGAGACAGTGCACGCACATGGCGCTACACGCGCGAGGGAATGCACAGTTCGTGTGAGTGTGTGTGTTGGTGCGTGAGGTGTGTTTGTCTGTGTGGGGTGCGTACATGATAGAATGTAGGATGCCCTTACGCCATTGAAGATGGTTCAGAACCAGATTCCGACGATACAGGTACGTAGTGTTCTATCACATATTCCACGGTGAGGCGAATAATGATACGCCTTTCATCGTGGCCATGTGTGGTTTCATACCTTAACATACCAATGCCATTATTAGTTCTCACGGTAGCAGCGAGATCATAGGCATGGTCTAACATCAGCTCAGCTGACCTTAAAGTGTTTGAAGCGTCGATGTTTAATGTTAACATGAGCAATGTGGTGCACGAAGGAAAATTATTTATACATATATTGACGCATAATTCTACTCCCCTCATAAATATGCAAAAACTCAAGTGTGAAATCTGAAACGAAATATTCGAGTAATTGATGAGGGAACTAGTACATATGTTCACTCGGTTAAAAACTGAGAAACGAATTGTGCACGAGTGTGAATGATAATGCGAACAAAAAAAAATGCAAAGGTATAAATTGCAGTACTTACTCCATTCAAAATTGTACAAAAACAGTCCAGATAAGCCTGCATTCGTAACTACAAAGAGAAAAAGACTCTATCTCCTCGTGAGTGAACTAGACGATAATTTATTAGTCGTTTTGAATATTTCTAAAAAAACCCCAAAAAAACGCTTAAAACGAGATGGGAGCTACAAATCTTTCACGTTTTTTTCATTATTCCTTAACACGTCTCATGTTTGTATCTCGATTAAGGACTGATCTCACGGCTAATGTGCCACTGATGAATGGTCAAATTAAACTTACCATATGCAACAAATAATCTTTTTATCATACAGAGTATAATGACAACATACACTTGACGAATATTAGGAGTCCTTAAACGCGTGATTCATAGCCCTCAGAGGCATAATGCAGACATTTTGTCATAAATGCGACAATGACATCGAGCAGACACAATGTTTTATTCCAACGGATGGACGCCATTGTTCTCACAGACAATAACGTCCAGAAAATAAATTCTCAAAAAAGACCTGGGCGTCTGGTTTCATTGTTTTTTCTACAAGCTGGACGCCATTGTTCTCACAGACAATAACGTCCAGAAAATAGATTCTCAAAAAAAGTGTGGGCGGCTGGACGTCATTGTTCTCGAACTGTGGGCGGCTGGAAGTAATTGTTCTCGAACGCTGGGGCGCTGGACATCATTGTTCTCGAATGCTGGGGCGCTGGACGTCATTGTTCTCGGACGCTGGGGCACTGGACGCCATTGTTTAGACTTAATTCTTTTGTTCTAGAACAATAGCGTACAGCCCCGGCCATCACTACTGACCTGCTGTCCAAGTTAGATCATTAATTATATATTATATATATATATATATATATATATATATATATATATATATATATATATATATATATATATATATATATATATATATATATATATGCATATGTGAGTGCGTGTGCGTGTGCGTGTGCGCGCACGTGACTGACTGATACACAACTCGCCAATAACAGTGCTCTTGTATACTGCAGTCTATATACACCGCCTTGCAAACCGGACATTACTCGCGCCTTGCAAACCGGACATTACTCGCGGTGTAGACTAAGAAGTAAGTGTACTGCCTGATACCATTTCACAGTATTGTACTTTTGTGCTACAGGAAGATGAAGCATGGCATGTATTATACTGACGACACGCCCTTCAGCTGCTGTTCTGCGATTGTATCACGGCCGTGCGTTCACACCAGGGTTATGGGCCACGCTGATCACACCTACCACGGCAACAGTCTGTATAGAATTGGATGTGCTGAAGCTTTACGGATTTATTTTGAAAGTAATATCCTGGCTCCCACTGGTCACGTGCTTGTTTTCATGGCTACCTTACAGGTTAGACTTAGTTTTGTATGGGCAGGTGTTCCTCTAGAGGTAACCTACGCCAACCTATACGCCAACGCATACACGTTAGCCAACCTATACGCCAACACATACACATTAGCCAACCTATACGTCAGCACATACACATTAGCCAACCTATACGTCAACACATACACATTAGCCAACCTATACGTCAACACATACACATTAGCCAACCTATACGTCAACACATACACATTAGCCAATGTAAAGCCAAATGATAACTACTAAATCGACAAATGCTTCAGCACGAGCTCTAAACCATTCAGCTCCTCGAATGTAACATGGGATGTGATAACGAGTGTACACACAGAACATGACGCAAAGACCAGACACTAGTTTTTGTACCAAATTGAGCATGGTCGTGACCTTTGCCCTCGATATCTTTATGTTGATTCATAAGACTATAGGTATCATAAAAGTATAGGTAATCAGGTTTAGTTCCAATTTGATTAACCAACCCTTAAATATAAGCAGGGAGTCTTGGATAAACGCAAATGTAACGTTGAAAAATAGTTTTGTACCTAGGTCACTGTGACCTTCACCCTGTGACCACACTGCCAATGTGCTGCTTCCAAATTCATGGCTCTATCCATGCTACATAACGGCCATGCAGCATACGACACATATCGTATATTACAGCTGGTTACTGTAGCTCCTTAGGCAGCCTGTGTTTAAAGTGCATCCTGAGTCACGATTTCCTTGCATGGTCAAGGAAATTTCTTCTGATCAATTGCTTTTATTGAGCTTTGTTAAACTAGAAATTCTTATTTAAAAACATAGAGCTTGAACAAATTGTTAAAATAATTTATTAAAATTTGTAAAATGTATTCATTGAAACACTATTATGCCGACTGCATGTGTGGGAAAGCACAAAGATTGCCTTACTATCATGTCCACGATACTGCCACGGGTTCTCATGTATTGTTGAGTATTAGCGAACATTGTGTTGACCACCGATATTAGTAGACTAACTTATTGTTGATCTTTCTAAATCTAAAACTGTGACACGTTGTTAAACGACGTATGTTCTCATTGAAGTCCTTGAAGAAGAAAAAACAAGAGTAGTGTTTCGCGTGGCACCTACGCACCCTCCCCCCCCCCCCCCCCGCGCACTCGCCAGCCCCGTGATGGCGGCGACTCCTGCTGCACCAACCGCAGGCACCCACAACCCCTCCCCACATACACACACGCACGTGCACGCACACGCACACACTCACACACACACACACGCAGACACACACACGCACGCACGCACGCACGCACGCACGCACGCACACACACGGCGCCAGTCAGTGGGCCGCGAGGGTCTCGGCGCCTGGGGGAAGGTGACGGGGCGTGGTCGGCTACAGACATTTGCCGGCCACAGTTTAGACTACCGGCGAAAGCACTTGGTTCCCATGGGACAGAGTGGTGCATTCACTCCCAAATGGTTTATCTCGATTGCGACGTCGGATGCTCCGCTCCGAACACCCTGACGCTGGGTGGCCCAGAGGTAATCTAGGGGTTGGGTTGGGGAGGGTGGTGGGTGGGTGTTGGGGGGTATAATAACTCCCCTCCCCTTCTGACTCGGATCTCTCCGAGGAGGTTCCCATCAGTTGTCGGGATCCTGATACAGATGAAGTCAACAGCTATACACTAAGGTTTATTAAAACCAAATGAAAGCAATTATGATCTCTGTTGCTAATTCATGCTGAAGATATAACGATAACTAAACAAATGTTAATAACAGTAACATACGATTATAACTATAAATAATAAAGTGGTGATAACGAATAAATAATAGCGGGAAATAATCTTGACATGTAGGTATTCTTTCCCCGGGCTACGAAAAACTGTCTAACGGTTGTTGATGTATACGTTCTTTTACTAGACATGGATCTGCGGATAAATGTCTGAGAAAGGACTAGATACATATGTGATGAAGGGAGAAACGATATGGAATACCCATAGGCTGTAAAATAATACTCCATTAGATTAATAGTTGTGGCATGGACTTAATAAAGGAAATAATAAATAACGAGTAACAAGTCAGGAGGCCAATAGGTATGGAAGGTCTTCCCGAACCTTACGAACCTGGTCCCTTACATGGGAAAAATCTATATAAATAGGGTTGGTCGAGGAATGAAGTCGCCCAAAAAGAGGGCACTATAACGCTCAGGTTTATGAATCCATTATGCTGTGGTAATGTTCAGATATACCGGACAGGGTTCTTCTCTCAACTTAAGGTTTCGCTCTAAATTTACTTGAATAACCAGATTCTCCTACTAGTCATCACAAATGACGAAGAAATCAATCAGGAACTAAAGTTTTAAAATATTAAACTGACTAGATTCTCAGGATTTAGTGCAGCACTTTGAACCAAATTTCGGATTCTTCAGTGGCAGTAAAATCACTCCAGAGAAGGACCTGACAGACAACCACTAATTGTGCACGTGGCATGGAGAGAATCAATCCGGGGATGACCGTCAGTTTTCTGACAAGTCCGCCTGACTTATACTGCAGAAACGGGCATTCCAGGTGGAATGATCCATTCAATGGGGCAGTAACAATGGCCCAACAACGGATCCTGGTAAAAGCAACGAGAGCGTTATTACAACATAAAGACTCCCTAATAATACAACAACTTATTCTAAGTTAAAGGACATTTCAGGGATGAGTAAAAGTGTACTTTATTTGAAACAGTATTATATGACTAAAATATTGGATTTTAAATAAATACAATAGGCACATAATACGAAGAATTATACCATCGTAAACATGGATAGCCACGTGGATATCTCGCCAATCAAGCTCCCTTGAACAAACCTGGTTCAGCTGTTCAGCTATGTTTTATGAGTTTTGCCCAGCGGTTTCCGAGATTTTTAAAGACGTTTCTAAAAATCGGTCAAAATCCTAGATGGCTGGCGTCCAAATTGGCCGATTGGTTTCGTTTGAACAAATTTCAATCTATGCCATAAGGATGCTTCCTGCCAAATATACTTGACATCGGCCCAGTGGTTCTTGAGAAGTTGTTTAAAGGAAAAATTAATGGGCATACGACTTATTGACGACGGGAAGTCGTCATAGCATAAGTTCACTTCGCCGTTATGGCCAGGTGAGCTAACAATTGCTTATTAACTCCTAGAACCTTTCCTTTTACAGATTGTGAGTACTATTTTATGGCGTATGCTTCAGTCATCATATACATCAGCTATGTCAATGTATGGTGATCCATTATTGCCGGGAATTGCGTACTGTTGTCGACCCAGAACCAAGACAGCTGATGTGGAGAGCAGTATACAGTCACCACAAAGTGACGCTGGACAGTATATAGGTATGACTGTGACGTTATGTTGTGGCACAGTAATACGCTTATTTACCATGCAATAGTGACAAGTATTCTGTAAGTATTGCTTTGCAATACATGTCCCTCCCCTACCTGGTGATATAAATCTTTAGAGACTGGCAGTTAAAATCTCCATTAACGATTGACAGAAGGAGCTGAAACTCGAACTTGATCTGTAACTTCTCATAACAAAGAAAGATACCACGTTTCGTTTATATATGGTGAAGGAGTACGAAAAAGTCTTGAAAGCTGATATGTTTGTATTTCATAAGTCGAAAGGGACATAACTCCGTCAAAAATTGACGCAAACGCCTGAAACTGGAACTTGGTCTGTAGCTTCTCATAACAAAACAATGTACCAATTCTCAGTTGAATACCTTGAAGGACTGACAAAAGGTGCGGAAAACCATCTGCGACAAATGGACAGACATTGGGAGTGCAAACCTAGAGTCCCCCCCCCCCAGGTTTTACCGGTAATGGGGGGGGGGGGACTAATAAGATGCAAGAGAAACACTAGTGTTTGTGTTTGTTAAACTAGAACTTGATCTGAGTTAATCTCCAGCTTCATATAACTGTATAAGATTTCAATTCACACGATGACGTCATAATGTGAACTTCATGGCATGTCAAAATTCATGACTTTAGCCGAAATCTTGACAATGATACCATATTGGATATAGGTTCTATGAAGAAGATAGGTACTATCATTGCAATTCAGCTACGTGATTGTCCTATGAGCTCTCTAAAGAAAACTAATTTATTGGAACTTATATCTTAAAATGGTTTATCTCATATATTTAGTTTCCTTGGTATAATTTCACAGTTTTCTTCAAATAGACTGCTTTATTTTCAGCAGATACCTTTTCACCCGAAGATGTTTCGCAACAACGTTATGACAATGCACCTGATGAAGTGAGAGGTCTCCTGGAAGAACGACGGCACAGCAATTCACATGTTGAAAGGTCTGATGAACGACAACACGATAGAACACATGACAATGATGACCAGAAAAGACAGCACCGTGAGGGACCAGGGAGACAAAGCTCTCGTCATACATCAGACAGAGATGAACATCAAGCAAGCGGCCACAAAGCTAAACAAAGTAACGGACGGAGTCCAGATAAACACATAAGAAACGAGCAAGGTCGAACACAAGATAAACACACCCGTTCATCAAAATCAGATTCTAAACAAAGTCATGAACAGAGTCAAGACAAACAGACACATTCTTCAAAACCAGAACAAAGTCGGACACAAGACAAACACACACATTCTTCAAAACCGGAACAAAGTCGGACACAAGACAAACACACACATTCTTCAAAACCAGAACAAAGTCGGACACAAGACAAGCACACACATTCATCAAAACCAGATTCTAAACAAAGTCATGATCGAACATTAGACAAACGCACAAGTTCCCCAGAAAGACAAAGTCGCAGTCAAACGCGAGACAGCACAAGAACTCCAGAAAAACGTAGGCAGGAAAAATCCTTGGATAGATCCAAAGAACGTAGCAAGGAAAAACGTGATGCGAGCAAGAGCCCAAGGCAAGAAAGTCGTAAATCAGCATCTCCATCCCGCAAGGCTACATCGCCATCTGCAAGGCCTGCATCTCCATCAAGAACACCAAAATCGTCATCACCAAAGTCACCTAAACAGAAAGCAAGATCAAAAAGCCCCAAACCATCAAAACGCAAACGCAAATAAAAATCATCCAACCACATTTGTGTATTTCATCATCATCATCATCATCACCAATCACCAATCACCAATCACCAATCATCAATCATAACCATAGTTTACATTGAAGCAGTTAAAAGACACAAACCTGAAGTGACAAAATTTCACTTTTTATTAACGAGGTAGAATACAGAACAGTGAAACTTTGGAACAATTAGTTATATGAGGAGGCGACTTTTGTAGTGTAGTTGAGGTAAAAAGAACTCCCATATAAATTACATGAAACCCGGAGACCCGATGATTTAGGTATGAACTAGCACCAACATAGTTGTTGCATACTTGTTGCTTCGGTTCATATTGTCACGGTCATCTACAGGAGAGCACAGTAGTAGTGAATTTGTCCCTCTCGGCTGGCAGTTGTGGGACTTGCTCGCTAGTTTATAAGGGAATTCACTGTAGTAGTACTCTTAATTGACAAAAGAGAGGCTTCGAATGACTATCCTCGTGCCAAATAAACCCCAAAGTAAATAGCTCTGTAAATATATATTTAAGGTCTGATATCATGTCATCCACACCAAAATGGTACATTCATGTATTTACTCACACACATGCATTAATCCATGTTTTCTGTTGCAAATGTCTGGATACACATGAAATAGTGACGTTATTGCGCGATTGTCGCTTCGGAAAATACGCCCCCCACGCATGCGCGCACGCACGCACACACACACACCTTAAATAGAAGGGAATGTAAAGTAGATTCAAAATCCAATACGCTCTCTGTACTAGTGCCACAGTACCATAGGAAAACGAACAAATGTACTTCGCATTTGTATACACTCGAAATATGACGATATCAAACATGAACCATCACCAGATTAGTTACATAAAGACTGGTACGTGACAAAAAACACAAAAACGACAGCGTAGAACTGACCTTTTATTTGGTGGTTGCATACGTCCCGAGTCATGATGACGAAGATGTGCAGCACGTCTGTGTAAATGCCCCTTGATCTCGTGTGTAACACATGTGATCAATGGCTTTCATTTACAACATTGACAATTTTGTCATTTTTTCAAAATCGCTAAAGCAAGACGGTGTCACGTAAATAATGATCAGTAAAACTCTACTCACAGTGTTACTGGCTACCATCATAATGTCCTCGATAGAAACTCCATGAAATAGAGCCGTGGATGCTACTACCTCACGGACACTGTCAGCCTTGGCAAAATCTACTTACCTACCGGTTGAAGATTTGTGACAAGACTGAATAAATTCCATAATCCACCTTGAAAGTATGTCCCTGGACGCCATGCCATCGGGTTCAATATAGAATAACCATAGAGAACAGCGTCCGTCTACCATTCTTCCGTACATTCTTTCTAACAGAGTAATGACCAAACCAGACACCAGGCTTCTGAGTTTGCATCAAACCTTGTTAAAGCTGGCGATATTAAGGGCTGATTGGGGTATTTCAAAGACTGCATTTTAGCCACAGAATTAAGTCTAGGTAGAAGCTTAAGGCCTTTTCCTGTTATCTAGTTTAACATTTCACTTCCCCTATTAGCCAACCAAGGAATAACAGTCCTTAAGGCTGAGGTGTATCCGGTATAGAGTTAGGCTGAAAGTTATGATTATCATATAGGTAACAGAGGAAATCAGCTACTACCTGAATAGATGCTTCCACTGGATTAATACATCTTGTTGAACACCATTCTGAAAATCTGTTGATTTTATAATTATATACTCTGTAGGTTGACCAGCTTCTGGCACTGACCATGAAATTGGCTATTTGCTATAAAAAAAAATCCCCCCCCCCCCATTAATTACAGATTTCTTGACAACATGCATGCAGTCAATTGGAACATTGATGGAATGTTGTGAGTCTTGTTCTGGAAGATTAGTCTGTCCATCAGAGGCAGAGGAATCGGATTGCAGGCTAGAATGTCCAGCAGACCCGTACCACCATAATCAGCTTAGCTAAGGCGGGGGCGATAAGAAGCACTTGGCATTTCTCCTGTCTGATTTTCTGAAGAATTTTTGGAATCAAGATTGTTGGTGGATATATGTATGCATATCTTTTCATCCACCATTGAAATTGTGAATAAGAGGTTACAACACTGACACCTTTGAGTATAGTGAGTCTGTACTCTGGGTCCATTGTGTCATGAGAAATAACTGGATAGGCTGCCTGCGTAAGGCTCCTTGTGGTATGACTGGCTCTAGATAGCCCATCAAACCAAGCATTCACAAATAGACCAGGACATGGCGACTGTTGCATACTTGTAGAATTTCTTTCTTTAGATGGATAAACATTTCTTATCTCTAGATCGAACAACATGCCCAGCTAAGCATACTTCAGGAATGGAACCAGATCTGATTTCTGGTAATTTATCATCCAGCCTAAGTCTGTCAAGATGTTGACAACTGTCTGAAGTTTGGCTGATTAACTCTGTTTCAGGTGTGCTTTTAACAGCCAGTCGTCTATGTACGTGTATACTGATATGTTTCTCCTGTGGAGGAATGGTGTGATAGCAAGGACTGCCCTAGTGAAGACCCGAGGAGCCGTCTAAATTCAAAATGGGCCTACATTGAATACCCATTCACGACCCTGGAATGCAAATCACAGGTACCATCTGAAACTCCTGGCTATGGGAATGTGAAAATATGCATCCTTTAAATCTATGAATGCTGTCCACATTCCCTTTCTCATTTCTGCACCGTATTTACTGTTTCCATTTTGAAACTTGGTGTGAGAATGAACTTGTTGAGTGGCTTTATATTGAGAATTGGTCTCCACCCATCAATGTTGTTTGACACCAGGAACACAGTTGAATAGAACACTAGAAGATTTGTCTGGGCAGGCTGATTGTCTGTTTCAGTATGAGGGATTGTATTTATTCATTTATACACAACCACTGATCTGGATCGCTTGAAATATGCTTGAATAAAGCATCGGTCGTGGCTGATAGACTAAGCAGTCCCATGTCACCTGCTTCCACTCTTGGATGTGGTTGGCCAGACGACCTCCTACAGGCCCATCTGGAGAGAGTTGAACAACCCAACAATCCAAGAGCCGTGTACACTTCAAAGCTGTTCCCGATGTACTGTGGTCCTCGCAAGAACTGCGTCCTAAGGCACGATTCCCACAGCCAGATCCACTCCCTTCCCTGCTAGCGCCATTCCTACCTCACAGTGCACCCCTTGCAGCAGGGTAGAAACTTGTGAGATTGTGAATTTTGACACCTCTCACACTTTCCTCCGAGTCATTGAGCACGGTATTTGCAGAATGCATAGCATTTGCACACAATCGTCCCATGCCAGACCGTGAAGCAGGCCACACGTTTTCCCCATAAGTCATGCAGTCATCCACACCCTGCTTTGGAACCATGCCATGTTCCAAGAATTGATCTGATGAAATACTACGCCATAGTGAAACTTCGCTGGGGACCTTGGCGAGTTTGAAGTGCACGTTGACCACTTCCTCTGCCTGGCTGAACATGAAAGTTACGCGTTCAGCTCATAGGCATACGGGAATCCACATGCATGGGCTCTAGTTCATCGGTTTGGTCATAACCAATCAAGGCTTCCTATTTGCCCTCCTTAGTAAAGAATCTTGAGTTATCCAAGGGAGGAAACTCATCCTGTGGAATGGCGGTATTGCTGGAATAAGCGTCACCCAGGTGGTGGCTCAAGAACAGGCGATAAGCACCCGGCCGGGCTCACAGACCATGCCCCTGCATCAGTGGTCTTTTTAACAAGGTTTTCAGTGGAACTCAATATACACACACATCGGAGGAACTGTAAATGTAAATATAGTATATGTTTGTGAATTAAAAAATTTCCAGGGGAGCTTACTTTGGCAAATATGGACAGATATGGCGAAACGAACTCATGACACTTCGTCTATAAAATTGCGAGTGTAAGTTCAAAACTCTCCGAGATCTGGCCAGGACAAGAAAATTTGGATGAATTTTAATCTTTCAATGAAGATAACTCTGGCGAATATGGGAGGATTTTGCCGAACCTAAATCATGACACTTCGCCAGTAGTTATGGTTGGGGCTGTTCGTTATTGTTCTCCACAGCAGGGGGTCTTCGAGAACAATGGGTTTTTCAGGAGAACAAAAGAAAAGCTTGAGGAATGGAATGTTGAGAACAATGGCGTCCAGCGGCACACACATTCTAGAGAACAATGGCATCCAGCGGCACACGTTTTTCTCGATAACAATGACGTCCAGCCGCACACGTATTTGAGAATCTGCAACACTGGAATGTTCTATTATTTTGAATGAGTTAACCCTTAAAAGTATAAAAGTTGTGTATTTTACGTTTGAACGTAGTGGCGGCGCGCCCCCCTCCATGGTTATCTACTGTTATAAAAATAATAAGGGAGTAATGTATGATAATGTAAAATAATAGAGTTTAAGAGGTGGTCCGATAATGGAGGTCGTAAGAGGTTGAGGCTGTAAGAGGAATTACGGACGGAGTAAGGACTGTTTCGTCGCTAACGTTATTAGTAAACTGTAGAATATTTAGAGATTGCCCGTAAGCTGTTAGTAAGCAACAGCTACCAGTGGATTGTATCATGGGTTAAAAAAGTTAACCCTTTCACCGATGAATATATATCTCATTTTCATCGATACCATACAGGAAAACTGTTGAATATTTTGAAAATAATTTGACTGACCGTGTCAGTTGAGGCGGAATGCTATAGTATTCCTCCTCAGTTGATATTGCTGGATGAGGGACGATGCTAGTGTACTTGTTTACAAGGTATGCACGATGTACGAATATTTTGATAATTTGTTGCTGAATATTTTGATAATTTGAGTGGTAGCAGAATATTTTGATAATTGGTTGCTGAATATTATGATAATCGGTTGCTGAATATTTTGATTGGTTGCTGAATAAATTGATTGGTTGCTGAATATTTTGAAAACGATTTGACTGTGTAAATTTCTTATTAGGCGATGTTAGGTAAGAGGGAGGTGGTCTTATAATGGAGGTCGAAGGAGGAGGGATGAATGCTATCTAGGCCAGCAAAATGTGTTCCCCAGTCATTTAATTTTCAAAAATCAGACACGTACACAGGAAGTTTTCCTATGCTATTATATAGATAGTGTTATCTATCGTATTTATGTCTCTAAAATGGCAGTCATTTAATTATTAAATTTTCAAAAATATGGACAAAATGCATTCCTTGTCAATGGCAATGCATTAATCGACCGCGAACAATAGCGTACAGATGCCCATTTAGAACAGTAGCATCCATCGACCACTTTTGACGGATCAGAATGTGTGCTTGCGTATGCATGTGTGAAGCGGGTTATTTAATTTTTTTAACAGATAAAGAGTTCTCTTTCGAATGATTTGTGGGCCCTGAAAAGGGCCGTGTTTTGAGATAGGTCTCATTCTTCGCAGATCCGCACAGGCGTGGTTGTCAGTTTGGTAACAAACTGCGACATGTTTGCTTTTTGTATATCAGTCGGAGTATCACCGATTACAGGACACCCATGCGGATACTGTTTGATTGGTAATAGGCGATAGCACTCCTTGCAGGTGTACACCATCTCTTTAGGTTCTGTTTTCTTGATCATACGCCTACAGACCCTCTCGTGTTTCGACCGTCGGCATATGGTGTCGCGGATGTCACTGGAACACCAACGACACCGCACATACCCAGTGTCTGATCCGTCAAAGTTTGTACTGCTGGCCATTTTAGCCAAATGTACATTAACATTTACATTTATACCACATCGCTCTAGTACAAAAAAAAATATAAGGAATATCGCGTGAGATGAAATCTGACTGCCTACGGTTACCTAACTACTCTGCAGTTACACATCCAACCACTTTGCGATGTTTAAAATGGAATGAGAAAATGTATTGTATTTGTACCGTTTATAGGAATATATGTACTGCGGCTGCAAATCCGCAAATCCACAACACGCGACCCACATGCGGCCGCACATGTACGCATGCATTTTGGCATGTATGCGTGTTCAGGCATGTACATACACTTGGTGCCATCCGCAACACGATCCCGTAAATCCGCAACATACGCCCGCAAAGCCGCAACATGCGGACCGCATGCGTCTGCACATGAAAGTATACATTTTGGCGTGTATGCGTGTTCAAGCATGTACATATACTTGTTGCCATCCGCATCATACGACCGCAATCCGCAACATACGCCCGCAATCTGCAACATGCGCCCGCAATCCGCAACATATGCCCGCAAATCCGCAAATGCGGCCCGCATGCGGCCGCACATGTATGCATGCATTTTGGCGTGTATGCGTGTTCAGGCATGTGCATATAGTTATTGCCATCCACAACACACACCCGCAAATCCGCATCATGCGCCCGCAAATCCGCAACATACGCCCGCAAATCCGCATCATACGCCCGCAATCCGCAACACACGACCACAATCTGCATCATGCGCCCGCAATCCGCAACATACGCCTGCAAATCCGCAACACGCGCCCGCATGCGGCCGCACATGTATGCATGCATTTTGGCATGTATGCGTGTTCAGGCATGTACTTCCACTTGGTGCCATCCGCAACACACGCCCGCAAATCCGCAACACATTTTAGCCGAATGTACATTAACATTTACATTTATACTACATCGCTCTACTACAGAAAAAAATGTAAGGAATATCGCGTGAGATGACTAGCGTCCTATCAAAATCTGTCGCGTACTGGCCTACATATAATGACACATACATGCGAAAATCTTGGATATGTTCACAGGCTAGACGCTATGGATCAGTTTGTTAAATGGTTTATGCGCATAAAAATCTGTGCGCGTTAAAAAAGTATTCAGGGAAATATGTTTTCTCTGACCACCTCGTTATTGTACATTATATACGTTATTTAATCCTTCAATTTGTATGCAAACGCGTTAACCTTCATCTAAAACCCTCAAAACTAAGCGGCTTCCTACCAGTCATTTAATTTTTTTAACAGAGAGCAAAGTACATCTCTATGCGGGTAATATATAGCTAAGCCAAGCGATGTTGTATGCATAATATTATATAGATAATAATCATGCATCTCGTATTTAAGGAGTGCTCTTTTTAAAGCGGCAGTCATTTAATTATTAAATTTTAAAAATTGTTATAAAAATAGTGGGAACAATGCCCACCGTCGTCATCGTGGACGAATAATGACAAGCACCCTTGGATCGTTTAACGTATTAGGTGGTCGATGCGGTCCCTCGTGGTTGTAGTAAAAAATTACTTTGAAACTAAGCGGAATCGTGGCTTCCTATGTCAAATTGTCGCATTGAACAGCACTTTTAAGAGTTTGTGCGCACGAATGCGCTAGTGCGAATTGTAGCTTCCTATGTCAAATTAGTATCAAAACTATTCGCTTAAGCTACCAATGCGCCATGATATAGGTTTGAAAAATCAGAAAATAACATCCCTGGAATGAGTGTAGAGGTGGTCGCATAATTGAGGTCGAATGAGTTAGGAGGAGGAGGGATGCTGTACGCTAGCGCGGTGCTGCCTGGCACGAGGGATGAAGTATACTAGCGTACATGTTTACAAGGCCTACAATGCGCGTTGTACGAATATTTTGAAAATAATTTGACTGGGGTGTTAGCGACAACTTTCTATCAAATCATTTCCATGATATTTAGTGAATATTTTGAAAATAATTTGACTGTTTGCATCAACTTATGCTCAAATCGTTTCCATAATATTTTGCTAGGAAGTAGATCCCTGGAATGCCTGAAACACCTCGCCAGTCAGCCAGTTAATGGTAATAAACTAGGAAAAATTACCATGTCTGGGTGCACACAGTATGAATGCATTATGAGTACCTAGTCAATGAGACCCCGACAACAAAAATAATACATTATTAATACATTGCGACCACAATCACCTACTACCAATACCGACCATCACCACCATCATCACCAGCATCACCATCCCTCTATCACCACCGGCTCCACCACCCACTAAGCACCAACACCCACCACCAAGCATTAACCCCACCACCATCATCCACCACAACACCTATTTTCATCAACCGCCAACCCCACCACCGCCACCACCACCAACAGCATCAGCACTCAGATTTGTATATCGAGGGGTGTGGGGGACCCAGCTGGGAAGCTACAATCATCAAATACACGCATAAAGAACCAATGTTTTATTTGTATCCATATTTTCACATTGAAGTAAATATTACATATGATAAAACATATAGTTGCAGTAGCATAAACAAATAGTCAATGTTCTGGAGATCCATTTATCGATGACTGATTCCTTATGGATCAGATCTATCGCCGACAGAATCTTAATCATTATCCTCAGGATCTAGATGGTTCCTTATGTACTTCTTGGTCAGAAACTCTCGTTTTCGAAAGGCTGAGAAGACTGCTTCATCGTATGCGTACCCCTCGTCGATAAAATCTTTAATTTCCTGACGAATTATTCTAATGAGTGTAGAGTTCTGTAATCTTCTCGACTGGAGCATTATGTCTATACACTTTGTAACTAAAGCATCAGCATATACGGAAATAGGCACATTGCCTACACCATGCGGGTCTGTGTCCACTTCGCCATCCTCATCTTCTAAACCTGATTGATCAGCGTCTAAGACCTGCTTAATATTTTGGAATATGGTAAATAGTTCCTCATTGCCTATGTCTTCTTTTTCATCTTCACCTTCATCTTCACTCTCAGTCTCTGCTGAGTCATTACCGGCTTCACTCTCCGACTCCGCTGATGAATCATCTTCACTCTTCATCTCTGTCATTTCTTCATCTTCACTGTCTAGATTTTCACTATCTTCAGCGTTATGGAATCGGATCTTATGCCGCTTCAGGTCATTTGACCTATTAAAAGTTGAACCACATTCAAAACATTTATGTCTCGGCATATTGATTATAGGATAAATCTAGCAAGTTACAAGGTTCTTCAAAGGAATCTGACTGCCTTACTACTCTGCAGTTACACGTCCAACCACTTTGCGATGTTTAAACTGGAATGAGAAAAGGGATTGAATTTGCACCATTTATAGGATTATATGTACTGCGGCCGCAAATCCGCAATATACGCCCACAATCCGCAACACACGCCCGCAATCCGCATCATGCGCCCGCAATCCGCAACATATGCCCACAAATCCGCAAATGCGGCCCGCATGCGGCCGCACATGTATGCATGCATTTTGGCGTGTATGCGTGTTCAGGCATGTACATACACTTGGTGCCATCCACTACACACACCCGCAAATCCGCATCATGCGCCCGCAATCCGCAACATACACCCGCAATCCGCAACATACGCCCACAAATCCGCAAATGCAGCCCGCATGCGGCCGCACATGTATGCATGCATTTTGGCGTGTATGCGTGTTCAGGCATGTACATACATGTGGTGCCATCCGCAACATACACCCGCAAATCCGCATCATGCACCCGCAATCCGCAATATACGCCCGCAAATTCACAACATGTGGACCACATACGTTCGCACATGTATGTATACATTTTAGCCAGCAGAGACAGTCATTCCGATGAAAAATTTTCAAAAAGTCTTCTGGCGCATGCATGCGCGCAAGGGCACACACCGCAGCACACATGCACGCACAAGGGTACAACGTATAACTAGCAGTATCATGTATTAGCACGTGTTCATACGAGCGTGACCTATATTAGACCCTCATGACATACCCTCTCCAACCTACATACCATTTTTCAGACACCGCGCTCTCACACATTACGCCCACAATGTCTAGACAAATGGATAGCTGTCAGAGTCAGTCATTCCGATGATAAATTTTCAAAAATAGTCTTCTCTAGGGCTGCAAGTATGAATATTAAGAAATTTGCTATGGGTTGTCGGGTGGGTGGGTGTTGGTGGTGGGGTTAATGCCTGGTGTTGGGTGTAGGTCGTAGTGTTGCACGCAGGCACCTACGCACAACGTATAACTAGCAGTATCGCGTATTAGCACGTGTGCATACGAGCGAGACCTTTATTAAATCCTCATGACCCTCTCCAACCTATATGCCATTTTTTCAAACAAAGAGCTCTCACACATTCCGACCACAATGTCTAGATAAATGGATAGCTGTCAGAGTCAGTCATTCCGGTGATAAATTTTCAAAAATAGTCTTCTCTAGGGGTGCAAGTATGAATATGAAGAAATTCGCTATGGGTTGGCGGGTGCGTGGGTGGTGGTGGTGGTTGGGTTAATGCATTTTCAAAAATAGTCTTCTCTAAGGATGCAAGTACGAATATGAAGAAATTCACTATGGGTTGGCGGGTGTGTGGGTGATAGTGTTGGTGGGGTTAATGCATGGTGTTAGGTGTAGGTCGTAGTGGTGGTGGTGGTGGGTGTTGACGATGATAATGGTGGTTGGTGAGGGGTGTTTGCCGGCGCAATGACTAGACAAATGGATAGCCTGCAGTGCCAGTCATTCCGATAATAAATTTTCAAAATAGTCTTCTCTTGTACTACAAATATGAATATGAAGAAAATGGACATTTTCTTGAAGAAATTCGAGGGTTAAAAGGGTTAAGAAAGTCTCTAGCGTCCATGTAATGGCGCAACACGAGGTGGTCGCTTAGGGCAGGACTGAATTATATAGTAAAAAACATGGTTATAACGTATCACTGCTCTGTAGCCAAAAGGATATATTTATATTTGAAGTAAACGGTCATCTATGATTATGCTACTATGCTCAAAATGTTGCTCTTAATTGTCGTATCTTTAAGCGTCGGTAAACAGCAATAGCCGGTGAGCGGGCGTTATTATCGATTTTCACAAACTCTCGGCGAGGACATTGTAATATCCCGTGCTTAGAACGAGATGGGTGGTATATTCTTATAGTATTCCTTAACACATGACATGTTTGTATCTCGATTTAAGATTGAACTTGGTGCTTTAACATTCTTTCGTTATTAACACGTGCCGTGTTTGTAAATCGATTCAAGCATGATCTCACGGCTATTCAAAACGTATGGTTAAATCATACAGAACAAATAATCTTTTTAGCATAAGTACGCTCTACATACAATTCTATAAACGGAACCCTCAGAGATATAATTACCACATTTTAACCGTCGTATCTAAAACGATTTACGTTATTGCAAAGTATTTAAAAACAATTTGCATGTAATGACGGTTAAAATTCAATCAAAATATTCAACAAAAATAGTTTTACTAATAACATTAGCGTCATCAAATTATTTTCAAAATATTCAACAGTTTTCCTGTATGTTATCGATGAAAATGAGATATACATTCATTGGTGAAATGGTTAACTTTTTAACCCATGATACAATCCAATGAATCCATCACCACCAAGTCTTGGTTACCATTCCAACCGTACATACCATTAATACGAGATTATTTTTAATATTTTGTTACTAATCTGTCTGGTAGCTGTTGCTTACTAACAGCTTACAGACAGTCTCTAAATATTCTACAGTATACTAATAACGTTAGCGACGAAACAGTCAAATTATTTTCAAACATCAATACCGTAATTCCTCATACATCCTCAACCTCATACGACCTCCGTTATCGGACCACCTCTTAAACTCTATTATTTTACTAGTATCAATACCAACGATACTGTTCTAAATGGGCATCTGTACGCTATTGTTCGCAGTCGATTAATGCATTGCCATTGACAAGGAATGCATTCTGTCCATATTTTTGAAAATTTAAGAATTAAATGACTGCCATTTTAGAGACATAAATACGATAGATAACACTATCTATATAATAGCATAGGAAAACTTCCTGTGTACGTGTCTGATTTTTGAAAATTAAATGACTGGGGAACACATTTTGCTGGCCTAGATAGCATTCATCCCTCCTCCTTCGACCTCCATTATAAGACCACCTCCCTCTTACCTAACATCGCCTAATAAGAAATTTACGCAGTCAAATCGTTTTCGAAATATTCAGCAACCAATCAATTTATTCAGCAACCAATCAAAATATTCAGCAACCGATTATCATAATATTCAGCAACCAATTATCAAAATATTCAGCTACCACTCAAATTATCAAAATATTCAGCAACAAATTATCAAAATATTCGTACATCGTGCATACCTTGTAAACAAGTACGCTAGCATCGCCCTCATCCAGCAATATCAACTGAGGAGGAATACTATAGCATTCCGCCTCAACTGACACGGGCAGTCAAATTATTTTCAAAATATTCAACAGTTTTCCTGTATGGTATCGATGAAAATGAGATATATATTCATCGGTGAAAGGGTTAACTTTTTTAACCCATGATACAATCCACTGGTAGCTGTTGCTTACTAACAGCTTACGGGCAATCTCTAAATATTCTACAGTTTACTAATAACGTTAGCGACGAAACAGTCCTTACTCCGTCCGTAATTCCTCTTACAGCCTCAACCTCTTACGACCTCCATTATCGGACCACCTCTTAAACTCTATTATTTTACATTATCATACATTACTCCCTTATTATTTTTATAACAGTAGATAACCACGGAGGGGGGCGCGCCGCCACTACGTTCAAACGTAAAATACACAACTTTTATACTTTTAAGGGTTAACTCATTCAAAATAATAGAACATTCCAGTGTTGCAGATTCTCAAATACGTGTGCGGCTGGACGTCATTGTTATCGAGAAAAACGTGTGCCGCTGGACGCCATTGTTCTCTAGAATGCGTGTGACGCTGGACGCCATTGTTCTCAACATTCCATTCCTCAAGCATTTCTTTTGTTCTCCTGAAAAACCCATTGTTCTCGAAGACCCCCTGCTGTGGAGAACAATAACGAACAGCCCCACCCATAACTACTTTCGCCTATACCTAACATATCAGCTGGGAAAACAGTTGTGAGTGTAGGTTCAAAACTGCTCGAGATCTGAGCCGAACAAGAAAACTTTGATGATTTTAATCTTTCAAGGGGTATAACTCTGGCAAATGAGAGGATTTTGCCGAAACAGAATCTGGACACGTCGCCTATAACTAAGACATCAGCTGAACAAAAAATTGTGAGTGTAGGTTCAAAACTCTTCCCGATCTGGCATGGACAAGGATGTTGGATGTTGATGAATCATGGCACGTCGCCTATGACTAACACATCTGCTGAACAAAATTGTAGGTACAAAACCTTTTTTTATCTTTCAAGGGAGATAACTCTGGCGAATATGGGAGGATTTTGCCGAAATGAAATCCTGACATGTCCTCTATAGTTTATATATCTGCTGAACAAATTTGTGAATGTAGGTTCAAAACTCTCCGAGATCTGGCCCGCACAATAATCAGACAGACAGATGGATGGATGGATGGATGGCGAGTGCCATCACATAATACGACCACATTTTGCGCGGGCATATAAAAACAGGTCATGACCGGCAGGGGCCACCTCTGGTTCTGAGAAAACTGGTAAACCCCTATAGGAAAGACCAGAACCAGAGGCGTGGAAGCCTTGCTCAAGTTTAGATGAAGGAGTCGCTGATGTATTGGAAGCAGGAAACATGCTTTTCAGCATCTCTAGCATCCAATTCATCACTCATTATATCTTCATTTTCTTCATTTCACTCATCATTTCGGACTTTAAGGCTTCCATCTCGGGCAAAGCTGGGAGCCTTCCTCTTATGTCCTAAAGCCTCTTTCCTTCTTAAGTTCTCAGTTAACTTTTCTTGCTCTTTAATTTGAAGAAATTCCAAGAGCAGCTTATGTAGTCTGTGATGACAGGCGGAACATCTGAAATCACGGTCACATGTGCTGAACCTGAAGCACTAATGACCACAAAAACGGTGCTTAGCAAAGCGGTGGCAAACATTCTCAAACAAATTGAGTTCTCAACAATTTTCTGAAACGATATACAGACTGATAATTAGTTTTTAGTTGTTAGAAGCAAGCCGTTAGTTGGTTTAGTGATATAGAAAATAATTAAGAAATGTAATTGATAATAAACTTTGAAACCTTCGTGCATCATCATTAATAGATGCGCGCATGCACGCACGCACGCACACATCTGTCTCCATTCTCCTATCTAGGAAAGTCCTAATATGTGTGAAAGGATAGCCAAATAAAAAAGCAATACGTCACCAAGATTGAGGAGCAGGAGAAGGGCTTGACAAGCAAAACACTTTCAAAAAGTACTACTACCTATCAGTAATATATGATGACAAGGCTAGTGAACCAAGGGCGCAATGCCATTCGTATCTCGCGAGATCTCCTTCGATACGAGAGCGAGAAAAGTATCTCGTGTGTATTGAGTAGCCATTGGCGTAGTGATTTCTACCAGAATATGGTGGTAGGATTCAATATTATTTATTTGCTTCTTGGATACCAATTTACATACTTTCAATACAGGTTGTCCGCCGAAGGTATTGCCTATAGTGGTGGCGGACACCTAACATTAAACATACATATACAATTACACACACAGCTTATCATAGGATGTGAGATATGCTTGTGAATGCACAGATACGGTACTGAGCTAAGTAGACATAGGAAAAAGAACAAACGATACAATACATCTATGTTTTTCCTTTTAGTTATTGAGATTAGAGATTTATATTGGGGGTGGGGGGGGGGGAGGAGGGGGGGGGGGGGGGGGGTCATGAATGTTAATTACCCCCAGCTCAACCCATAGGTTGCTATTTAGTAGTAGCACGTGTTGAGGTGCGTCAGATTGAAGGAAGCAGTAGTCACGATAGCTGTAATAGTGCATTATGATCTAGCAGCAGCAGCAGCAGCAGCAGCAGCAGCAGCAGCAGCAGCAGCAGCAGCAGCAGCAGCAGCAGCAGCAGCAGCAGCAGTAGTAGTAGTAGTAGTAGTAGTAGTAGTAGTAGTAGTAGTGGGTGGTTGTTATAATAGTAGATATGGCAATGATGCAGGAAGCGTGTGATCTTAGTTAGAGAGAATTGAAACTTAAAAGGACACGAGCGCTACTCTATTCATACCAGACAATATTAATTCACGTAAATCGAGATGATATAAAGCATTGATCTATATACTATAAACCCAAGTAGTGAAATAAGGCATATTCAGACACGAAATATGACTTTTGACTGAGATTTTTCTAATCCCCAAAATAGGTGACACTACGCGTGCCACCTAAATTAGAATAAACTAGCTGGTACACCTGGTGCATAATATGGTCGTCTGCCGCAATCACTCGTAGAGGCTAATGACTCCATCTTGAAATGAGATTTCTAGCTTTATCACTCCCAATTAAGGATTTCTTCTAGATTTTGCAGAATATAACCAAGCTCTAACAAAAACACATGCGAATTGTAGCCAATTCTGAAGCATTGTGTTGTGTGCATATGCACGGCTCGGGGTGCACATGTGCAGATCTATTTTAAACTATGTGTTGAATTGAGCCAGTTAGCTATATTAGCATACATCATTGAGTATTCGTGATGGTAAGTATACTCTTAAAGTGAGTCATTTTCACGAAAACTAGGTCATCCAAGATGGCCACCCTGGCTGGGGTCTAATACAAAAGCATTATATTTGAAGTAATTTAAATACATTTTTCAGGTATTTGAAAGTATTTGCATTTGAAAAGTATTTATGACAAACGCATTTGTATTTGTATTTAAACACATTGCCAATGTATTTGAGTATTTTCAAAATATTCCATTTATTTCTGACAAATGCTTACATTTAAACGCACATGCGCATTGCAAATTAAATTTTGATACAGATTTCTTATATATTCTATAACTCTTGGCATAACAGATTTCTTATATCTTCTATAACTCTTGGCATAACAGATTTCTTCTATCGTCTATAACTGTTGGCATAACAGATTTCTTCTATCTTCTATAACTCTTGGCATAACAGATTTCTTATACCTTCTTTAACTCTTGGCATAACAGATTTCTTATACCTTCTTTAACTCTTGGCATAACAGATTTCTTCTATCTTCTTTAACTCTTGGCATAACAGATTTCTTCTATCTTCTTTAACTCTTGGCATAACAGATTTCTGATATCTTCTATAACTCTTGGCATAACAGATTTCTTATATCTTCTATAACTCTTGGCATAACAGATTTCTTCTATCTTCTATAACTGTTGGCATAACAGATTTCTTCTATCTTCTATAACTCTTGGCATAACAGATTTCTTATATCTTCTATAACTCTTGGCATAACAGATTTCTTATATCGTCTATAACTCTTGGCATAACAGATTTCTTATACCTTCTATAACTCTTGGCGTAACAGATTTCTTATATCTTCTATAAGTCTTGGTATAACAGATTTCTTATATCTTCTATAACTCTTGGCATAACAGATTTCTTATATCTTCTATAAGTCTTGGTATAACAGATTTCTTATATCTTCTATAACTCTTGGCATAACAGATTTCTTCTATCTTCTATAACTTTTGGCATAACAGATTTCTTCTATCTTCTATAACTCTTGGCATAACAGATTTCTTCTATCTTCTATAACTCTTGGCATAACAGATTTCTTATACCTTCTTTAACTCTTGGCAGAACAGATTTCTTATATCTTCTATAACTCTTGGCATAACAGATTTCTTATATCTTCTATAACTCTTGGCATAACAGATTTCTTATATCTTCTATAACTGTTGGCATAACAGATTTCTTATACCTTCTTTAACTCTTGGCATAACAGATTTCTTATATCTTCTATAACTCTTGGCATAACAGATTTGTTATATCTTCTATAACTTGTGGCATAATAGAATTCTTATATATTCTATAACTCTTGGCATAAAAGATTTCTTATATATTCTATAACTGTTGGCATAACAGATTTCTTATATCTTCTATAACTCTTGGCATAACATATTTCTTATATCTTCTATAGCTCTTGGCATAACATATTTCTTATATCTTCTATAACTCTTGGCATAACAGATTTCTTATATCTTCTATAACTCTTGGCATAACAGATTTCTTATATATTCTATAACTCTTGGCATAAAAGATTTCTTATATATTCTATAACTGTTGGCATAACAGATTTCTTATATCTTCTTTAACTGTTGGCATAACAGATTTCTTATATATTCTATAACTCTTGGCATAACAGATTTCTTTTATCTTCTATAACTCTTGGCATAACAGATTCCTTATATCTTCTATAAGTCTTGGTATAACAGATTTCTTATATCTTCTATAACTCTTGGCATAACAGATTTCTTATACCTTCTATAACTCTTGGCATAACAGATTTCTTATATATTCTATAACTCTTGGCATAACAGATTTCTTATATATTCTATAACTCTTGGCATAACAGATTTCTTATATATTCTATAACTCTTGGCATAACAGATTTCTTATATCTTCTATAACTTTTGGCATAACAGATTTCTTATACCTTCTTTAACTCTTGGCATAACAGATTTCTTATATCTTCTATAACTCTTGGCATAAGAGATTTGTTATATCTTCTATAACTTGTGGCATAATAGAATTCTTATATATTCTATAACTCTTGGCATAACAGATTTCTTCTATCTTCTATAACTTTAGGCATAACAGATTTCTTATATCTTCTATAACTTTTGGCATAACAGATTTCTTCTATCTTCTATAACTTTTGGCATAACAGATTTCATCTATCTTCTATAACTCTTGGCATAACAGATTTCTTATATATTCTATAACTCTTGGCATAACAGATTTCTTATATCTTCTATAACTCTTGGCATAACAGATTTCTTCTATCTTCTATAACTGTTGGCATAACAGATTTCTTCTATCTTCTATAACTGTTGGCATAACAGATTTCTTCTATCTTCTATAACTCTTGGCATAACAGATTTCTTATATCTTCTATAACTCTTGGCATAACAGATTTCTTCTATCTTCTATAACTCTTGGCATAACAGATTTCTTATATCGTCTATAACTCTTGGCATAACAGATTTCTTATACCTTCTATAACTCTTGGCGTAACAGATTTCTTATATCTTCTATAAGTCTTGGTATAACAGATTTCTTATATCTTCTATAACTCTTGGCATAACAGATTTCTTATATCTTCTATAAGTCTTGGTATAACAGATTTCTTATATCTTCTATAACTCTTGGCATAACAGATTTCTTCTATCTTCTATAACTTTTGGCATAACAGATTTCTTCTATCTTCTATAACTCTTGGCATAACAGATTTCTTCTATCTTCTATAACTTTTGGCATAACAGATTTCTTCTATCTTCTATAACTCTTAGCATAACAGATTTCTTCTATCTTCTGTAACTCTTGGCATAACAGATTTCTTATATCTTCTATAACTCTTGGCATAACAGATTTCTTATATCTTCATATAACTCTTGGCATAACAGATTTCTTATATCTTCTATAACCCTTGACATAACAGATTTTTTTAAATATTCTATAACTCTTGGCATAACATATTTCTTATATATTCTATAGCTCTTGGCATAACAGATTTCTTCTATCTTCTATAACTTTTGGCATAACAGATTTCTTATATCTTCTATAACTCTAGGCATAACAGATTTCTTATATCTTCTATAACTCTTGGCATAACAGATTTCTTATGTCCTCTATGACTCTTGGCATAACAGATTTCTTCTATCTTCTATAACTCTTGGCATAACAGATTTCTTATATATTCTATAACTCTTGGCATAACAGATTTCTTCTATCTTCTATAACTCTTGGCATAACAGATTTCTTATATCTTCTATAACTTTTGGCATAACAGATTTCTTCTATCTTCTATAACTTTTGGCATAACAGATTTCATCTATCTTCTATAACTCTTGGCATAACAGATTTCTTATATCTTCTATAACTCTTGGCATAACAGATTTCTTATATCTTCTATAACTCTTGGCATAACAGATTTCTTATATATTCTATAACTCTTGGCATAACAGATTTCTTATATCTTCTATAACTCTTGGCATAACAGATTTCTTATATCTTCTATAACTCTTGGCATAACAGATTTCTTATATCTTCATATAACTCTTGGCATAACAGATTTCTTATATCTTCTATAACCCTTGGCATAACAGATTTCTTCTATCTTCTATAAGTCTTGGCATAACAGATTTCTTATATCTTCTATAACTTTTGGCATAACAGATTTCTTATATCTTCTATAAGTCTTGGCATAACAGATTTCTTATATCTTCTATAACTTTTGGCATAACAGATTTCTTATATCTTCTATAACTCTTGGCATAACAGATTTCTTATATCGTCTATAACTCTTGGCATAACAGATTTCTTCTATCTTCTATAACTCTTGGCATAACAGATTTCTTCTATCTTCTATAACTCTTGGCATAACAGATTTCTTATATCTTCTATAACTTTTGGCATAACAGATTTCTTATATCTTCTATAACTCTTGGCATAACAGATTTCTTATATCGTCTATAACTCTTGGCATAACAGATTTCTTATACCTTCTATAACTCTTGGCGTAACAGATTTCTTATATCTTCTATAACTCTTGGCATAACAGATTTCTTCTATCTTCTATAACTTTTGGCATAACAGATTTCTTCTATCTTCTATAACTCTTGGCATAACAGATTTCTTCTATCTTCTATAACTTTTGGCATAACAGATTTCTTCTATCTTCTATAACTCTTAGCATAACAGATTTCTTCTATCTTCTGTAACTCTTGGCATAACAGATTTCTTATATCTTCTATAACTCTTGGCATAACAGATTTCTTATATCTTCATATAACTCTTGGCATAACAGATTTCTTATATCTTCTATAACCCTTGGCATAACAGATTTTTTTTAATATTCTATAACTCTTGGCATAACATATTTCTTATATATTCTATAGCTCTTGGCATAACAGATTTCTTCTATCTTCTATAACTTTTGGCATAACAGATTTCTTATATCTTCTATAACTCTTGGCATAACAGATTTCTTATATCTTCCATAACTCTTGGCATAACAGATTTCTTATATATTCTATAACTCTTGGCTTAACAGATTTCTTATATCTTCTATAACTTTTAGCATAACAGATTTCTTATATCTTCTATAACTCTTGGCATAACAGATTTCTTATATCTTCTATAACTCTAGGCATAACAGATTTCTTATATCTTCTATAACTCTTGGCATAACAGATTTCTTATATCCTCTATGACTCTTGGCATAACAGATTTCTTCTATCTTCTATAACTCTTGGCATAACAGATTTCTTATATATTCTATAACTCTTGGCATAACATATTTCTTCTATCTTCTATAACTCTTGGCATAACAGATTTCTTATATCTTCTATAACTTTTGGCATAACAGATTTCTTCTATCTTCTATAACTTTTGGCATAACAGATTTCATCTATCTTCTATAACTCTTGGCATAACAGATTTCTTATATCTTCATATAACTCTTGGCATAACAGATTTCTTATATCTTCTATAACCCTTGGCATAACAGATTTCATCTATCTTCTATAAGTCTTGGCATAACAGATTTCTTATATCTTCTATAACTTTTGGCATAACAGATTTCTTATATCTTCTATAAGTCTTGGCATAACAGATTTCTTATATCTTCTATAACTTTTGGCATAACAGATTTCTTATATCTTCTATAACTCTTGGCATAACAGATTTCTTATATCGTCCATAACTCTTGGCATAACAGATTTCTTCTATCTTCTATAACTCTTGGCTTAACAGATTTCTTATATCTTCTATAACTTTTAGCATAACAGATTTCTTATATCTTCTATAACTCTTGGCATAACAGATTTCTTATATCTTCTATAACTCTAGGCATAACAGATTTCTTATATCTTCTATAACTCTTGGCATAACAGATTTCTTATATCCTCTATGACTCTTGGCATAACAGATTTCTTCTATCTTCTATAACTCTTGGCATAACAGATTTCTTATATATTCTATAACTCTTGGCATAACATATTTCTTCTATCTTCTATAACTCTTGGCATAACAGATTTCTTATATCTTCTATAACTTTTGGCATAACAGATTTCTTCTATCTTCTATAACTTTTGGCATAACAGATTTCATCTATCTTCTATAACTCTTGGCATAACAGATTTCTTATATCTTCATATAACTCTTGGCATAACAGATTTCTTATATCTTCTATAACCCTTGGCATAACAGATTTCATCTATCTTCTATAAGTCTTGGCATAACAGATTTCTTATATCTTCTATAACTTTTGGCATAACAGATTTCTTATATCTTCTATAAGTCTTGGCATAACAGATTTCTTATATCTTCTATAACTTTTGGCATAACAGATTTCTTATATCTTCTATAACTCTTGGCATAACAGATTTCTTATATCGTCCATAACTCTTGGCATAACAGATTTCTTCTATCTTCTATAACTCTTGGCATAACAGATTTCTTCTATCTTCTATAACTCTTGGCATAACAGATTTCTTCTATCTTCTATAACTTTTGGCATAACAGATTTCTTCTATCTTCTATAACTCTTAGCATAACAGATTTCTTCTATCTTCTGTAACTCTTGGCATAACAGATTTCTTATATCTTCTATAACTCTTGGCATAACAGATTTCTTATATCTTCATATAACTCTTGGCATAACAGATTTCTTATATCTTCTATAACCCTTGGCATAACAGATTTTTTTTAATATTCTATAACTCTTGGCATAACAGATTTCTTCTATCTTCTATAACTTTTGGCATAACAGATTTCTTCTATCTTCTATAACTCTTGGCATAACAGATTTCTTCTATCTTCTATAACTTTTGGCATAACAGATTTCTTCTATCTTCTATAACTCTTAGCATAACAGATTTCTTCTATCTTCTGTAACTCTTGGCATAACAGATTTCTTATATCTTCTATAACTCTTGGCATAACAGATTTCTTATATCTTCATATAACTCTTGGCATAACAGATTTCTTATATCTTCTATAACCCTTGGCATAACAGATTTCTTCTATCTTCTATAACTTTTGGCATAACAGATTTCTTATATCTTCTATAACTCTTGGCATAACAGATTTCTTATATCTTCTATAACTCTTGGCATAACAGATTTCTTATATATTCCATAACTCTTGGCATAACAGATTTCTTATATATTCTATAACTCTTGGCTTAACAGATTTCTTATATCTTCTATAACTTTTAGCATAACAGATTTCTTATATCTTCTATAACTCTTGGCATAACAGATTTCCTATATCTTCTATAACTCTTGGCATAACAGATTTCTTCTATCTTCTATAACTCTTGGCATAACAGATTTCTTATATCTTCTATAACTCTTGGCATAACAGATTTCTTCTATCTTCTATAACTCTTGGCATAACAGATTTCTTCTATCTTCTATAACTCTTGGCATAACAGATTTCTTCTATCTTCTATAACTCTTGGCATAACAGATTTCTTATATATTCTATAACTCTTGGCATAACAGATTTCTTATATCTTCTATAACTCTTGGCATAACAGATTTCTTATATCTTCTATAACTCTTGGCATAACAGATTTCTTATATCTTCATATAACTCTTGGCATAACAGATTTCTTATATCTTCTATAACCCTTGGCATAACAGATTTCTTCTATCTTCTATAAGTCTTGGCATAACAGATTTCTTATATCTTCTATAACTTTTGGCATAACAGATTTCTTATATCTTCTATAAGTCTTGGCATAACAGATTTCTTATATCTTCTATAACTTTTGGCATAACAGATTTCTTATATCTTCTATAACTCTTGGCATAACAGATTTCTTATATCGTCTATAACTCTTGGCATAACAGATTTCTTCTATCTTCTATAACTCTTGGCATAACAGATTTCTTCTATCTTCTATAACTCTTGGCATAACAGATTTCTTATATCTTCTATAACTTTTGGCATAACAGATTTCTTATATCTTCTATAACTCTTGGCATAACAGATTTCTTCTATCTTCTATAACTCTTGGCATAACAGATTTCTTATATCGTCTATAACTCTTGGCATAACAGATTTCTTATACCTTCTATAACTCTTGGCGTAACAGATTTCTTATATCTTCTATAACTCTTGGCATAACAGATTTCTTCTATCTTCTATAACTTTTGGCATAACAGATTTCTTCTATCTTCTATAACTCTTGGCATAACAGATTTCTTCTATCTTCTATAACTTTTGGCATAACAGATTTCTTCTATCTTCTATAACTCTTAGCATAACAGATTTCTTCTATCTTCTGTAACTCTTGGCATAACAGATTTCTTATATCTTCTATAACTCTTGGCATAACAGATTTCTTATATCTTCATATAACTCTTGGCATAACAGATTTCTTATATCTTCTATAACCCTTGGCATAACAGATTTCTTCTATCTTCTATAACTTTTGGCATAACAGATTTCTTATATCTTCTATAACTCTTGGCATAACAGATTTCTTATATCTTCTATAACTCTTGGCATAACAGATTTCTTATATATTCCATAACTCTTGGCATAACAGATTTCTTATATATTCTATAACTCTTGGCTTAACAGATTTCTTATATCTTCTATAACTTTTAGCATAACAGATTTCTTATATCTTCTATAACTCTTGGCATAACAGATTTCCTATATCTTCTATAACTCTTGGCATAACAGATTTCTTCTATCTTCTATAACTCTTGGCATAACAGATTTCTTATATCTTCTATAACTCTTGGCATAACAGATTTCTTCTATCTTCTATAACTCTTGGCATAACAGATTTCTTCTATCTTCTATAACTCTTGGCATAACAGATTTCTTCTATCTTCTATAACTCTTGGCATAACAGATTTCTTATATATTCTATAACTCTTGGCATAACAGATTTCTTATATCTTCTATAACTCTTGGCATAACAGATTTCTTATATCTTCTATAACTCTTGGCATAACAGATTTCTTATATCTTCATATAACTCTTGGCATAACAGATTTCTTATATCTTCTATAACCCTTGGCATAACAGATTTCTTCTATCTTCTATAAGTCTTGGCATAACAGATTTCTTATATCTTCTATAACTTTTGGCATAACAGATTTCTTATATCTTCTATAAGTCTTGGCATAACAGATTTCTTATATCTTCTATAACTTTTGGCATAACAGATTTCTTATATCTTCTATAACTCTTGGCATAACAGATTTCTTATATCGTCTATAACTCTTGGCATAACAGATTTCTTCTATCTTCTATAACTCTTGGCATAACAGATTTCTTCTATCTTCTATAACTCTTGGCATAACAGATTTCTTATATCTTCTATAACTTTTGGCATAACAGATTTCTTATATCTTCTATAACTCTTGGCATAACAGATTTCTTCTATCTTCTATAACTCTTGGCATAACAGATTTCTTATATCGTCTATAACTCTTGGCATAACAGATTTCTTATACCTTCTATAACTCTTGGCGTAACAGATTTCTTATATCTTCTATAACTCTTGGCATAACAGATTTCTTCTATCTTCTATAACTTTTGGCATAACAGATTTCTTCTATCTTCTATAACTCTTGGCATAACAGATTTCTTCTATCTTCTATAACTTTTGGCATAACAGATTTCTTCTATCTTCTATAACTCTTAGCATAACAGATTTCTTCTATCTTCTGTAACTCTTGGCATAACAGATTTCTTATATCTTCTATAACTCTTGGCATAACAGATTTCTTATATCTTCTATAACTCTTGGCATAACAGATTTCTTCTATCTTCTATAACTTTTGGCATAACAGATTTCTTCTATCTTCTATAACTCTTGGCATAACAGATTTCTTCTATCTTCTATAACTTTTGGCATAACAGATTTCTTCTATCTTCTATAACTCTTAGCATAACAGATTTCTTCTATCTTCTGTAACTCTTGGCATAACAGATTTCTTATATCTTCTATAACTCTTGGCATAACAGATTTCTTATATCTTCATATAACTCTTGGCATAACAGATTTCTTATATCTTCTATAACCCTTGGCATAACAGATTTTTTTTAATATTCTATAACTCTTGGCATAACATATTTCTTATATATTCTATAGCTCTTGGCATAACAGATTTCTTCTATCTTCTATAACTTTTGGCATAACAGATTTCTTATATCTTCTATAACTCTTGGCATAACAGATTTCTTATATCTTCCATAACTCTTGGCATAACAGATTTCTTATATATTCTATAACTCTTGGCTTAACAGATTTCTTATATCTTCTATAACTTTTAGCATAACAGATTTCTTATATCTTCTATAACTCTTGGCATAACAGATTTCTTATATCTTCTATAACTCTAGGCATAACAGATTTCTTATATCTTCTATAACTCTTGGCATAACAGATTTCTTATATCCTCTATGACTCTTGGCATAACAGATTTCTTCTATCTTCTATAACTCTTGGCATAACAGATTTCTTATATATTCTATAACTCTTGGCATAACATATTTCTTCTATCTTCTATAACTCTTGGCATAACAGATTTCTTATATCTTCTATAACTTTTGGCATAACAGATTTCTTCTATCTTCTATAACTTTTGGCATAACAGATTTCATCTATCTTCTATAACTCTTGGCATAACAGATTTCTTATATCTTCATATAACTCTTGGCATAACAGATTTCTTATATCTTCTATAACCCTTGGCATAACAGATTTCATCTATCTTCTATAAGTCTTGGCATAACAGATTTCTTATATCTTCTATAACTTTTGGCATAACAGATTTCTTATATCTTCTATAAGTCTTGGCATAACAGATTTCTTATATCTTCTATAACTTTTGGCATAACAGATTTCTTATATCTTCTATAACTCTTGGCATAACAGATTTCTTATATCGTCTATAACTCTTGGCATAACAGATTTCTTCTATCTTCTATAACTCTTGGCATAACAGATTTCTTCTATCTTCTATAACTCTTGGCATAACAGATTTCTTCTATCTTCTATAACTTTTGGCATAACAGATTTCTTCTATCTTCTATAACTCTTAGCATAACAGATTTCTTCTATCTTCTGTAACTCTTGGCATAACAGATTTCTTATATCTTCTATAACTCTTGGCATAACAGATTTCTTATATCTTCATATAACTCTTGGCATAACAGATTTCTTATATCTTCTATAACCCTTGGCATAACAGATTTTTTTTAATATTCTATAACTCTTGGCATAACAGATTTCTTCTATCTTCTATAACTTTTGGCATAACAGATTTCTTCTATCTTCTATAACTCTTGGCATAACAGATTTCTTCTATCTTCTATAACTTTTGGCATAACAGATTTCTTCTATCTTCTATAACTCTTAGCATAACAGATTTCTTCTATCTTCTGTAACTCTTGGCATAACAGATTTCTTATATCTTCTATAACTCTTGGCATAACAGATTTCTTATATCTTCATATAACTCTTGGCATAACAGATTTCTTATATCTTCTATAACCTTTGGCATAACAGATTTCTTCTATCTTCTATAACTTTTGGCATAACAGATTTCTTATATCTTCTATAACTCTTGGCATAACAGATTTCTTATATCTTCTATAACTCTTGGCATAACAGATTTCTTATATATTCCATAACTCTTGGCATAACAGATTTCTTATATATTCTATAACTCTTGGCTTAACAGATTTCTTATATCTTCTATAACTTTTAGCATAACAGATTTCTTATATCTTCTATAACTCTTGGCATAACAGATTTCCTATATCTTCTATAACTCTTGGCATAACAGATTTCTTCTATCTTCTATAACTCTTGGCATAACAGATTTCTTATATCTTCTATAACTCTTGGCATAACAGATTTCTTCTATCTTCTATAACTCTTGGCATAACAGATTTCTTCTATCTTCTATAACTCTTGGCATAACAGATTTCTTCTATCTTCTATAACTCTTGGCATAACAGATTTCTTCTATCTTCTATAACTCTTGGCATAACAGATTTCTTATATATTCTATAACTCTTGGCATAACAGATTTCTTATATCTTCTATAACTCTTGGCATAACAGATTTCTTATATCTTCTATAACTCTTGGCATAACAGATTTCTTATATCTTCATATAACTCTTGGCATAACAGATTTCTTATATCTTCTATAACCCTTGGCATAACAGATTTCTTCTATCTTCTATAAGTCTTGGCATAACAGATTTCTTATATCTTCTATAACTCTTGGCATAACATATTTCTTCTATCTTCTATAAGTCTTGGCATAACAGATTTCTTATATCTTCTATAACTTTTGGCATAACAGATTTCTTATATCTTCTATAACTCTTGGCATAACAGATTTCTTATATCGTCTATAACTCTTGGCATAACAGATTTCTTCTATCTTCTATAACTCTTGGCATAACAGATTTATTCTATCTTCTATAACTCTTGGCATAACAGATTTCTTATATCTTCTATAACTTTTGGCATAACAGATTTCTTATATCTTCTATAACTCTTGGCATAACAGATTTCTTCTATCTTCTATAACTCTTGGCATAACAGATTTCTTATATCGTCTATAACTCTTGGCATAACAGATTTCTTATACCTTCTATAACTCTTGGCGTAACAGATTTCTTATATCTTCTATAACTCTTGGCATAACAGATTTCTTCTATCTTCTATAACTTTTGGCATAACAGATTTCTTCTATCTTCTATAACTCTTGGCATAACAGATTTCTTCTATCTTCTATAACTTTTGGCATAACAGATTTCTTCTATCTTCTATAACTCTTAGCATAACAGATTTCTTCTATCTTCTGTAACTCTTGGCATAACAGATTTCTTATATCTTCTATAACTCTTGGCATAACAGATTTCTTATATCTTCATATAACTCTTGGCATAACAGATTTCTTATATCTTCTATAACCCTTGGCATAACAGATTTTTTTTAATATTCTATAACTCTTGGCATAACATATTTCTTATATATTCTATAGCTCTTGGCATAACAGATTTCTTCTATCTTCTATAACTTTTGGCATAACAGATTTCTTATATCTTCTATAACTCTTGGCATAACAGATTTCTTATATCTTCCATAACTCTTGGCATAACAGATTTCTTATATATTCTATAACTCTTGGCTTAACAGATTTCTTATATCTTCTATAACTTTTAGCATAACAGATTTCTTATATCTTCTATAACTCTTGGCATAACAGATTTCTTATATCTTCTATAACTCTAGGCATAACAGATTTCTTATATCTTCTATAACTCTTGGCATAACAGATTTCTTATATCCTCTATGACTCTTGGCATAACAGATTTCTTCTATCTTCTATAACTCTTGGCATAACAGATTTCTTATATATTCTATAACTCTTGGCATAACATATTTCTTCTATCTTCTATAACTCTTGGCATAACAGATTTCTTATATCTTCTATAACTTTTGGCATAACAGATTTCTTCTATCTTCTATAACTTTTGGCATAACAGATTTCATCTATCTTCTATAACTCTTGGCATAACAGATTTCTTATATCTTCATATAACTCTTGGCATAACAGATTTCTTATATCTTCTATAACCCTTGGCATAACAGATTTCATCTATCTTCTATAAGTCTTGGCATAACAGATTTCTTATATCTTCTATAACTTTTGGCATAACAGATTTCTTATATCTTCTATAAGTCTTGGCATAACAGATTTCTTATATCTTCTATAACTTTTGGCATAACAGATTTCTTATATCTTCTATAACTCTTGGCATAACAGATTTCTTATATCGTCTATAACTCTTGGCATAACAGATTTCTTCTATCTTCTATAACTCTTGGCATAACAGATTTCTTCTATCTTCTATAACTCTTGGCATAACAGATTTCTTCTATCTTCTATAACTTTTGGCATAACAGATTTCTTCTATCTTCTATAACTCTTAGCATAACAGATTTCTTCTATCTTCTGTAACTCTTGGCATAACAGATTTCTTATATCTTCTATAACTCTTGGCATAACAGATTTCTTATATCTTCATATAACTCTTGGCATAACAGATTTCTTATATCTTCTATAACCCTTGGCATAACAGATTTTTTTTAATATTCTATAACTCTTGGCATAACAGATTTCTTCTATCTTCTATAACTTTTGGCATAACAGATTTCTTCTATCTTCTATAACTCTTGGCATAACAGATTTCTTATATCTTCTATAACCCTTGGCATAACAGATTTTTTTTAATATTCTATAACTCTTGGCATAACATATTTCTTATATATTCTATAGCTCTTGGCATAACAGATTTCTTCTATCTTCTATAACTTTTGGCATAACAGATTTCATCTATCTTCTATAACTCTTGGCATAACAGATTTCTTATATCTTCCATAACTCTTGGCATAACAGATTTCTTATATATTCTATAACTCTTGGCTTAACAGATTTCTTATATCTTCTATAACTTTTAGCATAACAGATTTCTTATATCTTCTATAACTCTTGGCATAACAGATTTCTTATATCTTCTATAACTCTAGGCATAACAGATTTCTTATATCTTCTATAACTCTTGGCATAACAGATTTCTTATATCCTCTATGACTCTTGGCATAACAGATTTCTTCTATCTTCTATAACTCTTGGCATAACAGATTTCTTATATATTCTATAACTCTTGGCATAACATATTTCTTCTATCTTCTATAACTCTTGGCATAACAGATTTCTTATATCTTCTATAACTTTTGGCATAACAGATTTCTTCTATCTTCTATAACTTTTGGCATAACAGATTTCATCTATCTTCTATAACTCTTGGCATAACAGATTTCTTATATCTTCATATAACTCTTGGCATAACAGATTTCTTATATCTTCTATAACCCTTGGCATAACAGATTTCATCTATCTTCTATAAGTCTTGGCATAACAGATTTCTTATATCTTCTATAACTTTTGGCATAACAGATTTCTTATATCTTCTATAAGTCTTGGCATAACAGATTTCTTATATCTTCTATAACTTTTGGCATAACAGATTTCTTATATCTTCTATAACTCTTGGCATAACAGATTTCTTATATCGTCTATAACTCTTGGCATAACAGATTTCTTCTATCTTCTATAACTCTTGGCATAACAGATTTCTTCTATCTTCTATAACTCTTGGCATAACAGATTTCTTCTATCTTCTATAACTTTTGGCATAACAGATTTCTTCTATCTTCTATAACTCTTAGCATAACAGATTTCTTCTATCTTCTGTAACTCTTGGCATAACAGATTTCTTATATCTTCTATAACTCTTGGCATAACAGATTTCTTATATCTTCATATAACT
Organism: Chaetoderma sp. LZ-2023a; assembly: GCA_034401795.1. Taxonomy (NCBI): domain Eukaryota; kingdom Metazoa; phylum Mollusca; class Caudofoveata; order Chaetodermatida; family Chaetodermatidae; genus Chaetoderma; species Chaetoderma sp. LZ-2023a. The sequence continues at coordinate 4,159,205 of CM067373.1, read as the reverse complement.
CTTGGCATAACAGATTTCTTATATCTTCTATAACCCTTGGCATAACAGATTTTTTTTAATATTCTATAACTCTTGGCATAACAGATTTCTTCTATCTTCTATAACTTTTGGCATAACAGATTTCTTCTATCTTCTATAACTCTTGGCATAACAGATTTCTTCTATCTTCTATAACTTTTGGCATAACAGATTTCTTCTATCTTCTATAACTCTTAGCATAACAGATTTCTTCTATCTTCTGTAACTCTTGGCATAACAGATTTCTTCTATCTTCTGTAACTCTTGGCATAACAGATTTCTTCTATCTTCTATAACTTTTGGCATAACAGATTTCTTATATCTTCTATAACTCTTGGCATAACAGATTTCTTATATCTTCCATAACTCTTGGCATAACAGATTTCTTATATATTCTATAACTATTGGCTTAACAGATTTCTTATATCTTCTATAACTTTTAGCATAACAGATTTCTTATATCTTCTATAACTCTTGGCATAACAGATTTCTTATATCTTCTATAACTCTAGGCATAACAGATTTCTTATATCTTCTATAACTCTTGGCATAACAGATTTCTTATATCCTCTATGACTCTTGGCATAACAGATTTCTTCTATCTTCTATAACTCTTGGCATAACAGATTTCTTATATATTCTATAACTCTTGGCATAACAGATTTCTTCTATCTTCTATAACTCTTGGCATAACAGATTTCTTATATCTTCTATAACTTTTGGCATAACAGATTTCTTCTATCTTCTATAACTTTTGGCATAACAGATTTCATCTATCTTCTATAACTCTTGGCATAACAGATTTCTTATATCTTCATATAACTCTTGGCATAACAGATTTCTTATATCTTCTATAACCCTTGGCATAACAGATTTCATCTATCTTCTATAAGTCTTGGCATAACAGATTTCTTATATCTTCTATAACTTTTGGCATAACAGATTTCTTATATCTTCTATAACTCTTGGCATAACAGATTTCTTATATCGTCTATAACTCTTGGCATAACAGATTTCTTCTATCTTCTATAACTCTTGGCATAACAGATTTCTTATATCTTCTATAACTCTTGGCATAACAGATTTCTTATATATTCCATAACTCTTGGCATAACAGATTTCTTATATATTCTATAACTCTTGGCTTAACAGATTTCTTATATCTTCTATAACTTTTAGCATAACAGATTTCTTATATCTTCTATAACTCTTGGCATAACAGATTTCCTATATCTTCTATAACTCTTGGCATAACAGATTTCTTCTATCTTCTATAACTCTTGGCATAACAGATTTCTTATATCTTCTATAACTCTTGGCATAACAGATTTCTTCTATCTTCTATAACTCTTGGCATAACAGATTTCTTCTATCTTCTATAACTCTTGGCATAACAGATTTCTTCTATCTTCTATAACTCTTGGCATAACAGATTTCTTCTATCTTCTATAACTCTTGGCATAACAGATTTCTTATATATTCTATAACTCTTGGCATAACAGATTTCTTATATCTTCTATAACTCTTGGCATAACAGATTTCTTATATCTTCTATAACTCTTGGCATAACAGATTTCTTATATCTTCATATAACTCTTGGCATAACAGATTTCTTATATCTTCTATAACCCTTGGCATAACAGATTTCTTCTATCTTCTATAAGTCTTGGCATAACAGATTTCTTATATCTTCTATAACTTTTGGCATAACAGATTTCTTATATCTTCTATAAGTCTTGGCATAACAGATTTCTTATATCTTCTATAACTTTTGGCATAACAGATTTCTTATATCTTCTATAACTCTTGGCATAACAGATTTCTTATATCGTCTATAACTCTTGGCATAACAGATTTCTTCTATCTTCTATAACTCTTGGCATAACAGATTTCTTCTATCTTCTATAACTCTTGGCATAACAGATTTCTTATATCTTCTATAACTTTTGGCATAACAGATTTCTTATATCTTCTATAACTCTTGGCATAACAGATTTCTTCTATCTTCTATAACTCTTGGCATAACAGATTTCTTATATCGTCTATAACTCTTGGCATAACAGATTTCTTATACCTTCTATAACTCTTGGCGTAACAGATTTCTTATATCTTCTATAACTCTTGGCATAACAGATTTCTTCTATCTTCTATAACTTTTGGCATAACAGATTTCTTCTATCTTCTATAACTCTTGGCATAACAGATTTCTTCTATCTTCTATAACTTTTGGCATAACAGATTTCTTCTATCTTCTATAACTCTTAGCATAACAGATTTCTTCTATCTTCTGTAACTCTTGGCATAACAGATTTCTTATATCTTCTATAACTCTTGGCATAACAGATTTCTTATATCTTCATATAACTCTTGGCATAACAGATTTCTTATATCTTCTATAACCCTTGGCATAACAGATTTTTTTTAATATTCTATAACTCTTGGCATAACATATTTCTTATATATTCTATAGCTCTTGGCATAACAGATTTCTTCTATCTTCTATAACTTTTGGCATAACAGATTTCTTATATCTTCTATAACTCTTGGCATAACAGATTTCTTATATCTTCCATAACTCTTGGCATAACAGATTTCTTATATATTCTATAACTCTTGGCTTAACAGATTTCTTATATCTTCTATAACTTTTAGCATAACAGATTTCTTATCTCTTCTATAACTCTTGGCATAACAGATTTCTTATATCTTCTATAACTCTAGGCATAACAGATTTCTTATATCTTCTATAACTCTTGGCATAACAGATTTCTTATATCCTCTATGACTCTTGGCATAACAGATTTCTTCTATCTTCTATAACTCTTGGCATAACAGATTTCTTATATATTCTATAACTCTTGGCATAACATATTTCTTCTATCTTCTATAACTCTTGGCATAACAGATTTCTTATATCTTCTATAACTTTTGGCATAACAGATTTCTTCTATCTTCTATAACTTTTGGCATAACAGATTTCATCTATCTTCTATAACTCTTGGCATAACAGATTTCTTATATCTTCATATAACTCTTGGCATAACAGATTTCTTATATCTTCTATAACCCTTGGCATAACAGATTTCATCTATCTTCTATAAGTCTTGGCATAACAGATTTCTTATATCTTCTATAACTTTTGGCATAACAGATTTCTTATATCTTCTATAAGTCTTGGCATAACAGATTTCTTATATCTTCTATAACTTTTGGCATAACAGATTTCTTATATCTTCTATAACTCTTGGCATAACAGATTTCTTATATCGTCTATAACTCTTGGCATAACAGATTTCTTCTATCTTCTATAACTCTTGGCATAACAGATTTCTTCTATCTTCTATAACTCTTGGCATAACAGATTTCTTCTATCTTCTATAACTTTTGGCATAACAGATTTCTTCTATCTTCTATAACTCTTAGCATAACAGATTTCTTCTATCTTCTGTAACTCTTGGCATAACAGATTTCTTATATCTTCTATAACTCTTGGCATAACAGATTTCTTATATCTTCATATAACTCTTGGCATAACAGATTTCTTATATCTTCTATAACCCTTGGCATAACAGATTTTTTTTAATATTCTATAACTCTTGGCATAACAGATTTCTTCTATCTTCTATAACTTTTGGCATAACAGATTTCTTCTATCTTCTATAACTCTTGGCATAACAGATTTCTTCTATCTTCTATAACTTTTGGCATAACAGATTTCTTCTATCTTCTATAACTCTTAGCATAACAGATTTCTTCTATCTTCTGTAACTCTTGGCATAACAGATTTCTTCTATCTTCTGTAACTCTTGGCATAACAGATTTCTTCTATCTTCTATAACTTTTGGCATAACAGATTTCTTATATCTTCTATAACTCTTGGCATAACAGATTTCTTATATCTTCCATAACTCTTGGCATAACAGATTTCTTATATATTCTATAACTATTGGCTTAACAGATTTCTTATATCTTCTATAACTTTTAGCATAACAGATTTCTTATATCTTCTATAACTCTTGGCATAACAGATTTCTTATATCTTCTATAACTCTAGGCATAACAGATTTCTTATATCTTCTATAACTCTTGGCATAACAGATTTCTTATATCCTCTATGACTCTTGGCATAACAGATTTCTTCTATCTTCTATAACTCTTGGCATAACAGATTTCTTATATATTCTATAACTCTTGGCATAACAGATTTCTTCTATCTTCTATAACTCTTGGCATAACAGATTTCTTATATCTTCTATAACTTTTGGCATAACAGATTTCTTCTATCTTCTATAACTTTTGGCATAACAGATTTCATCTATCTTCTATAACTCTTGGCATAACAGATTTCTTATATCTTCATATAACTCTTGGCATAACAGATTTCTTATATCTTCTATAACCCTTGGCATAACAGATTTCATCTATCTTCTATAAGTCTTGGCATAACAGATTTCTTATATCTTCTATAACTTTTGGCATAACAGATTTCTTATATCTTCTATAACTCTTGGCATAACAGATTTCTTATATCGTCTATAACTCTTGGCATAACAGATTTCTTCTATCTTCTATAACTCTTGGCATAACAGATTTCTTCTATCTTCTATAACTCTTGGCATAACAGATTTCTTCTATCTTCTATAACTTTTGGCATAACAGATTTCTTCTATCTTCTATAACTCTTAGCATAACAGATTTCTTCTATCTTCTGTAACTCTTGGCATAACAGATTTCTTATATCTTCTATAACTCTTGGCATAACAGATTTCTTATATCTTCATATAACTCTTGGCATAACAGATTTCTTATATCTTCTATAACCCTTGGCATAACAGATTTTTTTTAATATTCTATAACTCTTGGCATAACAGATTTCTTCTATCTTCTATAACTTTTGGCATAACAGATTTCTTCTATCTTCTATAACTCTTGGCATAACAGATTTCTTCTATCTTCTATAACTTTTGGCATAACAGATTTCTTCTATCTTCTATAACTCTTAGCATAACAGATTTCTTCTATCTTCTGTAACTCTTGGCATAACAGATTTCTTATATCTTCTATAACTCTTGGCATAACAGATTTCTTATATCTTCATATAACTCTTGGCATAACAGATTTCTTATATCTTCTATAACCCTTGGCATAACAGATTTCTTCTATCTTCTATAACTTTTGGCATAACAGATTTCTTATATCTTCTATAACTCTTGGCATAACAGATTTCTTATATCTTCTATAACTCTTGGCATAACAGATTTCTTATATATTCCATAACTCTTGGCATAACAGATTTCTTATATATTCTATAACTCTTGGCTTAACAGATTTCTTATATCTTCTATAACTTTTAGCATAACAGATTTCTTATATCTTCTATAACTCTTGGCATAACAGATTTCCTATATCTTCTATAACTCTTGGCATAACAGATTTCTTCTATCTTCTATAACTCTTGGCATAACAGATTTCTTATATCTTCTATAACTCTTGGCATAACAGATTTCTTATATCTTCTATAACTCTTGGCATAACAGATTTCTTCTACCTTCTATAAGTCTTGGTATAACAGATTTCTTATATCTTCTATAACTCTTGGCATAACAGATTTCTTATATCTTCTATAACTCTTGGCATAACAGATTTCTTATATCTTCTATAACTCTTGGCATAACAGATTTCTTATATATTCTATAACTCTTGGCATAACAGATTTCTTATATATTCTATAACTCTTGGCTTAACAGATTTCTTATATCTTCTATAACTTTTGGCATAACAGATTTCTTATATCTTCTATAACTCTTGGCATAACAGATTTCTTATATCTTCTATAACTCTAGGCATAACAGATTTCTTATATCTTCTATAACTCTTGGCATAACAGATTTCTTATATCCTCTATGACTCTTGGCATAACAGATTTCTTCTATCTTCTATAACTCTTGGCATAACAGATTTCTTATATATTCTATAACTCTTGGCATAACAGATTTCTTCTATCTTCTATAACTCTTGGCATAACAGATTTCTTCTATCTTCTATAACTCTTGGCATAACAGATTTCTTATATCTTCATATAACTCTTGGCATAACAGATTTCTTATATCTTCTATAACTCTTGGCATAACAGATTTCTTCTATCTTCTATAACTCTTGGCATAACAGATTTCTTATATCTTCTATAACTTTTGGCATAACAGATTTCTTCTATCTTCTATAACTTTTGGCATAACAGATTTCATCTATCTTCATATAACTCTTGGCATAACAGATTTCTTATATCTTCTATAACCCTTGGCATAACAGATTTCATCTATCTTCTATAAGTCTTGGCATAACAGATTTCTTATATCTTCTATAACTTTTGGCATAACAGATTTCTTATATCTTCTATAACTCTTGGCATAACAGATTTCTTATATCGTCTATAACTCTTGGCATAACAGATTTCTTCTATCTTCTATAACTCTTGGCATAACAGATTTCTTCTATCTTCTATAACTCTTGGCATAACAGATTTCTTCTATCTTCTATAACTTTTGGCATAACAGATTTCTTCTATCTTCTATAACTCTTAGCATAACAGATTTCTTCTATCTTCTGTAACTCTTGGCATAACAGATTTCTTATATCTTCTATAACTCTTGGCATAACAGATTTCTTATATCTTCATATAACTCTTGGCATAACAGATTTCTTATATCTTCTATAACCCTTGGCATAACAGATTTTTTTTAATATTCTATAACTCTTGGCATAACAGATTTCTTCTATCTTCTATAACTTTTGGCATAACAGATTTCTTCTATCTTCTATAACTCTTGGCATAACAGATTTCTTCTATCTTCTATAACTTTTGGCATAACAGATTTCTTCTATCTTCTATAACTCTTAGCATAACAGATTTCTTCTATCTTCTGTAACTCTTGGCATAACAGATTTCTTATATCTTCTATAACTCTTGGCATAACAGATTTCTTATATCTTCATATAACTCTTGGCATAACAGATTTCTTATATCTTCTATAACCCTTGGCATAACAGATTTCTTCTATCTTCTATAACTTTTGGCATAACAGATTTCTTATATCTTCTATAACTCTTGGCATAACAGATTTCTTATATCTTCTATAACTCTTGGCATAACAGATTTCTTATATATTCCATAACTCTTGGCATAACAGATTTCTTATATATTCTATAACTCTTGGCTTAACAGATTTCTTATATCTTCTATAACTTTTAGCATAACAGATTTCTTATATCTTCTATAACTCTTGGCATAACAGATTTCCTATATCTTCTATAACTCTTGGCATAACAGATTTCTTCTATCTTCTATAACTCTTGGCATAACAGATTTCTTATATCTTCTATAACTCTTGGCATAACAGATTTCTTATATCTTCTATAACTCTTGGCATAACAGATTTCTTCTACCTTCTATAAGTCTTGGTATAACAGATTTCTTATATCTTCTATAACTCTTGGCATAACAGATTTCTTATATCTTCTATAACTCTTGGCATAACAGATTTCTTATATCTTCTATAACTCTTGGCATAACAGATTTCTTATATATTCTATAACTCTTGGCATAACAGATTTCTTATATATTCTATAACTCTTGGCTTAACAGATTTCTTATATCTTCTATAACTTTTGGCATAACAGATTTCTTATATCTTCTATAACTCTTGGCATAACAGATTTCTTATATCTTCTATAACTCTAGGCATAACAGATTTCTTATATCTTCTATAACTCTTGGCATAACAGATTTCTTATATCCTCTATGACTCTTGGCATAACAGATTTCTTCTATCTTCTATAACTCTTGGCATAACAGATTTCTTATATATTCTATAACTCTTGGCATAACAGATTTCTTCTATCTCCTATAACTCTTGGCATAACAGATTTCTTATATCTTCTATAACTCTTGGCATAACAGATTTCTTATATCTTCTATAACTCTTGGCATAACAGATTTCTTATATATTCTATAACTCTTGGCATAACAGATTTCTTATATATTCTATAACTCTTGGCATAACAGATTTCTTATATCGTCTATAACTCTTGGCATAACAGATTTCTTATACCTTCTATAACCTCTTGGCATAACAGATTTCTTCTATCTTCTATAACTCTTGGCATAACAGATTTCTTCTATCTCCTATAACTCTTGGCATAACAGATTTCTTCTATCTTCTATAACTCTTGGCATAACAGATTTCTTATATCTTCTATAACTCTTGGCATAACAGATTTCTTATATCTTCTATAACTCTTGGCATAACATACTCTACTAAATATTTGTAAATTAGTTTGACTGAATGGAGTTCTTGCCTTAAACCTTTCACCGACAAATCCCTGAAAAAGTATATTCTTTATGATACAACACTTATTGTTCAATATTTTGAAATTAATTTGGCTGAAGATTGTTGCTGCGTTCGGCAGCAATAGATTCCGGTCAAACTAATTTCAAAATATTCAAAAGTTTTCCTGTATAGTTGGAAACTGTAATTGAAATATGGAGAATGCATCGGTGAGAGTTAAGACGCATCAACCACTAATGAAATCTTTTTCAAAATAATCAACAGCTTTCTGGTATGGTTGTCTTGTAATAGTTGCCGTGGCTTCAGTATTAAAAATTGGATCCAATAAGAGTGTATGGATATGTGTATTCTAAAGACACACACTGCAGCCCGTTTAGAATAGAGCTAATCCTTTTATAAATAGTTTACTAATCGCCTTGAAATTATAAAAAATCTATCATACATTTTTCAATTTTCGTATGACTGGTTTTAAAGAAGATGAAGATGAAATCTTTAGAATATTTTGAAAATAATTTAGCTGAGTGTTGTTGTCTTAGGCAACAACAACTTTCTGTTAAATGATTTTCAAAATATGCGCATGATTTTTTTTGTTTTATGTAACAAACATTATTAAAGCATAGATAGAACATGTAGAATGAAATGAGCTTTGCTTCCAGTCTATCCTTTGCTTGTTGTTATATTCCGCAACCAATGTATAGTATGTACCTCTCGCTAGTTTATGACAAACTTGAATCTCTTTTCCCTAAGGATGCTTCCTGCCAAATTTAAATGAAATTGTCCCTTTCCTATTGGCTTAGTATGGGAGTTCCTGGTGAGAAAAAGATCCAAGGTGTCTGCCAAACCATTTATTCGACAATTTCGAAAGTGGAAATTTGTAATCAGCATGTCCGAAATCCTATATAATACCAATCTCGACTTCAAAATCAATCAAATAAAAAATTCCAATATGGCCTCCAAACACACGACATTTTTATTAGCCCACGGTGGTCATGTTTTTTTACGTATCAACTTCCCTTGAACAAACTTTGATGCCCCTTCTTAGTCCTTAATCATATCTACCAAATTTCGGCCCGATCCCTTCAGAAGTTCTGAACTAGTTCATTCAAACCAAACAATTTGGCCAATCAAGTTCCCTTGAACGAATTTGGTTCAGCTCTAGCTCTAGAAGATATTATCATGAGTTTTGAATCAATCACCAAGTGGTTTCAGAGAATAATTTTAGACATTTCTAAAAGTCGACCAAAATTCAAGATCGCCGCTAGTGAAAGTTAACGTGTGCATCATCTGAACAAACTTGGATCTCTATGCCCTAAGGATGCGTTCTGCCAAATATAATTGAAATCGTCCCAGTGGTTCTTCAGAAGCTTACTTGTCTATTCTGGCCAACTGAGCCAATAATAATAGATGTGCTGGCTGAATTTATTATCGGTTCTAATAGGGTTAACCTTTAGCCTATGCTCTTAATAAGGGGATTCAGAGATCTTTAACCCTTAACACTCTGTTAAAATCTTTAATTTTCAAATTAAATTATAAGATGAACTGGTGTTCATTTTTCAACAGACTTGGTGAAAGTAGACAGCAACACCGTCCACCAAAATTGTTGAAACATGTACAACAGTTTCTTTGCCGCTGACACAGTAAAAGATAGAATACTGACATCAGTGTATGTATGAGTACTATATTATGTGGCTGAAGTAGGAGACACTTCCTACAGCTGCAATCAGTCCTTCTTCTATTTTGACCGATGTGTCTTGTCCACAGCCAAAATCTTTAGCTTACTCGGGTCCATTTTTTAGCTGAGTGCGCCAAGTCCTGCTTGAGGTCGCCTCGCACCACATTATAAAATGCATTGTCTCTGGCTTGAAAAATGGAAAAGTAGATGACCATCTGAATATCACCAGTGAACATCTTAAGAACGGTGATCCGGTAATAATTACTATATTAACACAAATAATCAACTCAGGCATTCGCCTAAAGAAAATTCCAGCTACATTCAAATTTGGACGGGTTTCACCAATCTATAAGAAGAAGAATAAGCTTATAGACGACCCAAATGCATACAAAAAGATAACCATCGCCAGCTTAGTTGGTAAGACCGCAGAAAAAGGTTCACTTACAATTATCTGAGAACAAAGAGGATTCACTAAAGGTATTTCTTCCAACAATGCAGCAACCATCCTCACAGCAATAATTGCTAAAGTTAAAGATAACAAACATCCTATCCATATCGCTTTCCTCGACGCGCAGAAAGCATTCGATATGGTATGGCATGAATCAATGCTCCGTAAACAGCACCAAGCTGACATTTCTGGTGTTAGCTGGCTGTTGTTGATTGACTGGTACAAGGACATGTCCTCTCAAGTAAAATGGGAAGGAACATTTTCATCAAGCTTCCTGGAACGTCAAGGGGTACGCCAAGGTGGTATATGGTCCCCGCCGGTCTACAAAACGTTCATCAATCCATTACTCAACTTCAACTCGGACCAAAATAGATGGCCTGATCGGGATAAACCCCTGTAGCTCACCAACTGTTGCTGATGACGTCTGTCTAGTCGCATCCAATGAAGAAGACCTCCAACTACTATTAAACATACAAGAATCATGCGCAAACCGTGAACGTTACACAATCAGTAAATCAAAATCGGTAGTCCTTTCCATCAACGATGGTGATGCTTTACCAACCTTTCAATTCAATGGAGCAATCCTTCCATTGGAAAAGACAGTCGTACATCTTGTTATTGAAAGGGACAACGACTCTAAATTTGGAACAAAAAATGTTGTTTCTGAAAGGATAAATGTAGCTAGAAGAACCATCTATGCCTTGATGGGCGCCAGTCCGCACAGAGCAAATGTCCGTAACCCCCAATGTATCAGTACATCTGTTTAGTATATATGTACTTCCACGGTCTCGGAGCGATTCATATAACTGCAAAAGATCTAGAGCATGCCGACAAAAACCACAAACAACTCCTACGTTAACTACAACACTTACCAGAGAGCACCGCAGATGTCGCCGTCTACCTATTATTAGGCGAAATCCCACTTCAAGCCAGGATACACAAAAGAATATTAACAGCCTTTGGCAATATAATCAGGGATAGGGACTCAATCGAATGCAGAATTTCGGAACGACAGCTTGCCATCAACATCAAAGCTTCACACAGTTGGTTTAGCAGCATAACAGATGTTCTGCAGTGATATAGCTTAGCATCTCCCTATGAACTATTGGAAGAACCCCCATAAAATGTCAGTGGAAGACAGTAGTATCAAAGACTGTTAAACCCTACTGGGAGAATAGACTAAAGGCAACAAACAGCACGTGAAGACATCATTAAAATATCTGAACATCAACAACCTGAAGATAGGCAAAGTTCATCCAATCTGGGACAGTGCCGGCTATAATTGTTACTCTATTAATAGAGCTTCAATTAAATGTAAAATTCTCATCAGGACATACATTGTATACAAGCTAATAGAAATAAGTTCACTCAGCACACGGTGAAAGCAGATTGCCCCTTTGCAACACAGGGTCAGAAGACCGCATTCACTTCATTACTTCATGTCCATCGCTTGAAGCTTTCAGAACACCATACTTAGTAGGTCCTCAAAAAAGACTGACCGATGCAGAAATAGAAACTAGTACAATTATAACAATTATGGCAGATCCTGTTGAGCTGACACAACTGTTACTAGACCGCTCAGGGAACACGTTCATTCCCAAGAACTTGAAGCCAGGAATTGAAGAGATCAGTATATGTCTCTGCTATGTCTTACACAGAGAGAGGAACTCAATACTCAAACAACTAAACTAAAACTATCTGCCAGATATTGCGTTCCCTCTGGTAGATCAGTGTGTGTGTGCGTGTGTGCGTGCGTGCGCGCGCGCCACAACTACGCTACTAGAGAGGTTCTCTGGATAGCGGAGGAAATTACAATATCATCATCATCATCATCATCCATGATTAATAGATTTATACAATGACGTCCTCTCCTGGCTTTATGTTTGCTGGCTCCCAGTAAGGTGGAGAGGGGGGGGGGGGGGGGTTCATGGCCCTCTGTGCTTGTGTGTCTTCTGGCATCCATAGCACATGGCCAAACATGGACCATCTTTGCTGGGCGAATTTTACAGACGACGGGAAATTATGCTGGTTGGCCATCAACGCCCAGTGATGGTGCAGATGTGTTTGTGGTGGCAGGCATCAGGTTTGTTTAGAACTGCCTTTGGAGTTGCCAAGCTGTTACAGTTATACAGCATCAATTGTACACAGCTTACATTGTAACAGATTCTCAATTTTTAGTTTGCTTGGCAGTAGTTCGCCAAGGGGGTTCTTTCCTCGTCTATTAAGTCCACACAATTGACATATTTCAACTCTAGCAGCATACCAAGTATGGACACTGGGGTTTGGTCTTGTGGAATTTTGCTGCACAGATTTCAATGCAGCAGCAAGGTAACAGCTGAAAAGCGCAGAGGATAGACCATCTCCCTATGGGGAGACGACTGATGTATCAAACTCTGCAGATTTCATTGACTTGACTTGTACTCACAGATTGGTGTCTGCAAGTAGTAGTCTCACTAGGCGTATCTTATTTTCATTGCAATTGATCTGGCATAGTACATTTAGGATCTTTGCGCATTTAATTGTATCGAAAGCTCATGACATGGCAATGCCCATTTTGTGGAAACCCCATTGTTTGGACATGATTACACAATCATGCATTGAGCCCATACAATGTCCGCGCAACCGACCCACGTTTAAAGTCACTTTGACATGATCCAGTGAAATCATTGATCTTGTCTCGGATGCGGCATATAGTAACATTGGATAGCATTTTCTGTATGCTGTTGAGGAGCACAATAGGGCACAGATTGGCTGGGGTGGCTTCTTGGGCTTGGGCAGGGCCGGTTCCTGATAAGGCCAACGAGGTCATGGCCTAGGGCGGCAACTCGAGTAAGGGTGGCAAGTGGCAAGTCAAAAATTTCTTCAACGAATAAATGAAACAGGCTGCACTACATATTGCCAGAAGACACCGACAGCATTTGTACCAAATGACAGTTTATATTATGGTGAATTAATAATATTCTTATTAACGTTGCGTAATAACGCATTCGCCGGCTTATGTTTAAACAAGCCTTGAAGATTGAAAACAATTGCCCCACACATTCTACACTCAATACAGTACAAGTGAGATAGTGGATATAAGTGAGATAACACGTGTAAAGATTAAATAATCATGCATTTAATGTAAGAATCTCGTTTTAGCTATGCCCCGGCCATCCCGAGTTAAGCTTCAACCATGCTTTGTCTGTGTTGGCATCAATCGATCCCTGCATTCTCTGAATCTCAATTTCCAATATGATGTGCAGGTAAGCTGTTGAACGGCATGTTTATTAAATAGTTTTTTATACATACAATTCGTACAGCAATGCTTAGTCCATTATCAGTTATACGTTCGTGACGAATTTAGCTACGTCATTCATGACGTAATTGATTATGACGTCAACCTACATGTGACTTAGTTTACTATGATGGAATATGTTTGACTGAGAAACTGGAATACTCCATTATTAGGTGAGTAAAGCCATATACTCACAGTGTTATCACACAAGACTCGATCTCATCCAGTTTGTAACGACTTACCCTTTAAATTTTTTATGGCAAAATGATTTTAAGAAAATCGAAATATTTCTTCATTAAATGCCCATTTGCAGGCCAAGAGAAGACTATTTTGACAATTTACCACTGGAATGACCAGCTCGAGACCACAATGGAGGCCCTTCTTGGCTGGCTTAGGCAGCAATGGGTTAATTTACTCAGTGGCTCAAATTTACTCATTACAAACTGGATCAGATTAACTAAGTTAATTAACTTTGCTCTCAGTCAGATTTACTTATACTTACGGATGAATTTTAGCCAACCTTAAGAGAAATATTAGGATGGAATGTGTTGCTAAATATGCAGGAAATGGCCTGGTAGAGGACCTAGTTTTCCGGCCCTGGGCTTCGTTAGTGCGATATGGGCGTCTTGGTCTACATCAATGAGGTGGTGTATAAAAGCTAATTGATTAAGTCTGTGATCGGCTTTGAGATAGTCTCTTGCATATTTGAATAGTTCATGCGATCAGGTCCAGATGCACGTCCATTTTTCAGGGCTTTGAGTGCCTTACCAACCCCTGCTGTTTTAATTGGTGTTAGTAATGGTCTGGGGTCACCTCAGAACGGGTGCAAGGGCTCATCATCGTGGTCAGTAAACTGTACTTCAACCATTCTCGAATTGCATTGGCTTTGTCCTGGTTAGTCGTGATAAAGTGTCCTTCAGAGTTACTGTACAGTAAGTGGTGGTGTGTAGTCAGTAACTCTCAGTGCCTGAAACATTTTGTGGCTGTCATCTGTAGCACTGATTTTCTTATGCTAGAGAGTCTGCTTGTAGAATAGTAAGATCTTTTAAGTGTTCGCTGATGTTTTGCAGAATGTTATCATGTTCCCCGCACAGTTTAGTGCAGTCTTCACTTTCGCCACCTTTATAGATGTCATAATGCGGTCTGCTCTGCTGCTGTCTGTCTAATGCAGGGTCATCAGTATACCTAGTTCGGTTGTTGTTTATTAGATGATCTATGGTACTGGTAACTGATGATTCCATACATTTGAGTATTTTGGTTAGGGCTTCATTTGGATCAGAGCAGACATCGATGTTAGCTATCTGCTCCCCGAGGACCGTTTTGCATGACATTTGAGTGTCGGTGTCATGTCGCTGATGAGCTTGGGTAGGTTGTATGTGAATCTACCCTCTTGCCTGGTATGGCGTTTATACATTAGGTAGAGGTGATTCAGCTGAAGGCGTGTAGCGACTGGTCTATGCTCAGAATTCTGTACCTCTATTCGGTTGAAGACTGCTGTTGTATGACCTCGTGCATAAAACAAGTCATGAATTCTTGTTCGCATTGCTGAGTTTACCCAGCTTGGAGTTGAAATCTCCACACATGAACACTTGCCATCTGGATGGAATAGTAATTGCGGAGCCCAGTTCTGCATAGAAGGAATCTAATATTGCTGGATTATCTTTGACTTTATTGGTAGTTGGGCCATATTCATTGACTATGTGACCGGTGCGTTTTTGCGTTGGTATACAGGTCGATGACGCAACACGATCACTAACATATCAAAAACTAATGACATGGTACAACAGCCTTGGTTCCGATTACAAAACCTAAACCCCAGTATGTGGCCTGTTTTTTCTCCATGAGTACTAGCTTATGGCCGATCTGAAGTTGCTGCTCTGAGTGTTTAGCTACTTTAGTCTCTTGAATGCATGTAATATCGATGTTATAGTGTTCACAGTTTGTACCTAAGGTTTGTCAGACCACTTACATGCCACTTAGCTATTGTAAACTCCAGGGAAGATCGCATCGTCCGAGGATGTCGAACACAGTTTCTAGTTTAAAGAAGGTTAGACAAGATCAGAGTTGCCTCTATATGCTGATGCCAGCCCGCAACCCTTGATGACTTAGTTTCCACAAAAGGTTGGTATTTATGTAGGAGATCGGAGGTGTCATCTTCAACACCCCATCCACCCCCACCCCACATTTGAGTGGTATGGGTCAAACATGTTTCTAAAAAAATAGTTCGGAATCCAAGATGGCCACGACACAAATTGGCCTAATCAGCTCCATTTGAACAAAATTAGATCTCTATACCCTAAGGATGCTCACTAACAAATATAATTTTAATTGGCCAAGTGGTTCTTGAGAAGTCTTTTAAACCTGTTTCCATTCATTTCCTATAGGGATTTTGGAGGTCATAAAATCCAAGATGAACGACCCATTTACCCGACACTTCTAAAAGTAAAACATTTGGAATCAGTATGCCTAGAAACCTATAGAAAGCAATTTTCGCCATTAAAAACCATCAAATATAAAAATCCATCATGGCTGCCAAACACTAATTTGATCGGTGGATGATGGCCAACTTCCCTTGAACAAACTTGAATGCTCCTTAGTCCCTCATCATATCAACCAAATTTCATCCCGCTCCCTTCAGCGGTTCTGAAGATCTTGTTTTAATGAAAAATAGGTCATCCAAAATGGCTACCAGCAAGTTGACCAATCATGTTCTCTTGAAAAAACTCAATTCAGCCCTTTCCCAAGATGAGGTTTCTTCAGTTTCAAATAAATTGTCCAAGCGGCTTCAGAGAAAAATATCTTTAAACATGTTTCTAAAAATGTTGACGAACTAAGCGAAGCTAATCTCTTGAGAGAACCGAATGATTTGGACTAAACACAAGATAAGAATAGAACTTATTCCACCACCTTTAAAATGCACACATCTGATCTAAATTAGATCAAAAATATAAAACAACTATGTTTTAAAATATTTCCTCTGATGAATATAGCCAAACTTGGCACATAACGCTAAGAGTTTGGATCTCACTGGAATAAATACCAAACTTGGTATTGAATGCTATACCACATCCCTCTATACTTTCCCTCCTCACCATGTTGACCGTTTGTACTCCAAAAAGTGACAAGAACACTATCTTGCTTACTTTCTATTGCCACTATAGACAATCTGGCTACACACAGTGTAGCCGCCAGGAACAGTACTTTAATTATACACCATAAATCCCAGTCCGGCTACTCTTCCGACTACACACAGCATAGTCAAAATTGTCTCCCATGTGTAACCGCATCTGGAAAAGTATAAAAGGCCCAAACTGTGTTTTGGCATCCAGATTCAAACTGACAGCTCAGTTCGCGTCAGGAACAATAAGCAGAATCAAGCTTTTTGAAGAATTCTATCACATTCAAAGAAGTTCTAGCAGGATTCATGCCAGGAATTTAACAATGGACTCGGCAAGCACGTCATCCATTACTTCAGCAGGCTCAACAGAAACAATCGTTAACCTTTTCAATAACGCTGTTATTGACATGTAGGAAGGAATTTGCAGAGCCGCAAACGCTAATGGACCAGGATCCAGTCGAGGACAGCAAACGCCGCATAGATGAGAACCCCCCGGAAGAAATCTTGCATCCCAGAGGAACATGTGCAGGCCTACCGCCAGTGGCACAACAGTGCAAGCTAACATGCATGCAACCTATTGCAACCAGACAAACTAGAAGGCTCTATTTCTATCAACAAATCTCCAGCCAACTTGATGGTTTCAGTCAGATACATGCCATCTTTGATGGCAATGAGCTTGTGAAACAATGGCAGGACATTCTAACCAAACAGTCTACAACAGCAGACTTACACACACTACTCAGAACCAGAGCTGACCGCTTGTCAGAACAAACTAGACTCCAGAAAGCGTGTTTCAAGGCGGCAGCAGAAAACGAAGAAGTTTTTATAGAAGCACAAGGCAGTAAGGGCCACCATCCTCAAGACAAGAGAAAGGTCAACCAGTCCACCCAAGCGAAGATGGGCAAGGGAAAGAGACACCCACAGACAGTCTCCAAGACAAGGCCAGAACAGGAAATGAGAGACAGGTCAGAAGACCAGTTCAGGACAGACAGAACAATCGCCCGTTCAAAGAGGATACACTTGCACAAGTGTTCCAGCTACTCAAACGTCTAACATAAACTCTGTTAACAGAATCACATGTGTAGGCAGCGCCTACAACTGCTGTAATTACAATGTCTTTCTAAATGACAGGAATAAATTTTCCAGTCAACAAAAACCATTTGTTGTTAACCTCATCCAAATCCATTAGTAAAGAAGCACACTGTCCTAGATTTAGGACTGGGCTTCAGCCCAAGCGTCACTGAGCCCGACTTGGGCTAACTTCATAAGGATCTAAACCGATTCTTTGGAAGACTAAGGCTGAAGCTACATTTTCAATTCCCACCCAGTTACTGGGGAAATGAAAATGAATCTACACAGGAAACAAACACAATCCAAACCATAAACCACACTGATGGTTTCATGGATAAACTATCACTAAAGTTCAAACCAGCAAGCACCTGGACACCTAACCCAGATAGTGACGCAACTCTAGATGCACTTATAAGGTCTGTCATGACGTCATTAAGAAAGCACACCACCGATACAACAATGGCAATCTTTCCAAATCACAAAGGAAGATTATCAATCAGCTCAAAAATGACAAAACCATAATGATCAAAAAGGCTGATAAGGGCCAGGCAACAGTTATTCAGGATACAGACTCCTACAAACAAGAAGCCATTAGACAACTCAGTGACACTAACTACTATGCCAAACAAACCACAGATCTCACCACGTACCATGCAGAGACGGTAGAAACCGCCATCACGGACATGATTCTCAGTGGTGAGATAACAACAGACATAGCAAACGGCCTCAGGATAGATAACCCACACACGGCTAGGTTTTATCTACTCCCTAAAATTCACAAAAAAAACAAGATGGCCTACTAACACCTGGTAGACCCATCATTAGTGGTAACAACAGTCCTAGTGAACATATCAGCAGCTTCGTAGATGAACACGTTAAAATCAAGTTAAATCGTACATCCGCGACACCACGGATTTCATTAATAAATTATAAAACTTTGGCGCCATTCCACATCATGCGATACTAGTCACCATGAACGTCACGTCACTCTACACCAACATCCCACACAATGAAGGCCTAAAAGCGGTCTCACAATTCCTAAGAGCACACAGATGTCCAGGACAAATAACACCACGCAGGTTATTAACATTACTCAGAATCGTTATCACATGTAACAACTTTGAGTTCAATGACGAGCATTAGCTACAAATAGGAGGTACAGCTATGGGAACTAAGGTAGCACCAAGTTATGCAAGCATATTCATGGCCCAACTAGAAGAGAAACTACTCCGGACTGCTGACTACAAACCAGCTCTCTACTATCGCTACATCGACGATATCTTCTTAATCTGGACACAAGGATCAGACTCACTACAAAAATTCATAACACATGAACAATCAACAGATGCCATCCACTTTTTGGACACCAATGTGTTCATACTCCATGACAGACACCTTGGTTTTGATCTATACACAAGAGCTACAGATACACACGGGTATCTGCATTTTTCTTCAACCCATCCAGAATCCTCCAAGAAAGCAAACCCGTACGGACAATTCTTGAGACTTAGGAGAATCTGTAGCAGAGAATCTGATTTCGTTAAAAATGCACACGAAATGGTACACCACTATGCCGCCAGAGGATACCAAACAGATGACTTAATTTTAAGCTTAAACAGAGCTATGGAACAGAATCGCTCAGCCCTCCTACCAAAAACATAAAAACCAAAAAACACCAGGCTACCCTGTATCACAGACTTTCATCAGCACAGCAAACTTTCCCAGAAAGTCATCAAACAACACTGGCCGCTTCTACAGACCAGCTCAAAATGCCAGGCCATGTTTACAGAAGCACCACTATTCGGCCACAGATGCAATCCGTCTTTTAAAGACATACTAGTCACTGCCACATTTAAATACCCACAAAAATACGGGCAACAAGGCAAATGTAACCCTAAACATCCATGCAATAAAAACAACTGCTCCTTCTGTCCCAACATGGACAGAACACATAGCTACAAAAGCTCACACACTGGGCTTAAACATGACATCAAAACCAAAACATTCTGTCAAACGACAAACGTCATTTATTTACTAACCTGCAAAAAATGTACTAAACCATATGTTGGTGAAACAAAACGAGAGTTTCAAGTACGCATTAAGGAGCACCTAAGGGATATAAAAAACAACAAAAACACACCTGTCGCCCAACATTTTAATCTTCCCAACCATGGGACTACAGATGTCAAAAACATAATTATTGAAGCATTACGTCACGATCCCGATAGCATGGAAGCAACTACTTTCCGCAAGGACCGTGAAAAATTCTGGATCCATCAACTACACTGTATGGATCCTATAGGCATCAATCACACTGATTGGTAATCACTTTCTACCTCTGGTAGTAAAACTATTTGTTTCTAAAAAAGTGTAAAATCCAAGATGGCCACCGCCTAAATCGACCAATCAGCTCCGTTTGAACAAACTTGGATTTCGATGCCCAAAGGATGCTTCCTGCCAAATGGGAAGAAGTCTTTTAAACCTCTTCCAATTCATATCCTATAGTTTTCAGAGGTCATAAAATCTAAGATGACCACCAGCCAAAGTAGCGAATCAGCTCCACTTGAACAGGATTGAATCATCTCTACGCCATAAGGACCCTTCATGCAAAAATTAATTGAAATTAGCCTAGTGGTTCTTGTGAAGACATTCAAATTTTCAACATTCTTTCTGAATAGTTGGGGCAACAAAAGTAACAAAGATGGCCGCCAACCCATTTATATTATAAAAGTGAAAAAGGGAGTGCAAAATTTGACATCGCCATACCCACAGATCTATATAAAAACAATTTTGACATTAAAATCCATCAAATAAGAAATTGCTATATGGCTGCCTAAATGCGGAATTCTGATTGGTCAATGATGGCAATGTTTTTTAACATACCAACTTCCCTTGAACAAACTTGAATAACCCTCCGTAACTAATTATATTTATCAAATTGTGGCCCGATCTCTTCAGCAGTTGAGGAAAAGACATTTCTGTGAAAATTAGTGCATCCAAGATAGCCAACATGCATATCAACCAAACAGATCCTCTTGAACAAATCTGGTTCACCTAGGTCAAGTTCGACTCCTAACCATAGTTAGCTATAGCTAACTAGAATACCAGCCGAACTTCAAATGGTTAACTAGCTAGTCAACTATAGTCAACCGAGCACCAGACCTCAGTTCAGATGGTTAGTCCGGTATTTGCGTAAATTTCAAAATGGCGGACACCGATCGCTTGCCACGAATAAATGCATATAAAAGTGTAAATATTTCACTAAATAACTTAGGTTTGATGAAATTATGCTTTCCCATTGTATGTCAATGTTCCCAAGCCCATATTCCTTCCCACTTTATGCCATATGGACGCTTTTTGATGTCTTAGCGGACAAAAATAACCCATTTTCGTAGGTCATGAAAACAGATGACAGAAAGGATTAATGGAGACTGGTACCCGGCTCCAAATTTTCTGCAATAGTAATTGAATAGGGAACCGGGTACCAGCGAACTATAGTCGACTAAAATCAAGTTCGACTGGGCATAACAACTGCGCATGATCGGTAAACCAGTAAACTGACTATAGTTAGTGAGTAGAACTTGACCCTGTTGACCTAGATGAAGTTTCTCTAGTTTCCCATCAGTATGACCCGCAGTTTTGGAGATTTTTAAAGGCAATTCTCAATAAACTCCACATCATGGAACCAATAAGCATCAACCAGTCAGTTTAATGGACACAACTTCCCTGACAACCGTCCCCACACAGGGCAAAAGGTCAGTACATAGCTAGTCCCCTTTTAAAGTTAAATGGGAGGCCACAAATATACTCATTTTTAAGACAACTAATTGAATTTCCTCTTGGCCACCCTACAACGTCAAAATGCACGCCAACGTCATAAGGACCTATGACATCAGAATCATCACCATCACTACCAAACCTGTATTATTCACAATCAGAAATAAACAGTCAGTAAATGACACAAGCTTACCGCGTCATACAATCAAATCTTTTTAAAGAAGAGTGAAGCAGCACATAAGTGCCATCTGCCAGAAGTGCTACTCTCTCAAAAGCTTTCTGGTCAGGCACCAGGATGCCAAACATGGTTTTACCGTGCCTGGTGCCATTCACCCGGTTAGACCATCTGCGCAAACATTTAGTCAACCGCCATGGCATGAAGGATGCAGCCATTACCAGTCGCGTGTTGTGGGCAATCACCATTGAAGGTGGTAGAATAGTCAATCCGTCAGAACCGTTACTAAAACTAAGACAGACTGACATTTTTGCAAAACAGCGCCACACGACGAGAGCATCACGCAAACACATCTTTGCTTCATACCCAAAACGGCTTCACCATCCAAAAATACTGTGTCACAATTAGCCACACTAAAGAATAAGAGTTAAATGACATTCTATCTAACCTGTGTTTCCTACCAGAAGTTTTGAGTGTAGCTAACAATCACAATCATACGAAGTCACAGAAACATATGCGCCACTCAAATCACCTGCGCACGTTTCAAATTCCACAGCACAGAACCAGGTACCCACTACACAGATGCAAAATCCAGCTTACACCACAGTCAGCGCAGCGTGCATGACACTTTTCAGGAGCGCTTCCCTCATGTCTTGCTCACCAGTGCACATCACAGAAGCAATCACCACAGCACAAAGCCAGGTACCTGCCTACACCAGTCAGCAAAGCTCATCTGGCACTTTTTGGAAGCACGTCATCTATCCACAGAGGCACCATCCTGTAGTTACCAGATGACAACAACAAACCAAGAAGGCCCATGCAACAGCGTGTTTGGCTCTATCTCAGACGACAGCACAGACATATCTTCATGTGCATCGCTAAGCTCTCATTCGTATGGCGTTACCTGCTAAGATCTGGAGGCAGCAGAGGCCCTCATAATAGAGCTCACAGTTGAACATGTGTTCAATCTAGATTGTTTACAATGCTTCCTGACCATTTTAGCACAGAATAACTATGCCCCTGACACACTATGGGACAGGGTGCTTAGCTGTATGCACCAACAGAGTAGGCATCTACCAGAGGCAGGTTGTTGAGAACATCACACAAGATTCAAACAATTAACTATAAATCTCCATACAATTTCACCTGGGTAATGTCTCTCTATATGAACAGTTGGTACCAATCCCAACAAGTGCTCTACATGCTATATATCCTCCTTTGCATCTACGAATTGTATGTAACTTTACATCTCAACCACTTTGTTTCACCTCTTTTCTCCTGCATAATCATGGAGATTAAAACGGTATAGTCATCAGCTCATGACCATCAGCTTTCTGTTGTTTCCTCCTCCCACAAGGGGCCAGGCCCAGGAAGCCAACACTACTGAGCCTCTGGTGAGTTCAACATTAGAACCAAATGCCACGAAGTCTGAATCATTTCATATTTATTTAGTGATGCGTGATGCATCAACTCTGATCTTTATACACAGACTCAGTCTAAAGAACACAACGGTAAAGTAAACACAACTCTGTGACAAACTTTTAAAAGAATTTTTTTCTTCCACCAGCAAAAAAAATGGCTACACCGCCAAAAATTTCTGCAGCTCCAAAAAAATTACATTTTTGCACAGCCAAAAATCACCACTGCCATACATTTTTGCAGTCAAAAATATGCCTACACCCTCATATGAGTTGAATTTAGAAACGACTGTTTGACTTTAATTTGTCTTTAATCACAATCTGTTGATTGTACACAGGATGTTCACCACAGACTGGTTTGACTGTGTTGATTGCACACAGGATGTTCACAACAGACTGGTTTGACTGTGTTGATTGCACACCGGATGTTCACCACAGACTGGTTTGACTGTGTTGATTGTAAACATGATGTTCACCACAGACTGGTTTGACTGTGTTGATTGTAAACATGATGTTCACCACAGACTGAGTTGATTGTAAACATGATGTTCACCACAGACTGGTTTGACTGTGTTGATTGTAAACATGATGTTCACCACAGACTGGTTTGACTGTGTTGATTGTAAACATGATGTTCACCACAGACTGGTTTGACTGTTAATTGTAAACATGATGTTCGCCACAGACTGGTTTGACTGTGTTGATTGCATACATGATGTTTCTAGACTGGTTTGACTGTGTTGATTGTAATCATGATGTTTCTACAGACTGGTTTGACTGTGTTGATTGTAAACATGATGTTCGCCACAGACTGGTTTGACTGTGTTGATTGCATACATGATGTTTCTAGACTGGTTTGACTGTGTTGATTGCACACATGATGTTTCTAGACTGGTTTGACTGTGATGATTGTAAACATGATGTTCAGCACAGACTGGTTTGACTGTGTTGATTGTAAACATGTGGTTCACCACAGACTGGTTTGACTGTGTTGATTGCATACATGATGTTTCTACAGACTGGTTTGACTGTGTTGATTGTAAACATGATGTTCACCACAGACTGGTTTGACTGTGTTAATTGTAAACATGATGTTCGCCACAGACTGGTTTGACTGAGTTGATTGTACACATGATGTTTCTACAGACTGGCTTGACTGTGTTGATTGTAATCATGATGTTTCTACAGACTGGTTTGACTGTGTTGATTGTAAACATGATGTTCGCCACAGACTGGTTTGACTGTGTTGATTGCATACATGATGTTTCTAGACTGGTTTGACTGTGTTGATTGCACACATGATGTTTCTAGACTGGTTTGACTGTGTTGATTGTAAACATGATGTTCAGCACAGACTGGTTTGACTGTGTTGATTGTAAACATGTGGTTCACCACAGACTGGTTTGACTGTGTTGATTGCATACATGATGTTTCTACAGACTGGTTTGACTGTGTTGATTGTAAACATGATGTTCACCACAGACTGGTTTGACTGTGTTAATTGTAAACATGATGTTCGCCACAGACTGGTTTGACTGAGTTGATTGTACACATGATGTTTCTACAGACTGGCTTGACTGTGTTGATTGTAATCATGATGTTTCTACAGACTGGTTTGACTGTGTTGATTGTAAACATGATGTTCGCCACAGACTGGTTTGACTGAGTAGATTCCACACATGATGTTTCTACAGACTGGTTTGACTGTTTTGATTGTAAACATGATGTTCGCCACAGACTGGTTTGACTGAGTTGATTGCACACATGATGTTTCTACAGACTGGTTTGACTGTGTTGATTGTAAACATGATGTTCGCCACAGACTGGTTTGACTGAGTTGATTGCACACATGCATGATGTTTGGTACAGACTGGTTTGACTGTAGTTTTTATTCATAGCCCATATTCAATGCAATGTCAAACATACTGTCAAATATGTTAAAACTAAATGGACAGAAAGTTGTTGGTGCATTGGGCAGGAACAATTTTTGCCAAGTTTAATCTCTAAATATTCAACTCAACATTCTTTCAACATCCTGGCATAAAATGTTCATGTTTTGCGTCTATTTGGGACTTGAACATAGGGCTTATGTGACATTGGTATGTAATCATATTACAGCTGTAAAGTGAGCTTTACATCTCGGACAGAGTGCCGTCCGCCCATATCGACTGAAGGAAAAGACATGCGCAATGGTGACTTCAATAAAATTGGGAATGCATTGAAATTTCAGCTTCTTTGATAAATTAGTATAAATCTGACCAGAAATGTGGTTGCAATGCAACCATGAAGCTTGACTTTACGACTTTGCAATTAACTATGAAGCTTGACTTCAAACATAATATAAATATATTAGGCTTATCAATAACCCCATCAACAAGGAGCCCAAGGGCCTGTAACGCTAACCTGGACCATTAGCATTTGAACCATTTGCATTTCAATACCAGTAGATATGAAGGATATGTATCGAAAAATCCAAGATGGCCACTAAAGAAATTGACCATTCAAAATTCTCATTTGATATGTGGAAGCCTACTGCCATAGGATCATTCCACTCAAGTTTCGTTGAAATCGGGCTACTAATTATGGAGTAGCGTTTTAACTGGCTCTGGAAAATTTTCAGAAAATCCAAATGGCCACCAAAAAATTGACCAACCAAAATTCTGAATAGATGTTCAAGAGCCTATCATTATAAAATCCGTCCAGCCAAATTTGGACACAATCCACCAAGTGTTTATGGAGAAGATGCATTTTGACAATTTCCAGTAAATTTTTCATAAAATTGATAATTTTTACGAAAGAAATTGAGCCATTAAAATTCTGAATAGATATTCTGGAGGCTATCTCAATAGGGTCTGTCCAGCCAACTAGGGTTGAAATCTGTCAAGCGGCTAATGATGAGTAATGTTTTGACGATTTCCGGTAAATTTTTCTTAAAATCTAAGATTTTCAGCCCAAAAAATTGACCAATCAAAATTCTGTATAAAAATTCTGCAGTCTAGCCCCATATGGTCATTCCAGCCAAAATAATTTGGATCCGCCAAGCAGTTAATGAGGAGTAGCGTTTTGACAATTTCCGGTAAACTTTTCATAAAATCTAATGTTTTCACAAAAAAAATTGGCCAGTCAACATTCTGTACATAGGTTCTGAAGCATAGCCCCATAAGGTCCTTCCAGCCAAAGTAAGTTGAAATTGGCCAAATGGTTAATGAGTAGAGTTTTGACAATTTCGGTAAATTTTTCATAAAATTAAAGATTTCCACACAAAAAAATTGATAACTCAAAATTCTCTATAAAAGTTCTAAAGCCGAAAGCATTAGGGTCCTTCCAGCTAAATTAGGTCGAAATCTGCCAAGCGGTTAGTGAGGGGTAGCATTTTGACAATTTCCGGTACACTCATAAAATGTAAGATTTTCATCCCCAAAAATTGACCAATAGAAATTCAGTATACATGTTCTGCTGCCCCCACCCCGACATCCCCCCTCCCCATAGGGTCCTTCCAGCCAAATTAAGTTGAAATCAGCCAAGCGGTTAATGAGGAGTAACGTTTCTAAACAAATGTTGACGGATGGATGACCTTTGACCTTTTGACCAAAACATGATTGTATGATACAGTGTCATTATAAGAAGGCATGTGTCCATGTTTGGGTCCAGTATGACTAACCAAACATGAGATATCAACAGAAAAGTTGAGCTAAATGGAAAATGTTAGTTGAAAAAACAAGGTTTTTACCAAGGTCACAGTGACTTTGACCTTTTGATCCCAAGATTATAAGGAAGCATATGCCCAAGTTTTGGTCCAGTAGGATTAACCAAACATGAGATATAAACAGAAAGGTTGAGCCAAACGCAAATTGGATGACAACGCTGCCGGACGACGTGCCGGGTATCACAATAGCTCGTTTTAGTTCGTAAAGTCGAGCTAAAAATGGCTATTGTTTATGTATGTTATAATTTATCACCTGAATCCATAGTTTGAGGTGCCATCTTGAATATTCTTTTAACTCTAGAACTGTGACAAAAATATATATAACGCATATTCTATTCATTCACTTTGACAATGTTCATATTAATTATATTGTCTTCAGTAATATTCCAATCCATCTTCAATGCTGGATCAAGCAATGATCAATACACCTACTTTCAGCACACATCTGCTTTATTCACAGACCTGCCACTACTACAATAGAAGCACATATTTATATAACTTATATAAGTTCAGCCACTAGTATGGATCTGCTCTGACTATATATGTCTTCTCGTTTTGTTTCTGGATATCCTCAGCCATGTTCATTATCTTCAGTCACTTGCTCCTCTTGCTCAAGTTGTTCAGCTAAACGCTTTCTTTCTTGAGCATGACGAAGTTTTGCAAGAACGACACTCTCAAAGTCTCTGTCTCCTCGTAAGTGTTGTGCCTTTGTCGGTATTGCTGGCATCTGAAATTGAATGCAGAAAACCATAAACACTATATACAGTACCAGCCAGAACCAACCTTACCACATTCGCCGCTGTAAAGCGTGTTAGTCCTGACTATGACAGGACAAGTCTCGACTAAAATAAGGTAAACGCGCCTATGCAGGACCCCTACATGATTCTTATGTGTGTATGTGCTTAGTTGGGTTTTCCAACAACCATGGTCGAGAGAAAATGAGAAAATTTATCAAATTTCTTTCACGAGTGAGATGACACACTTACCTCCCTAACACTCTTGATATACTAGTATATTGGCTCCAAATTCAATAATATTCAGAATTATAAAAAGTTAGGTGCCCTGTGGAATGTACACAGTCATGCACATGTCAGACGGCACCTCTGCGCATGCGCATACTGGTACTTCCGTTACTACATATTGGCTGATATAGAAGCAACTATTCAAATAACCAAAGGATCAGGCCTCTGTGGGGTGGAGAGGCCGGGATCCTGTTAGGGAGGTAAGTATGTCATCTCACTCGTGAAAAAGAAATTTTATACATTTTCTTATTTCACATCATGAGAACATACTTACTTCCCTAACACTCTTGATAAGCCAGAATTTGAAAGTAAATTTAGCGGGAGGGAGGCAAAGTCCTAAAACCTCGAAGAGAATAGCTCTTTGAATTTTCAAGAGATTTAAAACATCTGAAATTGTGTCTTAAACACAACCAGGAATAGAATTTTGCATCAGATAATCGACCAATGAAGAGAGATTGATCAAAAGGCAAATGCGCTCCGCCACACATCACCCTATTAAATAATAACATGACACAACCAACAAGACAAAAAACAAAATGGTCACATATACTGACCTCTGATGTCTTGAGCACGAAATCACGTCTTCACCCAACCGGATGAAGAGAATGTAACCGGAAATAGTAGAGATTCCCTACTAACAAATGTGATATTTGCAAATAGCAGAGGAGGAAAACTAATTACAAATAAATACCTCTGAATTATTTTCTGAGGACTGAGACGGCGAGCGGGTTGGAAGCGTCACGGACATAATGGTCGGTAAAACTCGATTCACAGTGCCACTGGGCCACTGACATAATGTCTTCAACAGAAACACCATTAAATAATGCCGCGGAAGTTACCACACCACGGACACTATGAGCCTTGGCTCCATCTACTTGTTTTCCAGTGGCTGTCTTAGGACAGAATTGAATGCATTCTACTATCCATCTGGAAATAGTGTCTTTTGACGCCCTACCATGGGGTTCAATATGACAACCATAGGGAGCACGGGTCAGTCCGCCAAACCTGAGTCCTTTTCTTGTACTTATTTAAGGCATGGACAGGGCACCTTACTTTAGCACTATGATCATATCGGGTTAAGGCAGGTAAAATTATAGGTTGACCCGGATATTTTAAAGATTGATTCTTAGCCAAGAAATTCAATCTCGGTAGAAGCTTAAGGCCTTCACCTGTAACTATAAAACAGACAGGCTCAGCAGACAAGGCATGAATTTCACTTCTGTGTCTGGCTGAGGCTGCCTCAGTTAAAAATACAGTTTTAAGTGTCAATAATTTAATATAAATAGCACTAAGTGGTTCAAAAGGGTTGTCACTCAAAACTTGAAGAACCAGAGAGACTCCATGACGGTGTCTGTGGAGGATTTCTCGGTCTAAGATTGCCCATACCTTTATGAGAGTATTTAGAACACATACTTCAGCACTTCCCCTCTTTGCCAAGCAAGGGATAACAGTCATTAATGCTGATTTATATTCAGCAATAGAATTAGGCGTAAGACTATAGGCATCATACAGGTGACAGAGAAAATCAGCTACTACCTGAATAGATGCATCCATTGGATTGATACATCTCTTTGAGCACCATTCTGCAAATCTGTTGATTTTATAACTATATGCTCTGGAGGTTGACCCCTTCTGGCTCTGGCCATAAAACTGGCTCCTTTCTTAGAAAAGCCCTCCTTAATTGCGGATTTCTTGACAACACCCATGCAGTCAATTGAAACATTGACGGATTGTTGTGAAGGGTCTTGCCCTGGAAGATAATATTGTCCATCAGAGGCAGAGGAACCGGATTGTAGACCAGAAGGTCCAGCAGATCCATAAACCATGATCGGCTTGGCCAATTCGGAGCAATCAGCACTTGGCATTTGTCATGTTTGATTTCCTGAAGAATCCTTGGAAACAGGATTGTTGGAGGGTATGCGCATGCATATATTCCCTTCCAACTGATAGCTAGCACATCTATTACGATAGCGTTTGGATCTGGAATCAGAGAAACATACGTCGTCATCTTCGCATTCTTCTTCATTGCGAATAAATCTATGTTGGGTTGCCCCCAATGATTGAACAGATGATCCGCCACACATTGATTTAGTTGCCACTCCATAGGCAGAATGCTTATCCTTCGGCTCAATGAGTCTACTAACAGATTCCGCCTTCCCGGAATATGAACTGCTTTCAAGGTGATCATATGATCCATGCACCAGCAAAGCAGTTTCCATGTCGTCATACAGAGACTGGGCGACTTCGTTCCGCCCTGGCGGTTTATGTAACTCACTATGTTGAGTTGTCTGAACGTATCAACACAAACTTTCCCTCAACTTCCTTTAAGAAGTGTTCCAGGCCTAGGATTACAGCTCGGAATTCTAGCATGTTGATATGCTCCTTTGACTGATTCAGATTCCAAAGCCCTGATATTGTGGCTTCTTCCAGGCAAACTCCCCATCCCTCCATTGATCATCTGTAAACATCGTTACTTGAGGGTGCTGAGGGGTCAGCATGACCCCCACCAGGAGATTCTATCTCTCTCTCTCCATCCACCAGTGAAGGTGATGAATGAGAGGATCCACCACTTGAATACGCGAGTCCAGTGATCCTGATACCCTGCGTCCACTGAGTCACGAGAAACAGCTGAATCGGCCGCCTGAGGAATGACTGGTTCCATTGAAACCATCAGATCTAGCATTCTCAGATAGACTCGTGCTAGAATATAACGACTGCTGCAAACCAATTGAATGCACGAGAGGAGATTCTCCACTCTCTCCTGGGATGGATAAACATATCCTATCTCCAGATCGAAGAACATACCCAGGTAAACAAACATCTGGGATGGAGTCAGCTCTGATTTTTGAAAGTTGATTATCCAGCCTATATCTGTGAGTTTTCAAAATTATCTCCAGATTTGCTGTCAAGCTTTCTGTGTTGTGTACTTTTTTTAGCAACCAGTCGTCTATGTAAGTGTGGACCGCTATATTTCTCCTGTGGAGGAAAGCTGTGATAGCAAGGAAAACTCGAGTGAAGACCCTCGGAGCCATCAAAATTCTGAATGGGAGAACTTTGAATTCCCATTGGCGTCCCTGAAAAGCAAATCTCAGGAACCGAAGAAAACTTGCAATGGGAATGTGGAAATAAGCGTCTTTCAGATCTATCAAAGCTGATCACATCCCCTTCTCTAACCCCACAACACTGATTTTATTTGTTTTATTTGAATTGGTTTCCACCGCCCACCTCCCCCCCCCCCCCCCCGGTGTTCTTTGTCACAAGAAACATGGTTGAATAGAAGCCCGCAATCTTGCGCCCGTTGAATTGCTTCTTTTAAAATTAGAGATTCTATCTCCTCTTCTATGCTCAACCGCTTGTCTGGATCTCTTGGAATTTGAGTCCAGACCGGTACCAGAGACAGATGCAATGGCGGACCTATTATCCAATCTGGACTGTATCCGCGAGAAAGCCATTGCAAGACTAAGCGGGACTGAATTAACCGCTTCCACTCCTGAATGTGGAAAGTCAATGGACCTCCCACTGGTGAACCTAGGGTTAACGGGGTGCACATAAATTTTAGAGGTGGGCGTGTCTCTGGTACGTTTGACAACACCAGAGTGGTATCTGTGGTAACCAAAAATTCTTTTAGGCCATCAGGCCTGGTTACCACACGCTGCTCACCGCGCGCCACGCCCAGCACCACGCGCAACTCAGTGCGCGGGCTGCTGCCCGGCTGGCTGTGCTTGGAGCACTGGCTGACATACAGTAGCACGCTGCTGCTGGTGCGGCCAGCGAGGTTTCTGAACCTGGCCGGCCTGCTGGCCTCTGACACTGCCAGCGCCGCCACGAGCGTACTGCTGTCGAACAGCCGAGGGCTGAACATGCACGTGTTCTCTGCGCAACACTTCAAATTGTGCGCGCAGCGCCCTCTGATTGTTGACCAAGTTCACTGTCTCTTGGCGGTGCCAACAACCCTCACCTCCAAACAGACCAGGGCCCGCCATCGGCGCTTGCAATAAGCGCGACTTGAGCTCCTGGGATGGGCACAAATTGTCTAGTGCAAACGTGCACCTCGTCCTCAGAGACTTGGTCACCGACCTAATCAAACAGTCCTACGCCAGGTTGATACCATCCTGGATGGCTCGTTGGGCTGTCACTGGACTAGGCTGCTGGTGAACCGAGGCTGCTACTACCGCTAATAGCAGTTGAGACATGAGACAGCGCACTGATTGCTGCTCGCGAACTCTCCTCGGTATCACGCAATGCAGCGTTTGCTGAATGCATAGCGCCTGAGCACAGCACTCCCATGTCAGCACGAGAACCTGGCCGTGTGTCTTCACTACAGAGCGGCGTGGTCATCTGCGCTCGGTCTGGGTGCTAGACCATACTGAGTGTACTGACTGGCAGTAACTCGGCAACATCTAGCAACGTCGCGGGGAGGGGGGGGCCCTTTGCGAGGTGACCTTTCGGTCTAATCGACTCCTCTGCCGCAGCGAACATATCTACGATATGCTCTGTATACGGCAGCGATTGAGCCGAGGTGGCCAACGGCTTAGCCTGTAATGCGGATTATTGGCAGCCGTTTCATCCACGGAGAGCTCTGGTCTGACAGCGAGGAGCCACGCGCACGCGTCAGACCAGTCCTCGTTCGTGGCAACCTGCGAATTGCCGACGAGCAGCGGGCCTCGTCATCGTCAATGGCATTCGCAGGGGCGCGTGATTATGGTCAGCCCCGCTGGTCGGGTCCTGCCTGATGCTACTCGCGCCGCTGGATCACCAAGCGATGTGACCATCAAGCCTGGGTCCAAGTCGGCCGCCCCGGATCACAAACTTTGTCCGAACTAGGAGGGCATGATCCAGGGACGGGGGCTACCTGCACTGAGGTCAATGCGCAGGAAGTTGAAACACCTGCGCCCGGCAATATGCCACGAAGCATGTCAGGCATCAGGTCCTTCAAAGTCCTGCACATCTCACTCACTAACTCTACCTTGAAGGCCTCCAGCTCACCCTTCTCGGAGGCCTTCTTACCATTCTCCTCCTTCCTCACCCTCTTGCCATCCTCTGCCATCATCTTCACCTGAGAACAGAAGAATTCAGAGGTTAGATCCCCATTCCCACTCTTTACAAATAGCAGAGGTGGGGGAAGAATCTAGCCTTGCGATGCTTCAGACAAGACAGACATGATGACTACTGCAAAGGTAGACATACGAAGAGAATGAGTATTTTAGTTTGTTAATTTAGTTAAAAATTTTAATAAAAAAACAAACTCGAGAGAGAGAAGACAGCCACTTTTATTACTGACAACACCGAAGGGACAGATGTCTTCATAATAAAATAAGGAATAAAAACCACAGCCAGGGATAACATGAGAATGCTAGAAAGAAGAGAGATACTGATTATGACACCCAGTTATCTCTACACATTTATAACATAATAATGATAATGACATCAAGAGATCCTCTATTTTTAAAACAAGATTATGACGTCAAGGAAAAGGGGAAAAACTGGCTGATTATGACATCAAACCTCAATGCAAAAGCCCCTTCAAGGGGAGGAGATATCAGATTATGAATGCAAGAAATACCTAGGACTACATACATTCATCACTCAAGAATAATATAGTACTATAATTACATATCCGAGAACCCATGCACAACCACAAGAGATTATACAGTGCAATAAGGATGGCAGCAAAAATTGATAAAAATTTCAAATAATTAAGTGCCATAACTAATGAACTCCCTTACCCTGAGCACAGGTAAACCATCCTCTCGTGCAGAAATCATGTCCATACCATCCACCGAGTCTGTAGAGTCTGATGAAGGGGATGAGACAAAAGGAGGGAGATATTTTTCATTTTATATCTCCGACCCTTAGACATATCAAATGATAAGTCAGAAAAAGGAGACGTGATCAACTTCTGAGTGAAGAACAGGAGCTTTACCATCCTAAGATGAGCCTGTGGACACAAAGATACAAGGGATTGGTAGAACTTAGGTGCTGGGATAATTTAACAAGGATTCCCAGCGCCTAAAAACGCGCTAATGTCAGGTCGGGCACGAACAGAAACCGGTAACATATAAAAGTTACAAGTCTTTAAATAATATATGGAACAATATCACCCTAATGGATGATGAGGCAGACTCCTCTGATGCTTTGGATTCAGCCATAGTGAAATGGATGAAAGAAATTGAGTGAAAATTCAACAAAAAAGAGCTTGAAATTGTTTTCAATGTTGCTGATAAGCCAATATATCAGAAAACGGAAGTACCAGTATGCGCATGCGCAGAGGTGGGGTCTGACATGTGCATGACTGTGTACATTCCACCTGCCCAGTAGGGGCACCTAACATTTTATAATTCTGAATATTATTAAATTTAGAACCGATATACTAGTATATAAAGAGTGTTAGGGAGGTATGTTCTCATGATGTGAAATGTAGGAATCCTAGTCGTGATTACAATCTTATTTATCAGTGTAGGCACATTAGTGTGTTCACATAAATGTCACTTATGTATGCTCAGCAGCATTAACAATACAACCCGAAGAGTTCTTCGTAAAATCCCAAATAAATCCCACTAAGAATGGCATTGGCCGATTTGCACTCATTAAATATGGTTAGTACATAGACTTCACTGTACAAGCAAAAGTAGAATTCATTTCCCAAAAGCTTGCGATGTGCATGTGTTAAATTTTCCACTATGCTCGTTTCAACTGATATTCGAATGTGTGGCCCCGAATTGTGCATAGCGAGGTGAGAAATCAAATAGGAAATTGATTAAATAAATACTCATGCAGCATCTTATGACAATCACTCTGGTTGAGAGAAATATGTAACGATACTCTCAAATAAATTCACAATATAAAATACAATATCACAGGAATTTGTCATTTATTTATTTAAATTTAAAACTGAAGTTTTATATGAACAAAAATTTGTAAAAAACAGCATCCTTTTTATTTACTTCACTGAGTCATCTAATTATCATAATTTCAAACTAAATCACGAAAGAGCAACAAAAATCTTAGCAATACATATAATATTGAATGCATATGCTGATTAGGATATAGAGAAATTATTACTCAAACTGTTTGAAAAGCATTATCTTCTGTACATAATATCATATTAATTTGGGATATACACGCATGCATCGTTACAAAATCTGTTCGTATATCCATTTTTAGCCTTCTAGTCTAGATCTTCAGTTCAGTAGAATGTCTCCAATCAAAATAGATGTTTATTTTACAACTGACCTGCCAACATAAAAAGTGATCTACCTCTTTTTATTTCTGTGTTTCAAGCAATTTTTTCCTTATACGTGATTCTGTTTTGGATCATTTTTATGTTGGACCATGAATTTTTCTTTTATAAATGCTTCATTTTACCGAAATTTACCTTTGATGGTTCTTTGATGCCAAATCTTTGCATTGTTAAAACCTTTACCCATAAATTGAATAGGAAATTTAAAAATGAATAAATATTATTCCATGACGACTTCGCGTTCGATATGTTGGATTATTTTTATATGAGGAGTGGTGAGAAAAATGGCTGTGGCACGAAGTATGTGATGAAATAAACGAAATCACAGATTTCTTTTTCCACGAGAGAGTTGATACTTACCACCCTGATACTTTATGATATTTCCTAAATATCGATCTAGCTTCAATAATACTCAGAATTAAAATGAAACCGCCCCCACTGGCCAGGTTACTCAACTGACAGACCAGCGGATGTGCAGCCCAAACTCGTACACGCGCGGGACTGACTCATTCTATTCCAAAATATTGGCTGACCTAATTGCAACATAAAACACCGATAGACCAAGCCGCTGTGGGGCGGAGAGGCCGGGATCGTATCAGGGTGGTAAGTATCAACTCTCTCGTGAAAAAAGAAACCCGTGATTTCGTTTATTTCACATCAAGAGTATACTTACCACCCTGATACTTTATGATATAGCCAGAATTCGTAAGGAATTTGGCGGGAGGGAGGCGAAGGTCAGAAGATTGACTCATCCCTGGAAGAGCAAGCTTTTGCTTTTGGAGCACAACAAACATCTGAAATTGCGTATGTAAACACAATCAGGAAATGATTTGGACATCGGATAACACAACCGATGTTGAGAGTAATGACCGTTTCACATCCGCTCACCACCCCCCCTCTTTTAAAGAGGGAGCGATGACCTCAATGTCCTATACGCTCTCTATGTACTCGTGCTAAAGTACTATAAGACATCGGACGAAAGATTCATTTCGTATACTCTCAGATGGAACCACAAAGAACACAAAACCATCACCATTTTAGTAAGTAATATAATAAAACGTGACAAAAAATAACCATCACCAAATATAGGACTAACCTATTTTGTGAGATTCCCATTTGATCACCGCCACGATGATAGGTACAGTACGGAAAAGCAGGGATTCCCCCCACTAAATTGCACTGTGTGTGAGTCAATGGCCGTATGTACAATATTTACAAATTTATATACAGATTTAACGTTTATGTAAAATCGATAAGGCAAGTGGATTTGACGTGTCACGTAGGTAATGATCTGTAAAACTAGACTCACAGTGCCATTGTGCTACTGACATAATGTCATCCACCAGCACTCCGTTAAACAGAGCCGTGGATGTCACTACGCCACGGACACTGTGAGCCTTGGCCATGTCAACGTGTTTACCCGTGGCGGCTTTGTGGCAATGCTGGATGCATTCCACAATCCTCCTAGAAATGGTATCTTTAGAAGCTCTCCCATGGGGTTCAATGTAAGATAGCCATAAAGCACTAGGGTCCGTCCGCCATTCCTGTGTACGTTGTTTGTAACACGTTAATGCACGGACTGGACACCAAGCCTTTGAATTAGGATCAAACCTAGACAAAGCGGGTAAAACTATAGGCTGACCAGGATATTTTAAAGACTGGTTCTTCGCCATAAAGTTAACTCTAGGTAGAAGCCTGAGACCTTCCCCTGTAACCACAAAATGATCTGGCTCTCCTGACAAAGCATGTATTTTACATCTCCACCTGGCTGAAGCTGCAGCAATCAGAAAAACTGTTTTAAGCGTCAACATGTTCATGGAAATGGAGCTTAGTGGTTCAAAGGGTTTATCCGCTAATACTTGAAGTACTAACGATAAAATCCAAGAGGGAATCACTGGAGGATTCCTAGGTCTTAAATTACCTATGCCTTGGATTAAAGTATTTAGATTACATACTTCATCACTTCCCCTATTAGCCAAGCAATGGATAAACTGACATAAAAGCTGACTTGTAGCCAGCAATAGAGTTAGGCTTGAGGCTATAGGCATCAAAAAGGTGACAGAGGAAATCGGCTACTACCTGAATAGATGCTTACATTGGATTAATACATCTTTTTGAGCACCATTCAGCAAATCTGTTGATTTTATAGTTATATGCTCTGGAGGTTGACCCCCTTCTGGCTTTTGCCATAAACATGGCTGCTTGCTCAGAAAAACCCTCCTTAACTGCTGATTCCTTGACAACATCCACGAAGTCAATTGGAACATTCACGGGTTGTTGTGCAAGGCCTTGCCCTGGAAGATTATGTTGCACATCAGAGGCAGAGGAACAGGATTGCAGACCAGAAGGTCAGCAGATCCATATACCATGATCGGCTTGGCCAATTTGGGGCAATCAGAACCACTTGGCATTCCTGCTGCCTGATTTTCTGGAGAACTTTTGGAATCAGGATTGCTTGCGGGAATGCGTATGCATACATTCCCTCCCAGCTGATAGCTAACACATCTATTGCGATAGCGCTCGGATCTGGAATCGGAGAGACGTACGCCGTCATCTTCGCATTCTTGTTTGTTGCGAATAAATCTATGTTGGGCTTGCCCCAGTGGTTGAACAGGCGATCCGCCACACATTGATTTAGCTGCCATTCCGTGAGAAGAATGCTCATTCTTTGGCTCAATGAGTCTGCTAATAGATTTAGCCTTCCCGGAATATGAACTGCTTTCAGGGAAATCCCATGATCTAGGCACCAGCAAAGCAGTTTCCACGTCATCATACGGAGACTGGGCGACTTCGTTCCGACCTGGCGGTTTATGTAAGTCACTACTGTTGTATTGTCTGATCGAACCAGAACACTCTTGCCCTTGACCTTCTCTAGGAAGTGTTCCATGACTAAGACTACTGCTCGCATTTCCAGCAGATTGATATGTTCTCTTGATTGATCCAGATTCCAAAGCCCCGATACTTTATTTTCTTCCAGGCAAGCTGCCCATCCTTCCATTGATGCATCTGTGTACATCGTTAACTGAGGGTGGGGAGGTGACAACGTCAACCCCGCCAGATTTTCTCTCTTCATCCACCATTGAAGGTGGTGAATAAGAGGTTCCAACACTGACACCTTTGAGTCCAGGAAACCCGTACTTTGGGTCCACTGTGTTATGAGAAATAACTGGATCGGCGCCGGCGTAAGGCCGCCTGAGGAATGACTGGTTCCAAAGAATAAACGAAATCTAGGATTTCTTTTTTCACGAGAGAGTTGATACTTACCTCCCTAATACTTTTGATATTGCTAAATATCGGCTTTCACTCAATAAAACACTCAGATTAAAAACAGTTAGGTGCCCCTACTGGGCAGGGAGTCAGAGGTAGTCCGGCGGATGCTCGCCCCACCACCGCGCATGCGCCGACTACTACTTCCTCTGGCTCATTTATTGGCTAACACATGCAACTACCAAGAGCCTGAAGACCGAGCCTCTGTGGGGCGGAGAGGCCGGGTCCGTATCTAGGGAGGTAAGTATCAACTCTCTCGTGAAAAAAGAAATCCTAGATTTCGTTTATTTCACATCAAGAGTATACTTACCTCCCTAATACTTTTGATATTGCCAGAATACGAAAGTGAATCTGGCGGGAGGGAGGCGAGGTCAAAAGACCAGCTCTTCCCTATACGCTTTCAAGCGTTTAAGGCACTTATGACGTCTGAAACTGTGTGAAAACACAGTCAGGATTTGATAAACCATCGGATAACACAACCGATGTCTGAGAGATGACCGATTTGTCATATGCGCTCCCCCCCCCCCCTTGGGAGGAAGATTAAATGACCTCAATGTCCTACACGCTCTCTTCGTACTAGTGCCAAGTACTATAGGACAGAGACGAAAAGGCTCCATTTTCGTATACTCTCTCTAAAGAACCACAACCCACATAAACCATCACCATATTAATAACACTGGGTAACGTGACAATACAACACAATGAACAACACATGAACAAGACTGACCTTGTTGTACTAGGAAACTGTCATCACGATTCCAGTAGAGAAGGATGATACAGTCCCGACAAGTGGTTGTCACCGTCGCTGAATGGCGAAGTATATAAGCAATGCGGAAGCACTCTTCACAACATAAAGCGGTTATTGTTTCAAAATCGACAAGGCGAGAGGGTTAGAGGTGTCACGGAGGTAATGGTCTGTAAAACTTGACTCACAGTGCCACTGAGCCACTGACATAATCTCATCCACAGGGACCCCATTAAACAGGGCAGTGGATGTCACGACACCGCGGACACTGTGAGCCTTGGCCACGTCAACCTGTCGCCCGGTGGCGGATTTGTGACAAAATTGAATACATTCCACAATCCACCTAGAAATGGTGTCCTTAGACGCCCTACCATGGGGTTCAATATATGACAACCATAACGCTGACTGGTCGGTACGCCACTCCGAAGTACGCTGTTTGTACCAGAGCAGCGCCCGTACGGGGCACCATACTTTAGAATTAGGATCATATCTAGTTAAAGATGGCAAAAAAATAGGCTGACCTGGATATTTCAATGACTGATTTTTAGACAAGAAATTAATCCTAGGTAGAAGCTTAAGGCCTTCCCCTGTAACCACAAAACGGTCAACCTCGGCTGATAAGGCGTGAATTTCACTCCTACGCCTCGCCGAGGCCGCAGCAATTAAAAATACAGTTTTAAGAGTTAACATTTTCATAGAAATGGAACTAAGTGGTTCAAAAGGCTTATCACCTAGTACCTGGAGCACCAGTGATAAACTCCAAGACGGAATCAGTGGAGGATTCCTTGGTCTTAGATTGCCCATGCCTTTAATTAATACATTTAATGTACTTACTTCATCACTCCCCCTATTAGCCAAGCAAGGAATAACAGTCATTAAAGCTGATTTATAACCAGCAATAGAGTTAGGCTTGAGGCTATAGGCATCATATAGGTGACAGAGGAAATCAGCCACTACCTGAATAGATGATTCCATTGGATCAATACATCTTTTTGAGCACCACTCTGCAAATCTGTTGATTTTATAATTATATGCTCTGGAGGTTGACCCCCTCCTGGCTTTGGCCATAAACATGGCCGCTTGCTCAGAAAAGCCCTCCTTAATTCTAGATTCCTTGACAACATCCACGCAGTCAATCGGAACATTGACGGATTGTCGTGAAGGGCCTTGCCCTGGAAGATAAGGTCGTCCATCAGAGGCAGCGGAACCGGATTGCAGACCAGAAGGTCCAGCAGATCCGTATACCACGATCGGCTTGGCCAATCCGGGGCGATCAGAAGCACTTGGCACTCCTGCTGCCTGATTTTCTGAAGCACCTTTGGAATCAGGATTGCTGGGGGGAATGCGTATGCATACATTCCCTCCCAGCTGATAGCTAACGCATCTGTTGCGAAAGCGCTTGGGTCTGGAATCGGAGAGACGTACGTCGTCATCTTCGCATTCTTCTTCGTTGCGAACAAATCTATGTTGGGTTTCCCCCAATGGTCGAACAGACGATCCGCCACACATTGATTTAGTTGCCATTCCGTGGGTAAAACACTCATCCTTCGGCTCAATGAGTCTGCTAGCAGATTTAACCTCCCCGGAATATGAACTGCCTTCAAGGTGATCCCATGATCCAGGCACCAACAAAGCAGTTTCCATGTCATCATACAGAGACTGGGCGACTTCGTTCCGCCCTGGCGGTTTATGTAAGTCACTACTGTTGAGTTGTCTGAACGAATTAGAACAATCTTGCCCTGAACTTTCTGTAAGAAATGTTCCAGGCCCAGGACTACTGCTCTTAGCTCTAGTAGATTGATATGTTCCTTGGACTGATCCAGATCCCAAAGCCCTGATACTGTGGACTCTTCCAGACAAGCTCCCCACCCCTCCATCGATGCATCTGTATACACAGTCACCTGAGGGTGGGGAGGGGTTAGCAAAACCCCCGGCAAGAGATTCTCTGTATTCAACCACCATTGCAGGTGGTGAATCAGAGGCGCCAACACTGACACGTTCGAGTCCAGCGAACC
This sequence comes from Chaetoderma sp. LZ-2023a, assembly GCA_034401795.1. Classification (NCBI taxonomy): domain Eukaryota; kingdom Metazoa; phylum Mollusca; class Caudofoveata; order Chaetodermatida; family Chaetodermatidae; genus Chaetoderma; species Chaetoderma sp. LZ-2023a. The sequence continues at coordinate 4,117,891 of CM067373.1, read as the reverse complement.
TGAACTCTGGGTCCACTGTGTCATGAGAAACAACTGGATCGGGCGCCTGCGCAAGGCGGCCTGCGGAATGACTGGTTCCAAAGAAACCATCAACCCCAGCATTCTCAAGTAAACCCGCGCCAGGACATGACGACTGTCGCACACCGACTGTATTACCGAGATGAGTATTTGAACCCTCTCCTGAGTGGGGTAGACATACCCCGTCTCCAGATCGAAGAACATGCCCAGGTAAACAAACTTCTGGGATGGAGTTAGCTCTGATTTCGGGAAATTGATCATCCAGCCCAAGTCCGAGAGAGTTTTCAAAACAATCTCCAGATTGGCTGACAACGATTCCCGGGTGTGTGCTTTCAACAGCCAGTCGTCTATGTACGTGTGGACTGCTATGCTTCTCCTGCGGAGGTATGCAGTGATCGCGAGAACCACACGGGTGAAGACCCGAGGAGCCGTGGAAATCCCAAAGGGTAACACCCTGAATTCCCACCGCCGGCCCTGAAATGCGAATCTCAGGAAGCGACGGAAACTCCTCTCTATGGGAATGTGGAAATACGCATCCTTCAAATCTATGGAAGCGGTCCACATTCCTCGCTCCAACCCCGCCAATACCGAGCGCACAGTCTCCATCTTGAAACTGGGCGTCTCTAAGAACTTGTTCAAAGGCTTGAGGTTGAGAATCGGCCTCCACCCTCCGGTGTTTTTCTTCACTAAGAAGAGGGTTGAATAGAAGCCCGGGCACCTCTGTGCCGGCTGAATGGCTTCTTTTAGTATGAGGGAATTTATTTCCTCCTCTATACACAACCTCTGATCCGGATCCCGTGGAATAGGAGTCCAGATCGGCGCGAGAGACAGTCGCGATGGCGGGCTTGTCACCCAGTCGGGACGATACCCGACGGAAAGCCATCGCAAGACTAAACGGTCCTGAGTCAACCGCTTCCACTCTGGCAAGTGGCCGGCCAAACGGCCGCCCACCGGTCCACCTAGGGATAGAGGTGGACATAAGGAGTGCCAGAGTGGCACTGTCCTCTCGGCGTGAAACACCGGAGTGGTTCCCACCGCGGTAACCAGGCCATCAGGCCCGATTGCCGCGACCAGATCCCTGCGCGCCCCGTCCAGCGCCGCGCGCACCACGGTGCGCGGGCGGCTGTCTGGCTGGGTGCGGCTGGGGAGCCTGCGCCCCCCTCGCTGCTGGCCGAATCGCACGTGGCCTAGGCCTACGTTGCGACGGTGGCTGGCCTCTGACCTGGCCAGCACCACCTCGAGCCTGCAGAGGACGATACGCAGGGGGTGCCGCGCGAACACGCTCCCGCCGGAGCACCTCAAATTGTTCACGCAGCGCCCTCTGGTTGTTAACCAGAGTGACCGTCTCCTGGAGGTGCCTGCATCCCTCACCTCCAAAGAGACCAGGACCTGTCATAGGCGTCCGCAGCAGCCTATTATACAGGTCCTGGGACGGGCACAGATTGTCAAGCGCAAACGTGCGTCTCGCCCGGACACTTCTGGTCACCGCCCGCGTCAAACAGTCCAAAGCCAGGTTGATACCATCCTGGATGGCTCTCTGGACTGTTACCGGGCTTGGCTGGCGTGATGCGGAGGCCGCTACCACCCCCTGTAGCAGCTGGGAGACGTGGGACAGAGCGGCAATCGACGCCCTCCCACTCTCCTCCGCATCACGCAGCGCGGCATTCGCCGAACGCAACGCGTTCGAGCACAAGACTCCCGTGTCAGAACGGGAGCCCGGCCGCGCATCTTCGCCTAAAGCCGCGCGATCATCCACGCTTGGCTTTGGCACCACACCGTACCGCTGGTATTCCAGGGGCACGATGCGGCAACGCTTCGCCACCTCGCGAGGGGCCTTCGCGAGACGTCCATTAACCTTAATGGACGCCTCCGCCGCTTCGAACATGTCCACGACATGCTCAGCCAGCGGCAGAGATGGCATAGCGGTAGCCGCCGGCCTACCAGCTAACCACGGCCTATGGTCACGCTGGCTAGCCGGCAGCTCCACGGGTAGATCGCGCCGAACACTTACCAGCCATTGGCAAGCGTCCGACCAATCCTCCTCCGTGGCTAACTGCGAGCGCTCTACTAGACGAGGGCCTTCGTCTTCCTCCAGAGCACTCGCAGTTGACGTCGACGGCGGATAAGCTGATACCCCTGGCAAGCCCGGAAAAGCATGCGGGCCCGAGAGAGCAGGCATGCTAAACTCCGCGGCTTGACCAGGAGCAGGCGCCGTGGCAGAGCGTGGGGTAAACACCGCCCTACCGCGGCCCTGACCAGCACCAGCGACACCATCGGCAAGCCGAGGTATGCGGTATCCGTGGTCAACAGCACCGCCCGGGGACACCTTCTGGACCGTGAAATCTACTCCTGCGAGAGTAGAACCACGGAACACGTCGTCTGTATTCCCCGCGAGGGGTGCACAGACGTCGTATTCCATGGCCACGTCCTCAGAAGGCGACCCTAGCAGGAGATCCTCTTCCTCCTGGCCAGAAAGATTAGACTCCGGGTCAGCAAAGAGAGCTAACCCGGACTGGCCAGGAAAGGTGCCATAGGAGGCTTTGACACCCGCGGCGCGCGGATACCCAGGGTCTGATGAGCAGACCGCGGGTCCCAGCAACAACCGTTGTCCACGGCCCCTCGGCGCGGCGCCATGCCTGCTGCCAGGGTCTTGGACTGCCCCCAACAAAGGGGCCACCTCTGAATCCACAAACGGACCGGACCTAAAGAGACCGGATTCAGAGGCGGGGATCACCTGCTCGTAAGCAGATGCCGAGGACAACAAAGGAGCTGGCCCAGGGAGCATGCTGCGAAGCAACTCTGGGACCAAATCCTTTATTGTCCTCTGCATCTCTTGCAACATTTCGGACCTGAAGGCCTCCATATCCACCGCGGATGAGGCCTTCTTCTTACCCTTCTTACTACCCTCCTTCTTCTTCTTCCTCTCTTCCTCCATCACCTTCTCCCTTGCCTGCAATGAGAGAAAATCAGACATTAGATCTCCCCCCCACTGCTTACATACATCGCACTTCAGCAACGGTCCACAGGGACTGCAGCTGAAGCACAAGTGCGGTACGAATCTATTCTTCAGAAACCTTCCGCAGGACGGGCAACCAGGTCTCTGAAACAGGACAAGGACAAGGACAATGAGCAAGATAGTTAAGGTTAGCGAACTCAAAACCAACTAAAAAGACAGGGACAGGATCCTCAAGATCGCAAGTCAAGAAGAACCAGCCGTGGACAAAACGTTAAATGTTAATAAAGGCCAAGGCCGATTATGACGTCATCAATCCCGTGACCCAAATAATCGATCCGCAACAAGCACCAAGTGCAAGAACGAATTGTATAAGTAACCGGAACATTTCCGTTGAATTGGCATTCGAGTACACAACAATCAGATATACAGAGATAACTCCTTCCAATTCTAGCATTGGCAAAAAAGGAAATTATCTCCCCTTTTGTTTATCAATAATTAGATACCTGACACTTGTACAGACAAACCATCCAACGTGATGAACCGGAGAACTCCACCATAGTACGCCTCTACATTCTCTCCACCGAAGGGGAAGGAATTGGATCAAGAGGGCAAAGTGAGAAGACCTTTATAATAGGCCTCCAACTCACTGAACATAGATTTTTTGGTTAGATAACCTAACAGTATTAGTAGGAAATGGAACCGTGGTGGAGAGAAACATATCCTCTTGTGCCGAGAAGTCCATCAAAGCTTCTACGTGATACCTGTGGACAAAAACACAAAGAGAAATGAGACTTATGAAGCACCATGTTGTAAAAAACAAACATAAACAGGCGCTAATCACGGTAAGCGCGAGTCCCGGAAACACATTAAACCGGGACAAAACACGCTAGCATATCAAAGAAGTCACCTGATAAAGAGATCCAGCTCCTTCCAAAGGTGAGTCCTCTCTTTCCGACATGCCACGAACGTACAACAATCGTCAAATCAGTGAAAAACAAGGTAAACGCGCAGAAAATGTAGAGTAGCACAAAACCGCATGTAACCCTTAGCCAATAAATGAGCAAAGAGGAAGTAGTAGTCGGCGCATGCGCGGTGGTGGGGCGAGCATCCGCCGGACTACCTCTGACTCCCTGCCCAGTAGGGGCACCTAACTGTTTTTAATCTGAGTGTTTTATTGAGTGAAAGCCGATATTTAGCAATATCAAAAGTATTAGGGAGGTAAGTATACTCTTGATGTGAAAACCCTCAACCCCAACATTCTCAAGTAGACCCGTGCCAGGACATGACGACTCTTGCACACTGACTATATGACTGAGATGAGTATTTCTACTCTCTCTTGAGATGGATAAACAAATCCTATCTCTAGATCGAAGAACATGCCCAGGTAAACAAACTTCTGGGATGGAGTCAGCTCTGACTTTTGAAAGTTGATTATCCAGCCTACATCTGTAAGAGTTTTCAAAACTATCTCCAGATTTGCTAATAGACTTTTTTGAGTGTGTGCATTTAACAGCCAGTCATCTATGTGTTAAACATTGAATTAAGTTAACAAACATTATGCGCAATACGGTACGCTACAAATGTACTCTTCAGTACCAGACATTCTCGGCAACACTCGGTCATATCCGTGGCTTGGATGTACATGAACGAATGTCATGTGAGAAGCATACAAGCAGAAGAGAAGCGGGCATTCGAGTATGAACGAGCGTCCGATTAACAAGAGAAAGCGTTGTCTCTAATGTAACAAGTAAGTTACTATGATCAGTTTATCATGGTAGCAGAGCGTGGTTACAAATAAAAACAAGTTTGTGATGCGTAATAGCGAACATTTTATGAGTTTAAAGCGAAATCTAGCGATTCTCGGTTGTGTGATAGTATACTCGGTGTTAGTGTCGAACGTTGTTGTGAAAACGAACAAGATGGCGGCAAGTGGAAATTATAAATCTCCGCCGATCTTTGATGGATTTAAGCCTTACAGCCGGTGGGTTGAAGAAATTAAGGTATGGCAAATTGTAACTGACTTAGCTAAAAATAAACAGGGCCCGGCGATAGCATTGTCTTTGCCTGAGCGTGACTCAATTCATGATAAAGTGTTTAGTGAGCTCTCGGTTGATGAACTACATACAGATAATGGAGTAGATACACTAATTACATTTTTGGATGCTATTTATAAAAAAGATGAACTTTCCTCAGCATATGAAGCGTATACAAATTTTGACAGATACCAGAAAACATCTGAAGTGTCCATGGAAAATTATGTCACTGAATTTGAAAAACTGTATAATAAAACAAAGAAACATAACATGGCTTTACCAGAAGCAGTTTTGGCATTCAAATTATTGGACGGAACCGGTTTAGATCACAAAGATAGACAATTCGTATTAACAGGTGTAAATTATAATGATATTGCAACCTTGCTTAAACAAATGATCCAGTCACTAAAGAAATTTTTCGGTAGTTAGTCAATGCCGATTGGAGCTGATGCAGGATTAAATATTAAATTGGAACAAACCTACCTCTCAGAGGAAAATGAAGTCTATTATAATGCGCGGCGTGGCTATGGCTATGGTCGATACAACACTCGTGGCCATAGTCGTTTTTCTAGAAATAATGCTAGATATTCAACTAATAGAAGAGCAGCTTTCAGTGGTAGAGGATATAGAGAACAATATGAAACAGATGTAAATAATAAGCGTCTTCTCAATCCAGTAGGATCTGATGGTAGAACTATGAAATGTGTTATATGCGAATCAATTCTTCATTTTGCTAAAAACTGTCCTCATTCATATGAAAATATTGAGAAATCTAAAAATGACATTAAGGATGAAGAGGCTGTTTTGTTTACTGGTAATATGGCTCAGGAAATGACAGTATTAGTAAGTGAAGCCATGAACTCTGCTGTCTTAGATAGCGCCTGCAGTTCAACAGTTGCTGGAAACATTTGGATGAACTGTTATTTTGATACTCTTAGTTCAGATTAAACGAAATCTAGGATTTCTTTTTTCACGAGAGAGTTGATACTTACCTCCCTAATACTTTTGATATTGCTAAATATTGGCTTTCACTCAATAAACACTCAGATTTAAAACAGTTAGGTGCCCCTACTGGGCAGGGAGTCAGAGCGTAGTCCGGCGGATGCCAGCCCCACCTCCGCGCATGCGCAGACTAGCACTTCCTCTGACTAGATTATTGGCTGACACACATGCAACTATTAAGAGCCTGAAGACCGAGCCTCTGTGGGGTGGAGAGGCCGGGTCCGTATCTAGGGAGGTAAGTATCAACTCTCTCGTGAAAAAAGAAATCCTAGATTTCGTTTATTTCACTTCAAGAGTATACTTACCTCCCTAATACTTTTGATATTGCCAGAATTCGAAAGTGAATCTGGCGGGAGGGAGGCGAGGTCAAAAGACCAGCTCATCCCTATACGCTTTTCTGCGTTTAAGGCACTTAAACTTCTGAAACTGTAAGAAAAAACAGTCAGGATTTGACTAACCATCGGATAACACCACCGATGTATGAGAGATGACCGAATGTCATATGCGCTCCCCCCCCCTCCTTCCTGGGAGGAAGAGTCGACTGACCTCAATGTCCTATACGCTCTCTACGTACAAGTGCCATGTACTACAGGACAGAGACGAAAAAGCTCCATTTTCGTAACTCTCAACAATGAACCACACAAATACACAAACCATCACCATATTAATAACGGGTAATCGTGACAATACAATCAACAACGGACAACACATGAACAAGACTGACCTTGTTGAAAATGGCTGCTGACATCATCTTCCCATCGGTAAAGACTGATGCAGGCCCAAAAAAGTGGGTGTTTCCATAAATTAATTGTGATATATATAAGTAATGAGGAAATCACCTCAAAAAATATAAACCGATTTATTTTTTCAAAACCGACAAGGCGAGAGGATTAGAGGTGTCACGGAGATAATGGTCTGTAAAACTTGACTCACAGTGCCACTGAGCCACCGACATAATATCATCCACAGGGACCCCATTAAATAGGGCCGTGGATGTCACTACGCCGCGGACACTGTGAGCCTTGGCCACGTCAACCTGCTTCCCGGTGGCGGATTTATGGCAAAACTGAATGCATTCCACAATCCACCTGGAAATGGTGTCCTTAGAAGCCCTCCCATGGGGTTCAATATATGACAACCATAACGCTGACTGGTCGGTGCGCCATGCCGCCGTACGTTGTTTGTACCGGCGCAGCGCCCGGACGGGACACCATGCTTTA